>JAJQKT010000023.1:5150000-5750000 GCA_030512225.1 Rauvolfia tetraphylla
CAAATAGATTTAGATTTTGTAAAGAAAAATACTATAGGACATGTAAATAGTATTATTAAAACTATAAAATGTTATAAAAAGAAATAAATTATCAGAGATTAAATGAAAAACTAAAGACTGAAAATTATAAAACCAAAATAGAAGAATTTTCTAAATTATTATTAAAAGATGTATGTTCTGATTTATCAAATGCCTTTTGGAATAGAAAACAACATACTATTAAACTACCCTATAAGAAAGAATTTTCAGAATCTAATATTCCAGCAAAAGCAAGGCCAATTCAAATAAATATGGAATTACTTGAATATTTTTAAAAGGAAATCAATACTATGTTAGATAAGAATCTTATTAGACGAAGTAAACCTCCTTGGAGTTGTTTAGCATTTTATGTTAACAATGCGCCTGAAAGAGAAAAGGGTACCCCAAAGTTCGTAATAAATTATAAACCTTTAAATAAAGTGAAAGACCAGGGGGGTGAATTAGGTCTTTGGATAATTTTTGAAAACTATTTTCTATTTATGAACTTAGTTTGGAAAGATTATATTCACTTCTTTTAATGAGATAATAATGAACTCAATGACAAAGCAATAAACAATTAAAGAGCAATGAACACGTAATTTATAGTGGTTCAATTTCTTCAAGATGTAAATTCACTATCTTGAATCTACACTTAAGGATTTTACCAATCTACTATATGCTTAAATTCAATCAATTACACAAGAGGCTCACCACACAAGGGTTTTACTCTAACAACCTCTTTAAAAATGCTACAAACAAGGTTCACCCTACCACAAGGATTTTATATCTAAAAATAACCTTGAATCAATATTTCAAGGATCATCCTTACCTAAAGGATTTTTGTTACTAGATAACCTTGTTTTGAGCAAGTAGATAACAAGATTAAATAGAGAATGAACGAGATATTACCACTGCTTGGTAGATGATTACACAAGTTAGCACCACTATTATCTTTGGAATCTTGAATAATCACATGAAAACACAAGAAAAAAGAGAGTTTTGATGTTTTCAAATGATTTTGGAATGTTAGGACTGCTCAAGTGTTTAAAACATACAAAAAATCTGAGTTTATGGCTTTTATAGATTTTAAAAATCAATTTTAACAGTCATAAAACATCCAGTAATGGCTAGTTTCTAAGGAGTTTGGACGACCAAACTTGATCCTGTGCATCCCAACTGTCGTTCGAACATTACTGTGACATACTGTCGTTCGAACTTTGCCCTTTACATCCAAACTTGCATCCGAATTTCTCTGGAAAAACGGTAGTCATTTTCAAAATTTGGATTTCCGAACTTGCGTCTGAACTGTTCATACTTTGTCAAAACATTTGAAAATCAACCTCAATAAGTTTGAAATCATTTTGTTCTAAAAGATCAGTCATTTAAAAACTTTTGAACTCAAAGACCGTTACCAAAGCACTTGATCATTCAAAGTTTACTCAAAACCATTTAAAATTCAAAAACAATACTTGGTAATTAAAAAGTTTATTGAAAGCCATTTAAGATTCAAAAACAAGTTTTGTGTTATCTTATGTATTTAATAGATTCTAAGACAAACAGATGTAGGGTTTACAAGACACTTGAGTTGTCCTTAGCACTTTTAGCTCCAAGGCAATAAGAACACTTTGCTTCTCAATCCTAAAATCCTATAACAACATATGAATTAGTCCTTATCAATATTTGTCATTTATCAACATTAATCAAAACTACATGATTTGCCCTTAGGGCTAACAATCTCTCCCTTTTTGATGCAAAATGTGATGGACTTAAATAGTGTAGTACAAAGAAGCATTAATGTTAATGATAAATAATAATCAGTTTAGCACTATGACATTCGAATGGCTCAATATGAGCATATGGTCCAACCAACCTCCATTTACCTCCTTCCTTCCAACAACTAGGATAGGAAATATAGCATTTAAGCATTAAGAAAGCTTCTAAGAGAGGTTTTAAATGTTATAAAAGTTTAACAATGCGCCCCTTAGATTGTGCTCATTTTTCAACAAGTTTGGACTTGAGATGTTGTGGATATGAATTTAAAAATTTGAAGTCCGAACTGTAAAATATGTAAGATGAAAGCTGCAATTTTTGAAAATAAGTTTTCCTACGGTTGTTCAAATATGATAGGAAAGATTAAGACAGTTTTCAAACGATTTCAACAAAAGAAAAATATTTTTGGCAAGAAAGTTTGGATGCGTCAGAATTTTTAGTCTGCATTCGAACTTCAAGTCTAAATTTTTGGTAACAAGTTTGAAAAGGTGATTTCGCATTTTCAAATGAACTATAGAAGTACTCAAATATGTATAGCGACAATGGCACTCAATTTAGCTTTGCAAAACCACAAAACTAAAGCATTCAATTGTTTTCATGAAGTAATCCAAAATCACAGGTCAAGTTAAGAACCAAGATCAAGATTTCCAAATCTCAACTTAACCATCTTTCAAAATCTCAATATAACATTCAATTTAAATTCCAAATGCAGCCAAATATAACACATCAAAATCTCAGAAAACAACCAAAATCTCACATACTATAACATATTCAATTTAAATTCCAAATGCAGCAAAATATAACACATTTTACATATAGCACATAGCACATTTTGATGCCATCATTATTTCTCCCCCTTTGTCATCACTCAAAGAGGGGGTTAATGAAAATGAGACAACATTATTACATATAAGCAGTATTTTCAACTAGGGCCAACAACAACAATAAACAACAGTTTAGCACATTCTTATAAGTCAACTTCTTCTTCCCTTTCTAGCAGCAATTAAAACTTGGGGTGATCAAAATATCATTAACCAAAGAAGCTCTCAGCACTAATGTTTCATCATTGAGCTTCACAAAACTATTACAGAAATTAAGGAAAAGATAGAAATTTCATAAGCTGAGCTGGAGATGAAACATCTAAGTTATACTAAGCACAACTAAGTAAATAATGCAGTAAAGAGAGATAGGATTGAAGAGATGCTCAGTCTTGTGATGTCGATTGAGAGGCATTGCTGAATCACTTCTTAATTGCCACATGTTTGACTCTTCCTTGGCTGAAAGAGATAGTCGATGGTAAGGTGATTTCTCCTCTCTCTAATAATGTTCTTTCTTGGCTTCCTCTTTCTTGTGACCCCTCTTGTATATCTTCATTTCTTTCTTCTTGTCTTTCATCATAATCCTCATTATGATCTTCATTATCACTGTCATCATCTTCATCCTCTTTCTTTTCCTTGCATTTCTCATCTCCTTTATCATCTTTGTCATCCTTAGCTTAAGGCCTAGAGGGTCCTTCACCATTTTCTGTATTTTTTATCAATAATTCTTCTGCTCAGCACCATGGGAGCAAAAGATTCAAAGAACTTATACATTTTCTCCAACTCTTTCACATGGTTTTTTAAAACCACTTCGAACAACTTGTCTACTATAGTGTCACCTCTAGTAATCCCTTCATCAATTGGAGCTTATTCAACATTTGGATGTGATTGATGACTAGGAATTTCTTCAAAGAGTCTTCTCTTTGAGGGAGGTTGTTCCCCCTCACTTGATATGTCATGTCTTCTCTTTGCCTTCATTTCTCTTGCCAATGTTTCTTCTTCATCTTCTTCTTCCTCAATCTCTTCTCTTTTTGAAGGAGTTTCTCTTTTTGTTCTCCATATACCATCTTCATCAAGAACTAATTGCATGCTTCTAAGAAAATCATTAGTGTAGATTTCACCACTCTTGAAAGCTTGTCCTTTTGCGGGAAGTTTGACTTGAAAGTGTTTGAAAATCCTTGTTAATAATCTCACATATGGGAAAGCTTTGTTGGCTATTTTTCTTGTACTTATCATGTGCTTTAATGCCATAAATCCAAAATTTAGTCTTCTATGCTCATGCAAAGCCAGCATAACCACCATATGCATATTACCAACGAATAATTTATGTCCAAAGTTAGGAATAATCATGGTGGTAATCATGTGATGCATAACCCTTCCCCTTACATCAAAGGCTTTGATCTCCCTTTCCCTAATGGACCTAAATGTTCTACCATTTGTGAAAGCCACTTCAAATCTTTCATTTGTGAACAGTTTATGAATAAAGCAATGCTATCCCAGTGAGTAATACCTTGCCCCATTATCACATACTCCACCAATTCTGTTAACTAAAGCATCATTGAACTCAAACTCCACTTGAGACAATTTAGATAAGTATCATTGAATTTCATTTTCTCCTATGTGTTCAACTATTTCTTCTTTAATATTTGCATAAAACTCATATATTAGGGCAGGATAAAATTCTTCATCAATTACTAGTAAACTGCTCCATCCAATATCACCAAAGAGAGATTGAAAATTACCCATATTGGAGAGTCTTCCCAAGTTTAATTTGTATCCAGGAGTGATTTTTCTATTTTTATTGCTCCATTCTTCAAATTCAGAGACAGCCTTGATGAAGATGAATCTGTCCACTCCATATGATGTTTGAGGAATTCGGATGCTTCATGGTTCGTTAATAATCAATCCACCATCGCCTTTCAATATTTGCTCTCTTAGTTCTAACCATGATGTTTTTATTGCAAGCGAGTGAATTATAAGTGTTTAGGGCTTAGAACTCAAAAATACAAATGATTTGAAGTGACGACGGAGAAATTTCAAAGATATATGGGTTTGGACGCTGGTGGGTAATGTGGGTTTTGAGAGAGGAGAGACTTTGGAAGTTAAAAAGTGTGAAAAAGACTATTTGGATTCATTTAAAATTGTTGCAACCGCTCAGTTCGAACGATATTTAGGTCTACGTCCGAACTTCTCTGCTTCTTCAGTTTAAAAAAATTTGATCGACCGAATTTTTTATCACGCGTCCGAATCTTTCTGTCCAGAATTTTTTTGAGATAGTTTGGACATCCGAATTTCACTCAATGCATTTGAATTATGCATCCGAATATTCCTATTTCTACCATACTTCAACACATACATTAGTAATTAAATTTTAAAATATCCAAAAGCCTTCTTAGGTAACTGAACCTTTCCTCAGCCAAAGGCTTGATAAATATATCAACAATTTGATCATTTGTGTTCACATAGTCCAAGCATATACCTCCTTCAGCTACATGATCACGAATAAAATAATGTTTAATCTCTATATGCTCAATCCTAGAATGTTGAATGGGATTTATGCTTAAATTGATAGCACTAGTATTATTACATGGTATAGGCACACAATTGAACTCTAGACCATAATCAAGTAGAGTGTGCTTCATCCATAGTCATGTGAACTACCGGCTGCGATATATTCAGCCTCAGCGGTACATAAGGACACACATGCTTGTTTTTTTACTATACCAAGATACAAGAAAGCTATAAAAAAATTGACAGTGACCACTAGTGCTTTTACGCTCAACTTTACATCTGGCGTAATCAACATCCGAAATATCCAACAAGATCAAAAGATGAAGATTTTGAAAACCAAAGACCATAGTCATGTGTATCTATCAAATAACAAAAGATGCGTTTAATGGAAATTAAATGAGACTCTTTAGGACATGCTAGAAATCTAGCACATAAACACATAACAAACATAATATCTGGTCTACTTGCGGTGAGATAAAGTAAACTCCCAATCATACCTCTATATGTCTTTTCATCAATATTTTTACCTTTCTCATCTTTATCTGGTTTAGTTGATGAGCTCATTGGAGTGTTTATCCCTTTTGCTTGATCTATTCCAATAGCTCTTTGGTGTACGTTGCTTGATTTATGAAGACTCCGTATTTAGTTTGCTTAATTTGCAGCCCAAGAAAGAAATTGAGTTCTCCCATCATTCTCATTGCAAATTCACTTTGCATTGATTTGGAAAACTCATCACAAAGAGATGTATTAGTAGCACCAAATATAGTGTCATCCACATAAATTTGCACAAGTAAAATATCATTACTGCAAGAGATTTTTAAAAACAGTGTTGTGTCAACTTTTCCTTTTGATAATCCTTTTGAAAGAAGAAAGCCACTTAGTCTTTCATACCAAGCTCTAGGAGCTTGTTTCAATCCATATAAAGCCTTGGTTAGTTTGAAAACATGGTTTGGAAACTTTTCATGAGTAAAACCGAGTGGTTGTTCCACACAAAGCTCTTCCTCAATAAAACCATTTAGGAATGCACTTTTGACATCCATTTAAAATAGTTTAAAACCTTTAAAACAAGCGAAAGCTAAAAGTATTCTTATGGATTCAAGTCTAGCTACCGGAGCAAAAGTTTCATCATAATCAATGCCTTCTTTTTTATTAAATTCTTGGACAACAAGTCTAGCCTTATTTCTAACAACTTCTCCTAGTTCATTTAATTGGTTTCTAAAAACCCATTTTGTACCAATAATGGAATGATCATGAGGTTTGGAACAAGAGTCCTAACTTTGTTTCTTTCATATTAATTTAGCTCCTCTTGCATGGCAATAATCCAAAAATCATCACATAAAGTATCATAAATGTTTTTAGACTCAATATGGGATAAAATAGCAAATTTATCAATAAAGTACCGCCTTGTTTTAACTCATTGGGAGACATCACCAATGATTTGCTCCTTAGGGTGGCCTCTTGCATATCTTAGATCTTTTGGAAGCTCTTGGTCACTACTAGGTTTGCCATCTTGTTCTTGCTCTATTATTTCTTCTTCATTGGCATGTTCTTCCAAAGTTGCTACTTGAGGATGAGTTTGATTATCAATCATTGAGGTACCTACATCATCTTCATTTCTTCTTTCAAGGTAAATGTTAGATTCATCAAAGGTCGCATGGATGGTTTTCTCAACACATAAAGATCTTTTGTTATAAACTCTATAGGCCTTTTTATTTGATGAGTAACCAAGAACTATACCTTCATCAAAATTTCTATCAAATTTTCCTAGGTTATCGTGAGTGTTCAAGATAAAGCACTTACAACCAAATACCTTAAAATAAACAATTGATGGAGTTTTACCAAATAGAAGTTCGAAAGGTGTTTTTAGTAGAAAATGTCTTAAAAGAACTCTATTCATTACATAGTAAGCCGTGTTTACAGCTTCAACCCAAAAATATTTTGGCAAAGAGTTTTCACAAATCATTGATATAGCCATCTCTTGTAAAGTTCTATTTTTTCTTTCAACAACACTATTTTGTTGGGGTGTTTTGGCTACTGAAAAATTGCGTGTGAGAGTTTTCAAGTCTTTTGATTCCTCAATAGCAAGAGTCTTCGGTTGCCAAGACTTTGGTAGAGCATCCAATATCTTTCTATTTTGTTCTCCAATTGTGTAATTCTTCCCATAGGCTTTTAGACCATTGGAGATGTTAGTAAATCTTATGAACATATCACTAATATTCTCACCTTGTTTCATGGTGAATAGCTCATAATCTCTTACTAGCATTGCAAGCTTTGACTCATTTACTTGATTTGTTCCTCCATGTGTTACTTGAAGAAGTCTCCACATATCATGAGCGGTGTCGCATCCACTACCTCGATTGTACTCATTCACATCTAGTGCACAGCTCAATATGTTCATGGCTTGGTAATTTAATGTCATCTTCTTAAAGTCATCCTCATCAAATTCGTCTATAGACTTTGGTTCTCTAGTAACTCCATTAGCTATCATTTTCATTTGTATGTAAGGACCTTTCTAACAATATTCCACGATTCAAAGTTAATAGAACAAATATATATCTTAATTCTAAATTTTCAAAATGTGTAATTCGTTCCATCAAACAAAGGTGGTCTATTTGTGGAAGATCCTTCCAAATGAGGTAAGTTTGAAATATTAGCCATAAGATCTTAACTTCTAGGTTGTAAAACCACACAAAGAAGCCCTTGCTCTCATACCAATTGAAAGACCTAAGGGGAGGGGGGTGAATTAGATCTTGGCTAATTTTCAAAAACTATTTTCTTTTTATGAACTTGGTTTGGAAAGATTATGTTCACTTGTTTCAATGAGATAATAATGAACTCAATAACAAAGTAATAAACAATTAAAGATCAATGAACACAAGCAATTTATAGTGGTTCGATCTCTTAAAGATCTACATCCACTACCTTGAGTCTACACTCAAGGATTTCACCAATCTATTATATGCTTAAATTCAATCAATTACACAAGAGGCTCACCACACAAGGGTTTTACTTCAACAACCTCTTTAACAACACTACAAACATGGTTCACCTACCACAAGGATTTTATATCAAAAAATAACTTGAATCAATATTTCAAAGATCATCCTTACCTAAAGGATTTTATATTACTAGATAACATTGTATTGAGCAAGTAGATAACAAGATTAAATAGAGAATGAATGAGATATTATCACTGCTTGGTAGATGATTACACAAGTTAGCACCACTTCACCTTGTTGTCTTCGAAATCTTGAATAATCACATGAAAGCACATGACAAAAGAGAGCTTTGATGTTTTATTTTTGAATGTTAGGATTGCTCAACTGTTCAAAAATTACAAAAAAATCTGAAGTTTATGACTTTTATAGATTTTGAAAATCGATTTTAACAATCATAAAACAGATAGTTTCTAGGGAGCTCAGACGATCGAACTTTGTCCTCTGCGTCCGAACTGTCGTCCGAACATTACTGTGACATGCTGTCTGGGAAAGTTTGGATGACCGAACTTTGCCCCTTGCATCTGAACTTGCGTCCGAATTTCTCTGGAAAAATAGTAGCCATGTTCACAGTTTAGACGTCCGAACTTGCGTCCGAACTATTCAAACTTTGTCAAAACATTTGAAAATCAACCTCAATAGGTTTAAAACATTTTGTACTAAAAGTTTAGTCGTTTAAAAACTTTTGAACTCATAGACCGTTAACAAAGCACTTGATCATTCAAAGTTCACTCAAAAGAATTTAAGATTCAAAACAATACTTGGTAGTTAAAAAGTTTATTCAGAGCCATTTAAGACTCAAAAACAAGTTTTGTGCTCTCTTATGCATTCAATATATTTCAAGACAAACAAGTGTAGGGTTTACAAGAATATACATATTAAGCAAGTGTAAACCTACACTAGAGTCTTCAAAGCCTTCACTTCATAGGTCACTTAAGTTGTCCTTAGCACTTTTAGCTCCAAGGCAATAAGAACTCTTTGCTTCTCAATCCTAAAATCCTATTACACAAATAGCATATGAATTAGTCCTTATCAATGTTTGTCATTAATAAAAATAATCAAAACTACATGATTTGGCCTTAGGGCTAAAATAAAGCCTTACAATGGATTAGATATCCGATCCCAAATAAAAGAGACTTATTAAAAAGAACAATTTTTGTGAATGTCTATTCAAATTTTGATTTAAAATATGGATTTGGTAGATTCAAATTGTAGAAGAAGATAGGTACATAACAGGATTTACAGTCCCATTTGGACATTATAAATGGAATGTAATGCCATTTGGCTTAAAAAATACCCCCTCAGAATTTTAAAATGTCATGAATTCAATATTCTCTATATATTTAGAATTTTGCATAGTCTATATATATGATGTGTTAAATGGACTAGTTTTGTCTGCATCAAAAATGAAATTAGTGCAAACACAAATTAGATTCTTAGGCCATGACTTTCATCAAGGTACCTATAAACCAATTCGTAGAACTATAGAATTTGCGTATAAATTTTCTGATAAAATTACTGATAAAACCCAACTGGAAAGATTTTTAGGATGTCTCAATTATATTTCAGACGTCATTCTGAAACTCAGACAAATATTGAGCCTTTATATCAAAGGCTTAGAAAGAATCCTCCTTCCTGGTCGGATGAACATAGTCAAGTTGTCAGAAAAATAAAAAAGATTGTCAAATCCTTACCCCTTCTAGGTCTTCCACATCCTTCTTATTACATGATAATTGAGACAGATGCCTCCAATATGGGATATGGTGGTATCCTGAAACAAAGACCTCAAGCAAATTCTCCCAAGACTTCAGAATAGTTGGTCAAATATCATTCTGGAATTTGGAACAAAGCTCAAAAAAAATTTCCAACTATTAAACAAGAGGTTTTAGCTATTGTTTTATGTGTTACGAAATTTCAAGATGATTTAATTAACAAATCATTTTTAATCAGAATCGACTATAGACCTGCAAAAGAAATTTTGGAAAAAGATGTTCAAAATTTAGTTTCTAAACAAATTTTTACACGATGGCAAGCCGTACTATCAACTTTCAAATTTGATATCGAGCACATCAAGGGTAGTTCCAATTCCCTGCCTGATTTTCTTTCTCATGAATTCTTGCAGGGGCAATGACTGACAAGAAAAATACCCCTCTAGCAAATAGGTATACAGTATTAGCAAACTCAAATTCGTTTCCTCCTCTCACTTCAAATTTTCGTCCAACTTTGCGAACTCCTTCAAAATCCTTTCAACAATTTGTTGCTCCAGGTATTCCTTCAAAATCACCTTCTCCTCCTTCTCCCAATTTATACGAATATGTAGTCAAACTCAAAAAATCTCCAATTTGTTTTCTCGAACATGAATGGGAATCCCTTTCCATTCCAAATTTATGCAGAAAATTATTTTATCCAAATGAATACTTTATCACCTGTTCATCAAATTATTCTCATTTGTTCTATGAATATATTTTGGTTGAATTAGGATCAATTGATGTCTCAAATTTTTCTAGTCAAGTTAAAGAAGTGGCCTACTCCAAGGTCAAGATCAAAAAGGTCATTCTTCCTAAAGATTGGCCTAACCACAATTTACTACAACCTACCAAATTCACTCCCAACCCTCATACTCCTTTATACACTTATCAAGACTATATAATAGCTTGGTACAATTTCCTTTTATTCGACTCGGTGACCATAGTTGGTTCATCCATTTTGACAAATTTCTTAAAGATATCAAGATTTTACCAAATTGGTTCTTAACCTGGTTTGAGTTATTCAGACCGGATGAAAAAATTCTGCCTCCTCAACCAAAACAAGCCTATGACAATTTAGAAATTTCAAATATATCCAATCCTCAACCCTTGATCCAAATATATCATCTCTTTTTCAAAAGAATGTTTCTATGGATATTATCTTGGTACTTTGACAAGGCCACTGATCAATATGGAAGAATAGCTCTCATGAGAACATTCAAAGTCAATTGATGGTCTCAATTCAAAATTATTGAACAAAGTACTGGCTCAAGTTCTACTCAACAGTCAGAATTTTTGTTGAAAAAATAAGCCTCAGGAGAAATATTGGTTTTCATTATTTTATAATAACTTCTATATAAGACTGCTAGAATTTTCTCTCCTGGATCCATTTTAACATTTTTGGTTTTAATATTTAAAGTTAAAGTTTTTAAGATTCCTGGAGTTGTAAGATCAACAGTATAATTTGGGTAACAGTTGCAATAAACAGGTCCTTCTGCTAGATTTGATTCCATTAAGGCTAGAAGCGATCTGTCAAAGTCATGGTGTCGGGCATCTCTGAGACAAACTAATATTGGGGTATCAAATCTAATCAAAATATATGGCTTTGCTAGCTTCTCCAAGTTTAGAAAAAGAGTTCAAGAAAGCGTTAACCAAAGTAATGACCAATGTATCTTCTGAAGAAGACAAAGCTGAACCAAGTAGAGATATTAAGGAAGAAGTCATATCACACATACGCAATGAAGATGACTTTGGTGGCCTATTTTCTCAATTATATTAAGAAGACAATTAACTTTTCTTTATGCTTTTGACAAGTTATGAATTTATTGTACTTTTTTGTACTTTTTACTATTCATTTTTTGACAAATTAGTCGAAGTAGCCGAAGTGCTATCAGATCATGTAAAAGTAAATTCCTCATGTCTGCTCAAGTTTGTTATATAATGTAATCTTCTGAAAGTAATAAACAAGTTTGATCATATTTTTCTCACACCTTCATAATTTCTTTTCATTCCCTGTTTTTCCCATATCCTGGGTCTCACTGGTATTAGAGCCAAGTTAGCAATTAGTATCGAACTGCCATCAAAATTTGCAAAAGCCTCAATTTTCAAGTAAGTAAATGTTTAGATTACTCTATTTATATAAATGATATTTATCTAGCCTATATAAACAGAAATATTATCTTGAACAATTATATCATTTATCAGAAACTTCTGATGATAAAAAAGAAATTTTTGAATTTTTAAATGAAGTATTAGACTCTATTCATATGATTCGTAAATATTTCAAGAATATGATTATTAATATGTATTTTGTTACCATACGATATTTACTCAAGATGTTCAAAAGCTTGCTTTCTAGCTTCAAAAGCATATACAAGGTGCGTTTTACCACCTGTTCAAACGAAGAGATAGTCAGTTCTGACTCCCTCTTGACTTTCGCGTACTATTGAAGCTACTAATAATTTGAATGATTGTATAGAATATTTTTTCTATATTATATGTTTGATTGAAGTATTGTGCCAAGTTTTGAATGATATCTGCCAATTGTTGAGATTTTGAACCCTTTTATTAGCCAATAAATTTTGTTTTATTCTCTGCAAGACTTGTAAAACGTATAGGTGAGAACCTTTTAGACTTTGGTTAATGTCTTCAGTTGCTATGATTTGGGTAGTGCATCCAAGATCTTCCTATTTTGCCCGCCAAGAAAATAGTTTTTCCCATAGGACTTCAATCCGTTTGAAATATGAGTGATCTTATAAACGTGTCGCTATTCAGTTTATCCAACAAGCATGGCAAGTTTGGGTTCCTTCGTGTGATTTTTCCTTCATGAGTAACTAGAAGAAGCTTCCACATATCATGTGCAGTGTAGCATCTACTCACCTGATTGTATTCATTAATATCCAATGCATAACAAAAAATATTCATAACCTGATAATTCAAAGTCATCTTCTTTGAATCACTTTCATCAAATTCTTCAATGCTCTTTGGTTCTCTTGTGATCCCATCGGTTTACAACTTCATAGGAACAGATAGACATTTCTCAATAATATTCCACAAATCAAAGTTAATAAGACAAAGATAAAGCTTAATTTTAGATATCCAAAAGGTGTAATTTGTTACATCAAAAAATGGAGGTTGTTTTGTAGAAAATCCTTCTGAATAAGGGGGATTTGAGATATTAGGCATAAGATCTTAACTTCGAAGTTGTAAAACCATGAATGGAGCCCTGCTCTATTACCAATTGAAAAACCTAAGAGGAAAGTGAATTAAATTTTTGGCTAAATTTTCAAAAAACTTTTCTTTGATGAAATCTCTTTTTGAAGAATACAACCTCCAAAGAGTAGTTTGTCTTAAAGAGAGTAGTGAAGAAAGTTAAGCAATTAATGCAGCAACAATTAATGTCAACTACCACAAGATAAAACAAAGCAAGCGCAAACTAATGTAATCAATAAATACAAAGCAAGACAATATTTATAGTAGTTCGATCTCTACAAGATTTATATCTACTACCTTGAGCCCACACTCAAAATTTTAACCAATTCACTAAATTTTCAATTCACACAATTATGAAAGAGGTTCACCTATCAAGGGTTTTACACCAATAACCTCTATAACTCAACCAATCAAGACTCAACATTACTAAAAGGATTCTATGTCTCAAGAAAACCTAGAATAAACAAGGAAAAGTAGATAAGATGGAAAGAAATTATGCAACAAGTTGGTTGATAATAAACAAATGAAGAACTACCTTACTTTTACTTTTGGAATCTTTGGATGATCACATGAAGCACAAGAATAATGAAAATATTTCTTTAATCTTTGATTTTTTTCAAAATACTGGCATGTAAAGTTTATCAAAACTACTTTAAAATATAAGTTTCTGCCCTTTTATATAGTTAAAAATTAAATTCCGATGTTCTACTAATGGCTAGTTTTTGAAATAGAGCAAAGTAATTCTGCCAACCGAATCAGGCTTCCTACTTCGAAATTACTCTGTTCAATACTATATAAACTAATTCAGTCGACCAAATTTGTATATATAAGTCCAAAATAGTCATCTGAATTTCTCTAAAAATTCAACAATGCATACCAAATTTGAACATTCGAATTGGGGATACGAAATCTAAACTTTTCTAGATTTTGCAAGACTAATTCAAACTCAATTAACTGAATTTTTTAAGCATTTGAAACGTAAGATAGAACATTACAAGAGCTTTTAACCCATTACAAAAAAATTTGTTCTTTAAAGATCATAAAATCACTTTAAGCTCAAAAACAATGTTTAGGCTAGAATTATAGGATTTGTGCTCCAAAATGCAATGCATAAATTCCAAATGCAAAAAGGTGTATGGTTTACTAGACGTACCTATAAAATAAGCAACACCCTACACTATTAGATCTTTAAAGCCTTCAATGACTTAACATCCTTTTCAACCTTCAAGCTTTTGAACTCACTAAGGATGTATTTTTTTTTCTTTAACTTCAAGGCAACGAGATCACTTTGCTTCTTTAATCTAAAAATTCTATCACACAATAAGTACTCAAATTAGGTATATCAATATTTGTCATTAATCAAAACTACAAGATTTTTGGACTTAAAGCCAACATATATCCCAACCTCTTTAAATACATACAAGGTTCACCCAATACTAATTGAATTTTATTCTTATGACAAACTTGTTTCAATCACGCAAGAAGATAGAAGAGTTGAGAAATATGTTATCATACTCTTGTGACAAATACAAGTTTTGACTGCACCTTTGTCTCTTTCCCCTGTTCTTGAGATCAAACTTTGAAGCACACAATGGTTGGGATTGACGTTTGAAATGAGTTTAGAGAGAGGATATACTTTTAACACACTAAGTCCAATAATGTTATTTCTTCAATAAATCCTCCTTTAGAAAACATTATCTGCTACATAGAGGATCTCATGTTAAAGCTTCTCCGTTTAAAGCCTCTCATTAAACTAACAGAAATGCAACCTCCAAAGATGTAGACACAGTCAATCAGCAAAATAATTACACTAATAATCTATTACACGTCATGGCAGAAAGGCAATTAAATCAAACTAGTAGTATTCAGAAGCCAATAGCCACTTCTTCTAAATTTCCCTTATTTAAACTTCCTTCAGTCCCTGCAGGAGTACAATTTGGAAAATCAGAGGAACTCTTGAATAAAATTACCAAAAGATTAAAAAATTTAGATCTTAGAACTAAAGATAAAGAAGTCCAATCATTTGTAAATGTGGTATGGGAAGACGAGGTAATAAATGAATTTGCTAATTATCCTCAAGAATTCAGGAACCAAGTTAATAAATTAAATAGCAGAGTAAAACGAAATCTAATAAGAAATAGAGATTATTATACTTCAAAACCATATTATACAAGACCATCCTTTCCTGATATGCTTTTTGAAGAATCTTTTGACTATATGCAATTTGATGGAAGCTCAATTTATGAGTGGAACATCGATGGATTTTCAAAAATGCAAATTATTAGAACTTGTGAAGCCATGGGAATGGCTAGTGAAAGACCTAAGAGTGGGGTGAATTAGGTATTTGGCTAATTTTCGAAAACTATTTCCTTTTTATGAACTTAGTTTGGAAAGATTATATTCACTTGTTTCAATAAGAGAATAATGAATTTAATGACAAAGAAATAAACGATTGAAGAGCAATGAACACAAGCAATTTATAGTGGTTCGATCTCTTCAACTCTACACTCAAGGATTTCAACCAATCTAATATATGCTCAAATTCAATCAATTACACAAGAGGCTCACCACACAGGGGTTTTACTCCAACAACCTCTTTAACAATGCCTAAAACAAAGTTCACCCTACCACAAGGATTTTATATCTAAAAACAACATTGAATCAATATTTCAAGGATCATCCTTACCTAAAGGATTTTATGTTACTAGATAACATTGTATTGAGCAAGTAGATAACAAGATTAAATAGAGAATGAACCTGATATTACCACTGCTTGGTAGATGATTACACAAGTTAGCACCACTTCACCTTGTTGTCTTTGGAATCTTGAATAATCACATGAGAGCATAAGACAAAAGAGAGCTTTGATGTTTTCAAATGATTTTGGAATGTTAGAATTTTTCAAGTGTTCAAAAATTACAAAAAATCTGAAGTTTATGGCTTTTATAGATTTTGAAAATCAGTTTTAACAGCCATAAAATGGCTAGTAACGGCTAGTTTCTGAGAAGTTCAGACGGACCGAACTTGATCCTCTGCGTCCAAACTGTCGTCCGAACATTACTGTGACATGCTGTCTAGGAAAGTTCGGACGACCGAACTTTGTCCCTTGCATCTGAATTTCTCTGAAGAAACAGTAGTCATGTTCACAGTTTGGACGTCCGAACTTGAGTCCGAACTGTTCAAACTTTGTCAAAACATTTGAAAATCAACCTCAATAAGTTTGAAATTATTTTGAACTAAAAGATAAGTCTTTTGAACTCAAAGACTGTTACCAAAGCACTTAATCATTCAAAGTTTACTCAAAACCATTTAAGTTTCAAAAACAACACTTGGTAATACAAAGTTTATTCAAAGCCATTTAAGATTCAAAAATAAGTTTTGTGCTCTCTTATGCATTCAATAGATTCCAAGACAAACAAGTGTAGGGTTGACTAGAATATACCTATTAAACAAGTATAAACCTACACTTGAGTCTTCAAAGCCTTCAATTCATATGACATGCTCTATGTTCTTGATCCTTGAGCACACTTGAGTTATCCTTAGCACTTTTAGCTCCAAGGCAATAAGAACTATTTGCTTCTCAATCAAAAAATCCTATCACACAAATAGCATATGAATTAGTCCTTAACAATGTTTGTCATTAATCAAAACTACATGATTTGCCCTTAGGGCTAACAGCTAGTAATGCATATAAAGCAAAAGAATATTTTGAAAAGAAATGTGCTGAAATTTTACAACTTGGATTTACAGGTATATTAAAGGCTTGGAGGGATAATTATGTTACACCTTCAGATAAAACTCATATTATGGAAGCAAAGAAAATAGTAACAACGGGTGTTACTAAAAGTACTGCTTCGTCTCAAACTGTTACACTTAGAACAGATGAAGATGATGCAGTAGCAACATTAATTTATGCAATTATGAAAAACTTTGTAGGAGACCCTGTAAAATATCAAGAAAGAAGTACTTCAATCCTAGAAAGATTAAGATGCAGGAAAATGCATGATTTTAAATGGTATAGGGACATGTTTTCTATCAAAGTAATGTCTGGACTAGATTGTAATAATGGATATTGGAAAGAAAGATTTTTAGTTGGATTACCTCCTCTATTTTAAGAGAAAATTAAAAACAAGTTAAAAGATTATTACAATGGTGATATCCCATATCAATCCATTACATATGGTGAGCTGTCAAACTTTGTAAGTCAAATAGGAGTAGATTTATGCAATGATTTAAAACTTCTTGAACAAATTAAAAGAGAATCTGGAACATTATCTAAAGAATTAGAAAATTTTTGCAAACAATTTGGATTAAGCAAAGAAAAGGCTATTCCTCCCTCTCAAAAGGTAAAGAAAAGAAGATCAAACTCTAGGCAAACATCTTATTCTAAAACAAAAACATCACCATGATCAACTAGAAGTCAGTCTTCTGTCAAGCCTCCTCCAAAATCTACTTCATCTAAGAGAACTTTCTCCAAATCCAAATCATCAGCTGCCTCAACTCCCTATGCTAATCTCAAATGTAGAAAATGTGGAAGATTGGGACATATTACTTGGTATTGTAGAGTCAGATCTCAAGTTTCAGAACTAGAGATAGAAGACTTAATTAAAACTCAAATCTTAGAAATAATAGATACTCCCAACTTAGACTTTGACTCTGAATGTAATACTTCAGAACATTCAGCTAACTCTGACCTTGAGCTTAATCTATTAGTCCTCTTCTTGATTGTCATATTCAAAACTTGGAAGAAACCCTTAAGGTTACTCTCTACGCAACTACAAACTCAAGGTAAAGTTATGAAACACTTAAGAATATAGTAATAGGAAAATATAGGTTCGTAAAAAAATTAAAAAGCTAAAAAAATAGCAACATCATCTCTAATGTTTGATTTTTTTATTCGCAGCAATGCAACATTTGAAGATTCCTATGATTGATAGAGGAGAATCAACTGTGAATGCACATGAATAATATTATTTCTTCCAAAAGTACCTAACTGTAAATACTATTTTGTAAAGAAATTTTAGAAGTATTCCCAAAATTTGGTTGCTTAGAGGGAGAAATTTCTCTTATATCTCATTCTATACTACATGATATTACACGATTGTTTGCTAGTGATGATGAAGCTGTAGAATTCAGAAAATTTGCGCATTCATGCGATAATCACAGGACCCTCGTTTACAGCCCTAGTGCCATTGCCACTGCAGTCACAACAGTCATCTTCCAACTACACTATATTTTCAACGCCAAATAGAATGAAAAATAGCGCTATTTTGTAACTTTTATTGAAAGAATTAAAAATAGAATTTGTAAATTATATATCTTAATTTTCAAAATATAACCACTATTAACCAACACTCTAAAGAAGCAAACATCGATACAACTCTTCTTCTATTTTGAAAGAAACACAATTATTGAGAAAATTTAACCGAGTAATAAATAACCAGCAAAATATTCTACCTTTATTATTAATTTCAATGGGTTGTTTGAGCTCGAGTGCATCGGACAGTGGAGCTCCTTATCCGGTAAAATGTATAAACACTACCATTCTTCACCATAATAAATGCTATCCAGCGTATTAGCTTTCTCCGCCAGATTATCCTGTTTCCCCCTGCTTCGTGTAACTGCTAGGTGAAGTATACTGGTAGTGCTGAAATTTTGGACAAAGGGTTTGTTTAATTCAGAATAAGGAGACCCAATTTTGGATTGAAAACGTGCATAGTGCTTGATTGGTTAAACACACCCCCAAATGTTTTGAGGATGTTGGATAGAAAGGTACACTAGGAAGAGTGGTCAAACATTCTATTAGGAATAGAAAGAATGCGCTAGTATATAAACACCAAATTGCTCTTACAGACAGGCATTTACACTAATATATTTCACATCTATAATTAGCAAGGCCAAACTGCACAGACAGCATTCGACATCACAACAAAATGTCGCTTTTGAATACGACAACTCACAACATATATACCCAAGTACACACACCCGCGCCCGACTTAGAGTTCCAGTGAACACAACCAAATATTTCATGTAACAATTACCATGTAAGAGACGATCAAATTTGTATCTAGTATCCCATATGCTATACAGTACCATCAATCTTTTTGGCTCCAAAAGGCTTTTGCAGACAGTAAATCTGGTACTCCGCTAAGCAATGGAGCTCTCAAGGGATGTTTTAGCCAGCCACAGTAAGCCCGGATCATTCCGCTTTAAGATCAAGTAGGTTTCTCCATTACCTGCTCCGTCAACCAACACGTCCTCACTAAATCCAATCAAAAGCAATATCTCCATGGCAGCTGTAAACACAAGTATGGTTAGAAATCCTCCTTTCCAGAGAGCTTTAGAACCCACGCAGAATTTACACAGAAAAATAACAGATAATTAACAATAATGTCATCAAATGAATCAATCAAATCAGTCGATCTAATATCAATCTTATAAGTACCAGAAATTTTGTATTAGCCTGACCCCTCCCCCCCTCCACCCTTCTCTCCATTTTAAGATGTCTGTCCTCAATCTCAGAGATATTCCAAAATCCCACTTTTTTAAGACAACCACGTTTCACTGTAAGTTTACACCCCTACTTTAGTAGAAAAGAATGTGGATAGTGCTTAAACATGGGATCCTATAATGATTCACTAAGATTGTATCTATGGTCGGTGTTTCGGTGACCACTGACCGTATGATAGCATCCAAGGAATGCATTTCCTATGCAAGAGTGCTGGTGGAAATTGATGCTTCTATTCCGTTAAAGCAATCAGTATGTGTTCAATTTCCGAATGGGAAGACCCACAACCAGCAAGTTTTATTTGAGCATGAGCCCAAGTTTTGTTCAGATTGTTCTGCATTTGGCCACTTATCAGCCAATTTTGGGGTAAGAAACAAACCAAAGGGCCTGAGGCGTCAAAATCGAAAGGGACGGCCATGAAACAACCTTCAGCTGTCCAGCCTACTGAGGCTTGTCGGGTTCCCCTGCCTAGGCAACAGACTGCTGAAGTATTGAAGGCAATGGTAGCACCTGATGGTGCTGGAGTTCAAGACCGAACTGGAGGGCACAGCACAGGTTGTAACTCTAGCGCTTCGGCCTCCCAAACTGAAGGTGGCAGATCTTCTGCTCAGCCACAAGTTAAGACCGGTGGCAAAAGTGGAGAAGTCCCCATGAGACAAGGGTTACCGAACCAACAAACAGCCAACCGATCAACTGAAATTGTCACAAGAAGCAAGCACAAGGCAAAGCAGGCTGACGTCCCAGGCCGAGCTGAGCCTAGTAGCATGCGCAAAGGCGGCAATGGATGGACGCAGAGTTTTCCGACAAAGCAAGTTTGACATAACGCTGCTTGCATGTACCTGCTTCCAATAGTAGGCAGATTGTATAATAGCTAGAAATCCAGATTTCTAGTTTGATTTTGGCCTCAGGCCATAATGTAGTAGGATCTTGGTATCTTGTCGTTTTCTTTTGTAATCACGGGTTATCCCGTAATGGTTGTATGGCTGCCCAAGTTTGCTCGGTGTATTTGTACACTCTCTTTTTGATCAATATACATTTACCGTCATGATCAAAAAAAAAAACTGCCTAAACACTAGGGCATTACTCCTGATACCCCGAAGTATGATTCTTAGGGATCTTTAGCCCCATAAATTGGTAAGATACCATCCATGAAGAAGATTCCGTAACCACTAGGGAATTATTGCTAGCACTACTAAGTATGGTTCCTGGGAATCTTCAATGCCTAAATTGGAAAGATGCAAATCTAAATAACTTTTTCATTTTTGTCTCGTACATTGTGGCTTTAAGGCCTAGTTTGGTTGGAAGAAAAGAGAGAGGAAAAGAGGAGGGGAAGTAAAAGAGCAAGTAAATGGATATTTTACTTTGTTTGGTGGAGAGGAAGAAGGGGGGGCAGTAGTAAATCTAGAGGGGGAGAGCTCCCCCTCCGCGTAAGCAAAACCAATCTGTCCACTCTTGGACGGATTGGGATGTATTTGGTGTACAAAGACCTTTATGCCCTCACAAAACATTCCAAATTCCACCATTACCCCATCTAAGTATTTGGTGGCTTTCAATTTGTTCTATCTTGATAAATTGTTAACTTTTTTTGTCTTCTTTATTTTTCTTTAAAGTGCCATTAAAATATTCAGCTATTGTTAGCTAGAAACTATATTCTCTTTTCAAAGATGGGGCATTTAAGTTTGGGCATGAGAATTTTATCATATTAGATATTTCAAGGGAAGGGTAAATTTGTAAACAAAACAAAATATCCTCCCTTCCCTTTCCATTTTTCAGTACAACCAAAAAAGGGAAAGTATTTCTAATTTACTTCTCTTCCCCTCGAACCAAACAAAACTGAAATAAATACAAATACCTCCCCTAAGGAAAGTAAAAGGTGCCTCTTCCCCTCCCCCTCCCCCTTCTGAACCAAACTAAGCCTAAGTCCAAGAAATCATCTAACCAGTCGTTTAGAGTTTGAACACAATCAAGATAATCTACCTTGTATGTCTAGATGATGAGAGAAATTAAAAGTCCAAATGAAGAAGATATATAGAACTGACTCAAATCAACTGGTTTTGAGAATTCTTTTGTATTGTAGCAGAAAGTGATATTTCGGACCACAGATAAAACAGAATAAGTGATGTCTACCTCTATGGCTCACAATACTCCTCTGAATAACAGGATTAGCCTGCAGGAAACCATACATCAACAACAACGTCAAGATCAGGAAGTTCTATACACGAGGAATAAAGGAATTGACTGTAATTTGACAACAAAAGACTTAACCTTGCGTAGTTTTCTGAATTTTAACTCATCTGGGTGTTCAATCGCATTCCTGAACAATAAGAACAATCCTTTTCGTTAATAGTTGAGTTCATATGAAATTACTAAAAAAGTAATATGCAAGTCATAAACTGAAATAAGCTTACTGTAATATTCTGATTATGGTTTTCAGGATTGAGGTAGCTGCTAAAGTATTCAATTCAGATCTTAGTAAATCTATGGCCTTCTGCAAACGATCACAAATAGCGCTTACAGGATCTTGAATTATCTGCAGCTCCATATTGTCTGGATCAGGCTCATCAGCCTCATCTATTGGCATGTTCTTGGCACATACAATGATATCATCACTTCGGCCAGCCACCGGTTGTACAACTGTACTTACTTGTGAATCATCTGAAACAGGTTCCCTACAGGATGATGTTGCTGACAGGACAGGTCGTGATTCTTTTGTAAAAAGACCCTTGTCACAATCAGGCCTCAATTTAGCTTTGTAGTCCACAACATTTGTCCTTAATCCAGAATCATCAGGATCTGGTTCCAAAGAAACAGCCTTCAGCCCATCTTGACTTTCCAACCTTTCTGTTGCTCCTAGGGACTCTGGTTCAGCCACCGTTCTGTCCTCCATTGACACACACAAATTTTTTGGAACAAGTTCTTCACTTGCCTTCGTAATCAGAATAGGCACAACTGCCACTTCAGAATGATCAACAAGTGGTTCAGTGATTGTTCCATTTCCACCGGGATGCAAACAAGGTTCACATTCCATTGCTTCCCCACCTTTACTATCAGGATGAGGTTCCACCTCATTGTGAGGAGCATCAGGCATATGTGGGAATTTTTGCACAGTGCCCGTGTATGTAAGGCTAGTTTCTCTTTTTCCTTCAATGTGCTTATGATCAGGCTCCTGACAGATGGTGAACACAGAATTACCAGAGCCAGGTTCCTCTTGTATCCCAGGCATCCTCAAAACGTTGTTCGATGCATTTGAAAAACGACGATATGCAGCAGCAACCGAAGATGCTCGAGCATCAGAAAAAGCAGATGCCTTTCCTCCAAGCTTTTCCGGTGAGCTGATGTGGTTAGTCAAATCTCCCTCATAGTAGAATGTATGTCTAGCTCCATTTAAGGTGTAACCTTTTGCTTTGGTCCAATCCAAAGTTTCAACTTCTTCGTTCAGCTGTCCATATCAAATTCTTAATTGAGATCCTTAATAAATAAAGAACAACTAGAACCAAAATAAAATAAATATCGATCCAGATTTGAATTTGAGAGTAGCAAAATGCACAGTTTATGATAGCCGCTGTGCATGAGAATACTCAAAAAGAGCAGATTGACTACCCGTTTATCAAGAGCATAGAAGTTACTGTCATGTTCAGAGTATACCATGTGTGCCTGGGCAGAAAAAGAAGACAGAAAAAATGAAACATCAAGCTTAAAAAGAGTCTTAGCAAGTGCTTCACAAAATACTTCACGTAAAAGAAAGTAAGAGGGAAATAGAAATTACAAGTTCATGTAGAAGTGTTTTCTTTATGCTCTCATATTTCCTGAAACCATTGAGTTCATCAGTTCGCAGGCGCAATGAAATTTCCTCTCCATGATTCTGAGCAAGATTTAAGCATGTCAATTTAGAAAAATTAGAAAATGTAAATGCACTTCCGCCCAAGGGAAGAGATGAAATAAAGGCTCGAAATAAAAAAATCACTAAAATATTTAAGGAAGAACCTAAGCTACTTAAGGATTCAAGTTTCAGTTATATATAAGAATATACTCACCTTGTTGAAACCAAGGATGCATTTAGGGCTTACACCAACATAACCAACTGGAGCCATCTCAGTCATAATTCCAACCCGCCAGCGATGCTTTAAGAAGCTCAAAGAAAATAATCAACCATGATTGGTACAATATTTTAGATTATATCACAAAATTACAACAATAGCAAATTATGTGTCTGGGTACCTTAGTCATGATTGCAACAATTCCAGGATCTGCAGCAAGTCTATGCATTAATTTTAAGGCCTCTGACGCAGGAGGATTCAACTGCACGCTTGTAAGAACAAGATCAATAATCTCTTTCTTTTTCTCCCTTTTTTCCCCTCCATGCAAGAAGAAGAGGAGGGGGGCGGGGGGCTAGGTAACAGGTTGCACAAGCTTGATTATTAAAATGTGGAAAAATCAGTGCAAATTTTGCATATATGCAGTATAAAAGTCCTTGGAAAAACTCTAGCACTGTATATGAACAAATTACATAACAGAGATATCAGATAAAACCTTTACAAAAAGGACAGTTCGGTCAAGGTAAGTTATCTTCCAAAAAAATAGCCCGTGCAGTAAAATGATCTTCAAAGTTGCAACAAGAAGTCCCCCTTCATCAAACCTTCTTCAAAGTATTGCAGATTTCCAACTTTATTTCTTTTATAATTCACTCAATAGCATTTCCAGCTTCTGGGTCTTTGCTTTATGGAACTAGACATCACCCAACCGATAGCAATGTCACTATCTGACTCGTAATTTTACTTTGATTTTCCATTTTGGTTTCTATCTTTCTAAGCCTCAAACATCCAAGATCCAAGCTTAAAAACATTTTTTTCCCTTACATGCAAACCCCCTTTCTTAGTTCTGATCTTCTGTACTGTTCAGGGCCATAACAGTTCATGATATTAGAAGCTAGCAAATCTAAGCACAGTAAGCTCATAAGGTCAACATTAAACCTGTATCTTAAAAGTTCCCAAACACCACAAGAAAAATCAATGTTTAACAGGCAATCACAATTAGCCCCTGCAACTCTCCACACAAACCCCCCCCCCCCAAAAGACACACACACACACACATATATATATGTATCTTCTGGCACTTCTTCTGTCCTAAGATGTTCTTAATGTGCATAGTGAAGTGAAAGGACAAAGCAGAATGAAAGAAAAGAGAAACAAAAAAATTGAATTCAAGGGTCAGCAGAAACCTGTATTCCAGGAATATCAAGCGTACGAAATTCAGAAAATATATAAGTCCCTTGAGGGAGTTGTGGCAACGAATTTCTCCCATCCGAGATTCTGCTCCTCAGCCTCTTTTCCTCTTCATCAAATCCAGCTATACGCTGGTCCACTTTAGAATTTTGAAGTAGCTCATCGACTTCATTTTCTGGTACCCCCATCATCCTAATAGACTTTCCCTGGGACCGAAAATGCATCCAAAAAATTATAATCAGATAATTCCCTCTCAAAGCATAAAGTCAGGGAAATCACCAAAATTCCAAAAACTTCAGAAAGATAGAAGCCTAAATAGCTACGCGCACGCGCATGTGCTTGTGCAAAAATTGGTGCTCCTGCAGCATTATTTATAATATAATGTCAGAAAAAGCTAATGGGATTCATAAGCAGATTTACTTCATAAACGGGAGGGAAATTCTCAAGTCCCAAAAAATCTTTGGTACCCCACGTAAATTCACAACCTTACCCACGGATTATCCAATAAGTTAACCAGTTTTTGACATTTCAATGTCTATTGCGCTAATGATTACTTACACAATTGCTAGACAGAATCACAGAAACCTGGAAGAAAGCAACTAAATTGACGGCAAAAGATGATAAACTTTGTGGCCTCATTCACAAAAACTAAAGACATTAAAAGTCTCCAAAGTACTGTCTTAATTTCTGCAACTAATCTTTTCAAGATTAAATAATTACTCCACTTTAAGGTTGCAAAGCAAGAAAACAGACCTCAAGAAATTGAGCACCTTCCAAGGCAAGGTGAGAGTGATCATCTGATAAAGGATAGAACAATTTTGAACCCTTATTCGTGGGAACAATTAATCGCATAGTCTCCGGCTTTACATTGGTGAGTCTTTGCAATTCATCACCCAATTCCTTCAGATTTCCATCTGGGTTCATATCAAGAACAAATTTCTTCCCTCTCCATGTAACTGAAAACTTCTTAAGCGGGTGCTGCATAATCTTCTGCACAAAATCCAATCTGATTGAAGAAAACAACTGTAAGAATCAATTCAATAATCAATAAAACTACTCCGTTAAAGTTGCAAGATTGCAAAATAAAACGCCAAAAATTATTCAAATGAATCAAAATAGATGCAGGATGAACCTGGATAGAATATGCCTTGAGATGGGAAAGGGTTTAAGGGACTTGTCTTGATGCACAAGCAAAGGCGAAGTTCTTAAGATTGAAAATTCCGCAATGAGAGAAATGAAAAGAAGACCCTCCTTCAAACCGTGGGGAGTGCCCAAATACTGTTGAGTTGTCTAAATAATCCGTGTACTGCCGGCCTCCTTGACGTGGTTGATGACGTGCACTTACTAGAGATTTTTTTCTCTTTTTTTTCCCTAACGTGGTAATAATTTGACGGACAAAACCGACATTGATTTTGATAGGAGGGCCACTCGAACTCAGCTCTATTCTAATATAAGCTTTTTTAAGTGTTATTTCACCCTTCCCAATTAAATATTTTATATTTTATTTTAATTTTGTATAAAATTTAAAATTAAAAAAATAATTTAACTATAAAAAAATATTATGATATTTTTATTAATTAAAAAATTAGTAATAAAAGTTATATGTTATGAGACCTTAAATTCTTAAATCAAAAAAGTGAAAGAGATTAGTTATAGGACCATTAGGTTAGTAAAACTTGCTTTTCTTAAATTAAAATTGATATTAATAAAAATTTAGATAAAATATATTACTATTTTTAAAAAATTGATATACAATTGTAGACACCTTTAAAAAAATATGGAAGAATAAATTGTTTGAGTTCAAGTTCAAGTTCAAGCCCAATTTTATTCTTAAAATAATATTTGAACTCGGTTCCATAAAAAACTCTTGAATTTGAGTTTAATTTGGAAGTTAAAAAGTTTGAAGGCTTAAAAACTTGAATATAAATATTACTAGTGATAATACCTGCGTTGTGCTGATTATTTATTTATTTATTTGTGATATTAAAAAGAAAATAATTTTTAAAAATAATATTATATTGTATTTTTTTAACTTAAAAATACATTCAAGATCATTAGTTATATTTAAAAGTACAAAAGTCTATTATTTAATATTATTTAAAGATTTATTAATTGTACAATTAATTACATATTATCAATATTAAAGTAATTAGTAGATTCATGTATTTTAACATAAATTAATTTTACCAAAATTAAGGTGATTAGTAATTTATATGAGTTCATATGGGCACATTAATCAATAAAGTAATAAATTCTTAATATTCAACTTGACATTATTAAAATTAATCTAAGTTTAGAGAATTCCACATATCACTTCCTAATGATATTTAAGATAAATTCAAGATCATTAGTTATATTGAAATGTTTAAAAGTCTATTATTTAATATTTTTTAAAGATTCATTGATTGTACAATTAATTACATATTATCAATATTAAAGTAATTAGTAGATTCATGTAATTTAACATAAATTGAATTTTACCAAAATTAAGGTGATTAGCTATTTATATGAGTTTATATGGGCACATTAATTAACAAAGTAATAAATTTTTTAAATTCAACTTGGCATTATTAGAGTTAACCTAAACTTAGAAAATTCCACATATCACTTCCTAGTGATTAAATCTTATATTTATTTATTTATTTATTTATTTATTCATTCATTTATTTATGTCTATTATTTTTTATTATAAGATAAATACATTATAAATATTTTTTTTATTTTAAAAAATCATATTATTATGCCATTTTATGTGAATATCCTTAACAAATTGGTCTAATAATTACAAATGATCAAATAGTTTCTAATTCTTTAAATCGAAACTTACCATTAATTCCTTTATGTGTGTGGTATCATGTTGTGGTTCATGTGTATTTAAAATAATAATTATAACTTTATGTATTAATTTTATAGTAGATTCATATATCTATCTTATAGCTAGAGACATATATATAAAATAAGTAAATTTACGATAAGTTCAAGATTATTAGTTGTATCTATAAGTTTAAAAAATTATTGTTTAATATTGTTTATAGATTGATTGGTTGTAAAATTAATTATATATCATCAAAATTAAGATAATTAGTAGATTCATGTATTTTAACATAAATTAAAATTTAATAATTATTGTTTCTTGAATTTATCCAAATGTATTTAAAATTTTGAAGAAAAATATTTTTAAAATCTAATGATTAAATTAAGATCATTTTCAAATTCTATTTTTTCTTAAGATCTTTTCAACTACTTTTTTTTTACTCTCAATATTTTAATCTTACTTAAACTTCCTTTTATACTCCGCTATTAGCTATTTTCTAAAACTTTGGTAATATAATATATATATATATATATACTAATAAATATGGTAATCAATTACTTTATTAAACTTATGTATTTAAAATAATGATTATAAATTTATGTATTAATTTTATAGTAGATTCATGTATCTATCTTATAGTTAGAGACATATATATAAAATAAGTAGATTTAAGATAAGTTTAAGATCATTAATTGTATTTAAAAGTCTATTATTTAATATTATTTATATATTTATTAGTTGTACAATTAATTATATCATCAATATCAAGGTAATTAGTAGATTCATGTATTTTAACATAAATTGAATTTCACCAAAATTAAGATAATTAGTTCTTTATATGAGTTTATGTAGGCACATTAATCAATACATTCATAAATACACACAATGCAACTTGGCATAAGGAGAATTCAATTAAGCTTAAAATTATCCACATGTCATCACCTAATGATTCTAGCTTTAATATATATATATATATATATATATATATATATATATATATATATATATATATATATATATATATATATTTGTTCGTCCATAATTAAATGTGTATATTTCCTTTTTAGGATGTTCACAATTTAATAACTGATTTTTAAAAATAATGATATTTTTTTTAAAACTTTCACTATTAACTCTCTTAATTTTAAAAAAGTATGATCCACTAATACATAAATCTACCACTAGCCTCTTTTAACTCTTTTGATTTAAGGGATTTAAGTTCTCATAATATATGGATCTTATTACTAATTTCTCCCATTAATAAGGATAGAAGATAAATTTGATAAATTGAGTAAGTCAAAAATTTTTATTAAATTTTATATCGAGTCAAAATAAAATATTTAATTCTTCGAGGTGAATACTCGAGTTCATTTAAAAAGTCAAGCTAATAAATTTAAACTCAAATTTGAGTCCAAACTCGAATCCAACTTGAAATATTGGATAACCGTTGAATTGTTAATTCAGTAGCAGCCCTATTTGTTAGGCTTGTAATGGCCTGACTTGGTTTGACTTAATTTTTAGCCAAATTTATACCCTTTCAAATCGAAATTGAATTTTTTTTATTTTGACTTAATATAAAATTAATAAAAATAGTTTAATTATAAATAAAGTATTATAATACTTTTATTAACTAAACAAATAAGTGATGATCTCATGTGCTAGTATAGATTAACTCTCTTAAATAAAAAAAATTCAAGAAGTTACTTATAGGACTATCATACAATATATTAGTATTGATTAACCCAATACTACTCTTCTCTTCCATCTCTAAAATTTCTATAGCTTTGAAAGACTTATCTTCAGATCTACTTAAATTGACACAGAATCAGAGTGAAAAAAAGGTTAGTATACTAATCCTTACCATCTAATTTATTCTGCTAATTCGAAAAAAACATCGAGGCCGATTTTGCCAAAAAATTATAGACCGCACCCTAGAGAAAGTTGGTAGGTGTTCCTTAGGAACCCCCACTACTGATGGTAGGGGCTACTGAGGACCACTTTGGTTAATATGTTGAGACACTTTTTTTTCAGCATGTGCGGGAGGCCCTTCATAGCCATTAGATCAGTATCTTTTGATCTAATAGTTGTGAGAGACTAGGGGTATTTTGGAACAAAAATTATTTTTAGGCTCCCGCCTAAAGCTATCTATTCATAAAAAGAATAATCTGCATTTTTCTCCATCTATTTCTCTCTCCATTTTTCATTCCGATCACTCCTCTCTCTCTCATCTATCCCTTCCCTTAAAGATTGACTCTCTTGCTTTCTCATCTATCTTCTCTCTTGAATTTTTATCAGATTTCTTCTCTCTTAAATCTTTAGCAGATTGACTATTTTTCTCTCCCCCCCTCTCTCTTCTCTATTTTGTTGGCTATTGTTCTTTTGCAATCAAAGTTAGTATCAACGAAGGTAAAGGACGTTGTGTGAAAGATCCATTAGTCAATCTTCACAGATTCATCCATTACAGTTGCAGACATTATGGATGAAGTTCTTGATATGAAAAGTGAGTTATTGAGAAGAGTGGAAGTTTGTTACATCTGAAGAGTGAAGGCAAAAAATCGGGTTATCTAGAAGAGTAGTAATTTGTTGTATATGAAGAATGAAGACAAAAAATCTACTATTGTTATTAGATTAATATTATTAGATTAAGTATTATTTTTCTTGGTATCTTCTATTTAATATCTAAAGGTGTATTCTTGATAGTAAAAAGTAATTATGGTAATAGGAGCTTGTGTTGAATATAAGGGTTGTGTAAATATATTTAGTTTCATGTAAATATCCATTCAGATTGTTATGAATAATTATTTGATATGATAGATCTATTCACTTGATATGCTAAGTGAATAATTATTCACTCTGCGAATAATAATTTTTCATTCTTAAGTTAATAATTATTCACTCAGTGGAGAATTATTATTCACTCTTAACATATCATCTAACCAAATAAGATGTATTCAGTTTCATGTAAATATCCATTTAGATTGTTATGAATAATTATTTGATATCATAGATCCATTAACTTGATATATTAAGTGAATAATTATTCACTCAACAAAGAATAATTATTCACTCTTAAGTGAATAATTATTCACTCAACAAAAAATAACTTTTCACTTAGCGGAGAATAGTTATTCACTCTTAACATAATATCTGACCAAATCAGATATATTTATTTTCATGTAAATGTCCATTCAGATTGTTATGAATAATTATTTGATATAGTAGATCTATTCACATGATATGTTAAGTGAATAATTATTCACTTAGCAGAGAATAATTATTCACTCTTAAGTGAATAATTATTCACATAGTAGAAAATAATTATTCACTCTTAACATACCATTTGACCAAATCAGATATATTTAATTTTATGTAAATATTTACTCAGATTGTTATGAATAATTATTTGATATAGCAGATCTATTCATTTGATATGTTAAGTGAATAATTATTTATTCAGCGAAGACTAATTATTCACATAGCAGATAATAATTATTCACTCTTAACATACCATCTGATCAAATCAGATATATTTAGTTTTATGTAAATATCCATTCACATTGTTATGAATAATTATTTGATATAGTAGATCTATACACTTGATATGTTAAGTGAATAATTTTTCACTTAACGGAAGAGTGAATAATTATTCACATAGCAGAGAATAATTATTCACTTGTTGCAAAAAAAGTCAAAGAATATCATTCTAAAATTTAAAAAAAGATCTAATATTCCAATTCTCCACCATAAAAATCATTCTTTGAAGTCTTAAGAGTATTCCACTGCCGAAATCATTTTTCAAGTCAAGAAAATTAACACATCGATTTCTTTATCTCCGCAAGTAGACCATAAATCTTTTTTTAGTGAAGATTTATATAGAGTAGAAGCCACTTTGAAGTCATAAGAGTATTTCACTGTCATAATCATTCTTCAAACCGAGAAAATCAACACATCACTTTCTCTACTTCCGCAAACAGACCATAAATCTTTTTTTAGTAAAGATTTCTATAGCCTAGAAGCCACCAATAGTCCAACAAAAAACTCATAATATCTAACTTCATTTTGGATATTAGTAAATCTAAAAAAATGAGTTTTGAATTCGAAAGAAAACTTGAAGATGCGTCGAAACTGTTTAACACAAAATGACTATCTTAAAAAGAATGAATCGTTTTGTTCTTTAATATTTGAAGACTTTCAGAGCAGTAGCGGAGAGAAGATAGAAGATAGAAAAAAGAGGGAGAAAAAGAGAGAGAGAGAGGATTTGGTAGAAGTGGTTGAAGAAAGTGGGTGAAAAAAGTAGGCGTCAGAAAGTGAGTGAAAAATAGATTTCAAATCGTTTCAAACTTTTCTTTTTTTTTTCTCCCATAATTTTGCTTACCCAAAATACCCCTCATACTTCATGACCGTCGGATCAAAAAACAATAAACGTAACCAATTGAACGGTGAAAAAGTTATTAGCATGTGCAGAAAAAAAAAGAGTTTCAGCACCCTAATCGGACCGACTAAGGACAGTCCCGATAACATTGGCAGGGGTCACTCCATGGCAGTGCCTAGGCCTATCATTTGGTCAGATATACTGGGGTTCAACATAAACAAATCAGATCCAACACATTCATTTTTGTATTTAGACCTGTTCAATATATGCAATATACAGGACGGATCCGAGATAGTGTTGAAAATTTTGAAATTAGATTTGACCAAACAATATATTCTATAAACATATATAGGAAAACATCTAAGTATGACAAAAATTTCTGATGGATATAGAGGAAATAATAAAACAAGGTAAATTCAGATAGTGAATCTAAATAATAACAAAGATAAGTGATTTAAATCTTATAAATAATAATTTCGCAAATATCAAACTAGATATCAAGGAAGAAATGAATTGAAATCCAAACATAAGTAGTATATCAATTGGTAGTCAAAATCCACCACAAAAAAGATCTTCAGGATTTGATAAACCTATTAAAGGATATGCATGACTATGTAGTGTACTAAAAAAAGATAAGTATACCCTTTTAGGATCTATGTAAAATGAACAGATTAATCCATTTAGAATATATTTAGATATAGATTGTGTAACTAATACAAAATAAGCTATTGATAAATGAAAAACATGTACAAGGATTGCAGTAATCATAAATAATGGAATATAGTGTGGCTAGGAACTTCCTAGAAAGAAGTTTTGTCAATATCACAATTAGATTTTGGTAGATTTAGATGAAAATTCTAAAAGAAAATTTTTTAATATGGATAATAAGAAAAATTTTAATATGGATAATAACGTAAATAATTTGATAACAAGAGTTATAGAAGCTTTATGAATCTATTAGAGAAGGTAGTTTTACAAAAGATCCAAGAACAATAAATAAATATTTAGCAACATTATTATGATTACAATTATGTGATATATGTGAAATCGATAGATATATATGTGTTTTCGAAGATCATTACTATTATATTTATAATAGACTAGATAATATGCACAGTTATTTACCAATGTTTTATACAAAGATTCTTGACCTTTGGGGTAAAATGTTAATAGAGTCCTATAACCCATGAACAACTGATACTTTAGGAAAAAGAATAACCCATTTAAAAGATAAGCTAATTGAATGATATGCATATGATATATTAGCTAAGGCTACAAAAAGGATTAAAGAAAAGAATTTCTTTATACTGTAATGGTCCTAAAATGCCAATAATGATAGAATGAGATAGTCCCTATTCTTACAACAAGACAAAAAATGAAAGTATAAAAAAAATTATAAGAAGCGATATTTTAAAAATAGAAAGGTCAAATATAATAAGAAAAAATAAAAAATCACATAAAATACTGTAATCCCTAAGGGGAAATTTAGAGTTTTGATTAATGACAAACATTTATAAGGACTAATTCATATATTTATTGCGTGATGGGATTTTTGGATTGAGAAGCTAAGTGTTTTCATTGCCTCAGAGCTATAGTGATTGAAAAATGTAGAGTTTGTTCAAGAAGATTGAAGGTTTTGAAAACACTTTAGTGTAGGTTTGCTTTTTCTTAATAGTTATATCTTGTGAACCCTAGACTCCTTGCATTTGGAATCTATGCATTGCATGTTGAAGCACATTGATGATGACTAATTCATATACTTATAGTGTGATGGGATTTTTGGATAGAGAAGCTAAGTGTTGTCATTGCCTCGGAGCTATAATACTAAGGACAACTGAAATGAGCTTAGTTGATTGAAGAATATAGAGTTTGTTCAAGAAGATTGAAGCATTTGAAGAAACTTTAGTGTATGTTTATTTTTTCTTAACAGGTATATCTTGTGAACCCTACACTCCTTACATTTGGAATCTATGCATTGCATGTTGAAGAACAAAATATTTTGATCTAGCCTAAACTTTGTGGATGAGCTTAAAAGTTTTTCATAATTCTTTGAAAAACAAAGTCTTTGATAATAGCTTATTGTTCAAAAGCTTTTAATGACTTATCTCTTAGTCTAAAATGATTTAAAACTTGTTGAGGATAAATTTTAAATAATTTGACAAAATTTTGAAAAATTTGGACTCCAATTTGGACATTTGACTTAAAATTTGGCAGCTAAATTTCCAGAGAAGTTTAGAAGACCAATTTGGATGCAGAGGTCTAAATTAGAACGATCGAATTATTTGGATGCAAAGTTCAGATGACCAAACTTTTCCAGTAGTCTAGTAAACAGAAAAGTTCGGATGACTGAATGACACTATTACTAGCCATATTTGAACGTTATGTTTGAACTTTTGAGGTATATAAAAGGCTAGAAACTCATATTTTGAGTAGGATTGATAAACGTACATGCTATTAGCTTGAGAACATAAAAGATCAAAGAAAAGCTTTCATTGTTCATGTGCTTCATGTGATTATCCAAGGATTCCAAAAGTAAAATTGAACTGGTACTAGATTTGTTGAATATTTACCATCTTGTTTGGTAATTTCTATATCAAGGTTGTCTCGAGACGTAAAACCCTTTTGGTGAGGCTGAGCCTTGATTTGATTGTTCAAGGTTGTCCTGTGACATAAAACCCTTTTTGGTGAGGGGCCTTGTTTGTTAGATTGGAGAAGAGGTTATTGGTGTAAAACCCTTTGAGAGTGAATCTCTTGTGTATTTGTTAAACTTGAGCATTTAGGAGATTGGCTGAAATCCTTAAGTGTGGACTCAAGGTAGAGGGTGTAGATCTTGGAGAGATCGAATCACTATAAATCCTTGTGTTTCTTTCTCTACACTTATTACTTGCATTTATTTGCACTATCTTCATTTGTTCTTTGTGGTTGTTAATATTGGTTGTGGACTTACTAATTACTCTTCTTCTTTCAACCTCTCTTTTTTCAAACACAAAAGATCTTGGAGGTTGTGAATTTGAAAAAAGAGATTCTATTAAGGAAAAAGTTTTCACAAATTAAACAAATTGGTATCAGAGCAAGGGCTTCTTTTTGTGGTTTAAAAACCTAGAAGTTAAGGTCCTATGGCTAATATTTCAAACCTCTCTTATTTGGAAGGATTTTATATAAAATGACCTCTACTTTTTGATGGAACAAATTATACATTTTGAAAATCTCGTATTAAGATTTACATTGTTCTATTAACTTTGATTTATGAAATATTATTGAGAAATGGTCATATATACCTATGAAGTTGAAGGCCGATAGGATTACAAGATAACCAAAGATGATTGAAGAATTTGATGGAAGTGAGTCAAAGAAGATGACATTGAATTATCAAGCAATGAATATTGTTAGTTTTGCCTTGGACATTAATGAATACAATAGAGTGGGTGCCTGTGACTCCGCTCATGAAATGTGGAAGCTACTTCAAGTCACTCATGAAGAAGAAAGAGCAAACATGTGCTTCATGACTATGAAAAGTGAGGTACAACCCACTCCTTCTACTTCTATTTCTTGTGATGATAATGTCGATGATCCTAGCGATTTTCTTGTTGATATGTATGGAGAATTAAAAAAAGCTTCAAAAAATAAACAAAGTAATGAGATAAAAAATTGATGAGTTGTTTAATAAAAATTCTATATTGTCTTGTGAAAACAAAAAGCTTCTAGATTCTATTGAGTGTTTGAGCATTGAAAAGGAAGTTTTAAATGTTTCCTTACAAAACATGTCCCTTGAAAATAAGATTCTTTGTGAAAAGATTTTTGTCTCTTGAAAAAATGCTTGTTGATCACGAAACTTAGAAAAATAATGTTGATGACCTTACTTGATGTGTTGAAAAATTTACAAAAGGAAGGGACAATTTTGATAAACTTCTTGAAGCTCAAAGATCCTCTCTTGTCAAAGTGGTCTTGGTTACAACTATGCAAATATTGTGCCAAAATATAAAAAATTCTTTGTTAGAGCAATTCTACTTCCATGCCTCATACATTTTGTACTTATTGTGGAAGACATGGGCATAAAGCCACTAGGTGTTATCTGAAAAGAAAAGTAGAAAATGATGTTAAATCCATTTGGAGAGTAAAGGGAATCATTACAAACCCCCTTGGACCTAAGAAAATGTAGGTACCAAAAGTCACTTTCTCTCATTTGATTTTGGTACATCTTTCTCCAAGTTCAAGTGCCAATAAGAGGTTTCTTGATAATGGATGCTCAAGACCTATGATAAGAATGGTTTGCTCATTAGTGAGCTTCAAGCCACAAATGATTGATCTCTCACGTTTGGTTATAAGAAGGGTAATATTGTAAAAGTCCTTCACCTTTAATTAAACAAGTCCTACTTATTGCTAATTTGAAATACAACGGGCTTAGCATTAGCCAATTGTGTGACAATGGATGCAAGGTTGAATTTAAATATTATACTTGTACTATTCTTAATAGTGTGAGCAGCAAAACCATTTTTATTGCCAATAGAGTTGGAAATTTATATGTGCTATTGTTAGCCCTAAGGGCAAATCATGTAATTTTGATTAATGACAAATATTGATGAGAACTAATATGATTATATTGTGTGATAGGATTTGTGAAGAAAGAAGTTTGAAGTCTCATTGCCTTCAAGCCAAAGAGCAAGAACAACCTCAATAAGCTATGAGTCTTTTGAGTTTTATTCAAAGAAGAACTCAAGGCATTGAAGACTTGAAGTGTAGAGTAGGTATGATGATAGGTAATATCTATGTAAACTCTACACTTGTATGTCTTGGAGTCTATTGAATGTATAAGAGAGCATAAAATTGGTTTCTTAAGTTTAAAAAGGCTTTGAATGAATTTTTAGTAAATGTGGTTTTGTGTCCTAAAAGTTTTTAAGTAAACTTTATATGATCAAAGGAATTTGATTTTGGTTTTCAAACTGATATTTGTCTAAATAAGTTTTCTATATAGACCAAATGTATTTCAAATCCTTGGAAGATAAATTTCAAATGATTTTACAAAGTTTGAACATAATTCCAAGAAATTCGGTCGTCCGAATTTGGTAGCAAAAGTTTGCTACTGTTCTTCCAGAGAAATTCGGAAGAAGATTCGGACGCATGAAGAAAAATTCGGTCGTCCGAATTTTGGTCTTCAGCATGGTCACTGTTCTTCTAGAGAAATTCGGACGAAGATTCGGACGAAGCAGGAAGAATTCGGTCGGACGCAGAATTCGGTCGTCCGAATTTCCTGAAAATAGCCGTTAACTAGCCGTTTTATAGTTGTTTCAACTGCTTTTCAAATTGTATAAAAGCTATAAACGTGCAATTTTTTGTAAGTTCTGAATCCTTGAATATTCTAAGCTTTCTAAAGTCTATTACAAACATTTCTCAAGCTCTCTTATGTCTTGTGCATTCAATTGATCAATCCAAAGACATCAAAGTGTGAAGGTGCAACTTTGTGTAAAGTCTACCAACAAGTGGTAACATCTACACACTCATCTTTACTTATTAAATTTTGTTGATCTACTAGCTCTAGCAAGGTTATCTTGATAACATAAAACCCTTTAGATAAGGGTGATCCTTGAAGTTGTGATTCAAGGTTGTTTGAGAAATAAAACCATAGTGTGGTGAGTCTTGTTTGTAAAAATTACTAGAAGAGGTTGTAAGTGTAAAACCATAGTGTGGTGAGTCTCTCTTGTAATCTGTGAAGTTGAGCACATAGTAGAGTATTTGAAATCCTTAAGTGTAGGCTTAAGGTAGTGGAGGTAGATCTTGAGGATTGAACCACTATAAATTGCTTGTGTTCATTTTTCTACATTTCTTATATTGCTTTGTCATAAGTTGTTTCTATTTTGTCCATATCATCTGTTATTGATCTATACATCTAAAAGGTTTGAATTTGCAAAAATTAGCCAAATATCTAATTCACCCCCCCTCTTAGGTATTTCAGCTATATCTTGATGAACTTGTTTCTAATGATGTTAAATGTCTTGCCATTCATGATAATAATCGATATCTATGGCATAGAAGATTAGGTCATGTGAGTATGGACTTGTTGAACAAACTTTCCTCACAAGAATTGGTAAGAGGGTTACCAAAAATACTTTTTGAGAAAAATTATCTTTGTGATGCTTGTCAATATGGAAAACAAACAAAAAAATCTTTTGAACCCCAGAAAATAATTTCTACTTCACAACCTCTTGAACTTGTTCATATGGATTTATTTGGACCAATGAGGACCACTATTCTTGGTGGTAAGAGGTATGCATATGTAATTGTTGATGATTTTTCAAGATTTACTTGGGTAATCTTTCTATCCCAAAAAGATGAAGCCTTTCATGAATTTGTAAGACTTTTCAAAAAGGTTTAAACCTCCCTTGATTGCGAATTGATTTCTATTAGAAGTGACAATGGGAGAGAATTCTACTATCAAGACTTTACAAAACTTTGTGATAAAAATGGAATTGTTCATATTTTTTCAACTGCCAAAACACCCCCAACAAAATGTTGTAGTCTAAAGTAAAAATCAAAATTTGCAAGAAATGACTAGGTCTATGCTTTGTGAAAATTTTTTACCAAAATATTTTTGAGTCGAAGCCATAAACACCGCTTGCTATGTTATGAATAGAATTCTTTTAAGAACTTTCTAAAAAAAAATCTTTTGAAATTTTATTTGGTAGAGCTCCCTCAATTGCTTATTTTAAAGTCTTTGGTTGTAAGTGCTTTATCTTGAATACTTGTGATAACTTAGGAAAATTTGATAGAAAATCAGATGAAGACATCTTTCTTAGTTATTCATGTAACAAAAAAGCCTAATAAAGTTTATAATAAAAGAACATTATATGTTGAGGAAACCATACATGTGAGCTTTGATGAATCTAACATTTACTTTGAAAGAAGAGATGAAGATGATATAGATACTTCAATAAATAACAATCAAACCCATCTTCAAACACCAACTATGAAAGATTATACCAATGAAGAAGAAATGATTGAGCAAGAACAAGATGACCAACCTAGTGATGACCATGAGCTTCCCATTGATTTAAGATATGCAAGAGGCTACCCTCAGGAGCAAATCATTAGTGATGTCTCCCAAGATGTTAAAACAATGCGATACTTTATTAAGAACTTTGCTCTTTTATCTCACATTGAGCCTAAAAACATTGATGATGCCTTGTGTGATGATTTTTTAATTGTTGCTATGCAAGAGAAACTAAATCAATTTGAAAGAAACAAAGTTTGGAAACTTGTCCCAAAACCCCATGATCACACTATTATCGGTACAAATTGGATTTTTAGAAATAAACTAAATGAATCCGGAGAAGTAGTTAGAAATAAGACTAGACTTGTTGCCCAAGGATTCAATCAAGAAGAGGGCATTGACTATGATGAAACTTTTGCTGCAGTAGCTAGACTTGAATCAATAAGAATGCTTTTGGCATTTACTAGTTTTAAAGGTTTTAAACTATTTCAAATGGATGTCAAATGTTTATTTCTAAATGGTTTTATTGATGAAGAAGTTTATGTGGAGCAACTTTCTAATTTTGCTCATGAAAAATTTTCTAATTATGTTTTCAAACTATCCAAAGATTTGTATGGATTGAAACAAGCTCCTAGAACAACTCTTTTTATAAAATTCTCTTGTTACAATGATCTCTTGCTTGTGCAAATCTATAAGGATGATATCATTTTTGGTGCTACTAATATAACTCTTTGTCATGAGTTTGCCAAGATGATGCAAAGTGAATTAAAAATGAGCATGATGGGAGAACTCAACTTCTTTTTTGGCCTTCAAATCAGGCAAACCAAGGATGACACTTTCATAAATAAAGCAAAATATACCAAAGAGTTATTGAAGAGATTTGGAATGGATCAAGCAAAAGGTATTAGAACACCTATGAGTTTATCAACCAAGCTTGACAAAGATGAGAAAGGTAAAAACTTTGATGAAAAGGTGCATAGAGGTATTATTAGAAGCTTGCTTTATATTACCGCAAGTAGACCAGATATCATGTTTGCTGTGTGTTTATTTGCCAGATTTCAATCTTGTCCAAAAGAGTCTCATTTGATTGCCATAAGCATATTCTTCGTTATCTTATTGATACACATGATTATGGACTTTGGTTTACAAAATTATCTTCTTTTGATCTTATTACTTATACAGATGCTAACTGTGCTGGATGCAAAGTCAAGCGTAAGAGTATTAGTGGTCGTTCTTAATTTCTTGTTAGTTGTCTTGTCTCATGGTATAGCAAGAAACAAGTTTGTATGTCATTATTTACTGCCGAGGCTGAATATATCACCGTTGGTAGTTGTTGCTATGGATGAAGCACACGCTACTTGATTTTGGCTTAAATGTGTCTATTTTATGTGATAACACTAGTGCTACACATCTAACCATTAATCCTATTCAACATTCTAGAACCAAGTATATAACAATTAAACATCACTATATTTACGATCATATAGCTAAAGGTGATATATGTTTGGCTTATGTATATACAAATTAACAAATTGCTGATATTTTTACTAAGCCATTGGCTGAAGAAATGCTTTGCTAACTTAGAAGGAGCCTAAGAATATCAAAATTCAATTACTAATGTGTGTATTCAAGTATTGAAAAAATAGGTTAAATTTAGACGAGATGGCCGAACACTTGCTCTGCAATTTGGACGTCCAAATTGCTTCTTTGAAGATCAAAGATAGAAATATTCTGACACAAGTTCGGGACACATGACCAAAAATTCTGTTGTTCGAATTTACTGGAGTAAAAGGATAAAAAAAGTAAGGATGTAGACCAAAAAATTTGGTCATCCAAACTGTGTGATTTCGATGGTTTTAAAAGGAGTCAAACTGTCATTTCCTTCACTTCTATCAAAATTTCTCATCCAAACTACCCTCTCCTCCGTAAGCCCACAAAACCTACTCACATCCAAATCAAAATTTCTACCAAATTTCATTGTTTTCACATGAAATATTCTGCATTTTCGTGTTCTAAGCCCTAGATTTACCTTGAAACTCACCTCTTCTCAAAGAAGACCATCATGGTGATATTAAAAAGGGAAAATGTTGGAAACGGAAAAGGCAAGAGAAAAAAAGTGGATAGTCGATTGATAGTCAACGAACCACGAAGGGTTCGATTCTTTAAATCGGCTCCATAGTGGATCATTTTGTTTCAAGAAAGGCTGCAGTGGAATTTGAAGATTGGAATAAGAGAAATAGAAAGATAGTTCCCCAACGAAGGGTTGACTTAGAAAATCTCTCCAGAATGGGTAATGTGCTCTCTCTTTTTAGAGAACTGAATTGGAGTAGCTTGTTAGTGGTAGATGAAGATTAAAGTAAGAATGGTGATAAATTATAAAAGATTAAATGATAATACAATATTTTATGGATATTTCTTAATGCATAAAGAAAGTCTAATCAATTGGACAAGTAATATAAAGATATTTTCAAAATTTGACTGTAAAAGAAAATTTTGGCAAATTAAGATGCACCAATATAGTGTACCTTATACAACATTTTCTACTCCACAAGGTCAATATGAATGTCTTGTTATGACTTTTGGATTAAAAAAATGTACCTCAAATATTTCAGAGGAAAAATGGATAATATTTTCAAAGATTATAATTTTATCTTTGTGTATGTTGATATTTTAGTTTTATCTGATAATATAACATCACATTTAAAATATTTATATATATTTTATAACTTATGCATGAAACATGGTTTAGCACTTTCTAAAAAGAAAGCTAAGTTTCTATAAGAAGAAATAAAGTTTTTAGGGATGAAGAGAGATGGCTCTAGAACTATAGTCATATTTTAGAAAATATATCTAAATTTCCTAATAAACTTAAAGATAAAAACAACTGTAGAGTTTCCTTAGAATTCTCAATTATGTTTTAGATTTTATGCATAATTTAGTTGTATTGAGAAAACCATTCCAAAAGTTTCTTAAATAAGATAAAGTATTTGAATTCAATAGTTATCTAGAAAATCAAGTACAACATATTAAAATGATTTGTAAAACCTTACCTAAGTTATAGTTACCTAAAGACATAGATGATTTGATGCTAGAATAGATGCTTCAGAGTATATTTGGAGCATGATGTTTCTAAGATTATTAACATTGCTAACTTTTTGAGTAATTCGACAAATATATCATATTTATTGATTGCAAAATATTCCATGATAACCTCTATGCTAGAAAATTACTGAATTTGTGCATATAAAATGAACAATTGTTTCAAAAGATTTGAGTTTGAAAAAATAGATAATACTACTACCGCAACAGAAGAAAGTACATACTGTGTTTGTGAGATAAAACTGTCATCCTTTAATTGCTTAACCTGCAAACCAAGAAAGAAAGTAAGTTTTCCAACTATGCTCATCTCAAATTCTGTTGTTATCAGTTCAACAAACTCCTTTGTGAGCTGTTTTGAAGTCAAGCTAACACAATATCATTAATATAGATTTGTGCCGTCATAACATGTGTGTTCAGCCTCTTGATAAATATTCTTTTCTCAACCCTGCCTCTGTTGTAGCCTCTTATCAACATGAAGTTTTTCAATCTCTCGTACCATGTCCTTGGCACATATTTAGGCCCATAAAAATGCCTTCTTTAACTTGTAAACATGATTTGGGAGATTTGGATCAACAAACCCTTTTGGTTGTTCAACATACACCTCTTCTTGCAGAAATCTATTTAAGAACACACTTTTGACATCAAAATGTTGAAGCGTGAATCTTTTGCTCATGCAATAGCTGATAACAATGTGATGAATTCCAAGCCACTGAAGCAAATGCTTCGTCAATGTTCGTTCCTTCAATTTTTGTGTATCCTTGTGCAAAAAGTCTTACCTTATTACATGTTACATTTCCTAGTTTGTCAATCTTGTTGCAAAACACTTATTTTATACTAATCATATTGATGTCATCAAGACACGAAACAAGTTCCCATAGATCATTGCACCTTAACAGTTGAAGTTTATCATGCATAGCACCTATACAAAATTTGTCTATCAAGGCTTTTTTAATATTCTTTGGCTCTAGTGTTGAAGTATAATAGGCAAGCATCACCATCTTCTCATAATTGATATTTGGCTTTCCTCTAATTCTTCTTAATTTATTCAAGCCTCCAACGATCAAATCTGTAGAATGATTATATTTTATTCTTAAAGATGACTTTTGAGTTGAACCTCTCATTCTGTCATTTTTGAATTTGTTTTTGTGTCCATCAACTCTTCTGATTCTGTGTTGATCCTAATGTTTATAGACTCCTAATGTTTGATAAGATTAGGTTTGTCCTCATTTGTTTTTGTTGCCTCCTCTTTCTTTGTTGCTGTAGCATCTTCAGCAACAATATTGATGGCCTCTATGACAGTTCCATTTTTCTCGAGGAGTACTCCATAGGCTCTACTACTATTGGAGTACCCAAGGAGCACTCTATCATTACTTCTTGCATCAAATTTTCCCAATGGTTCTTTGTCATTTAGAATGTATCACTTACTGCCAAAAATTTGAAAATAAATCAAGTTTGGCTTACGTTCCCTCAATATTTCACTGGTAGTTTTAGGAGTGTGAGGCCTTAGTTAAGTTCGGTTGATGACATGTTGTTGTATTAATAGCTTCTACTCACTATCTTTGAGATATTTCATTAGAGTTCAACATCACCCTTGCCATTTCTTGGATAGTTATGTTCTTTCTCTCAACCACATTGTTCTGTTGATGTGTCTTTGCTGCAGAGAATTCCTATTGAATACCATAAACAACATAAAATCTGTTAAATAGTTGGTTGTCAAACTCTTTACCATAATCACATCACAACCTGCAAAATGTCAAAATTTTCTATATTTGCAGCTTTAAACACGGCTTTTGAAATGCATCAAAGGCTTTTGACTTTTGTCCCAAAAATTCAACCTATGTGTATCTAGTAAAGTTGTTAACACACCAATATTTATCTTTTGCCTTCAACACTTTCAGTTTGAGTAGGACCAAAAAGATCCATGCGCATGAACTCCAATATTCTAGAAGTGTTGATCTTTATTGTTTTCTTGTGAGGAGACCTTCTTTACTTTCCAATTTGACACAAGCCACATATTCTCTTTGTGATTTTGGCAAGTTTGGATATATCTCGCATTATTTTTGTTGAACTCAACTTTTTAAATAGGTTGAAATTTATAGGCCTCGACTTTTGATGCTATAGTTTAACTTCATCATCCTGAGCACCCATGCATTGTTGATCATTTGATTTCAATAGTTTGTAGCAATTGTCAGATATTCTAGCTCTAGTAAGAACTATCTTGTTGGAATCAGTCACAACAAAACACTTGTCTTTGTTGAAGTTAACATGCAGATCATCATCACATAGTTGACTTATGATTATTAGATTAGCTTTTATTCATTCAATAAATAGAACATCTTTAATTGAGGGCATACCTATAATTTTTAGAGTTCCAATGCCAATAACTTTATTTTAAAGCCATTACCCAAAGTAACATTACCTCTCCTTCACAAGATTTTTAATTCATCAAGACTCTTTTTTGACATGTTTTATGACAAGAACAACCACTATCAAGATACCAGATATCATTCACACTTGCTATTTATGACACATATGCAACATATTCTTTAAGTTCTACCTTTCTTACCTAAATTTGCCTTTGTCTGGTTGGTCATGTGCCTTTGTCAAACTCAGCTATCACAAATTTTCCCCTTTATTACAAATCTTTGATTAGTTTCAAAAAAATGTCTCAAGTATGTCTTACAAGAGAGCAATAGTCGCAAATAATACGAGGCTTTTTGATTTTTCTAATGACCCTCTCTTTGTCTGCAAATGTTATCATCCTATCTAGTATAATTCTTCTTGCTGAAGCATTGTTATTGTTGTTGTAGCATGGCCTTGTCAAATATTGGATGGTTCGCAAATGGATAGAATTCTACCAAACTTTATCTTCATTGTATTAAGCCTTTTGATGTAGCATTTGGCTTTCACAAGTTTGTCATTGCTGATATGCAATGATTCTACATGGTGCTGTACCTGCAATTGAAGTAAAAGGCAACAGAGTTGCTATCCTTATCATCATCACTCCATTTTGAGTTGTATAACATATTTTTCTTCAATTTATTTAAAAAATCGTTTTGAGTGTAACCAATTGATCCTCAACCATAACATTTGACACTTTTGCCCCTTCTTATTAGAGTTTTTTGAATCACCAATTTTCTTACATTCATCTTCTTTTCTGACTCCTTTGTTGAACTTCCATTCATTGATCTTTCTGCTTTCTCTCTTTAGCATCTTGCCAAAATTCATTGTCAACAGGGCAATGCTACCATTGTCAATATTGATAAAGGTTGTGTCAGAACCTGTGTCTACCTTCAGTGCAACACCTTTGTCCTTTTGTTAAGTGTTAAGATGCATTTCAATGGTATGCAAGATCATATAAACTTGTCAAGCTTCAATTTTGATAGGTTTTTGACTTCTTCAATAACAACAACTTTGGCAGCAAATCTTAGTGTAAGGATCTCAAAGATTTGTGCACTAAATTTTCTTTTGAATATTTTTCACCAAGTTGAAATACTTGATTTGCAATATCACGCAATTTGTAACTAAAGATGAATATGGTTTCATCTTCTCTCATTGTCAACTCCTTGAACTGTGAGGTCAATATCTACAACTTTGACATTTTAATAGTACTAGTTTCTTCATATATTGTCTGCAACATTTCTCATGCTTCTTTGATAAATTGACAGGTTGAGAATAACTTGAATTGCTCTTGTTTGTTGTATTTATTCTTTATTCAACATCACTCCATTCCTCAATTTGTGTTTATCAATAGGCATAATTTACTTCATCCAATAGTGGTAGCCTAGTTATTAATCCTGCTTCTTTTACCATAATTGCTCAAACCACCTTTCTCATGACCTCACCTGCCAAATTAATAGCCAGTAACAATTGGTAACTCACTTTGATACCGCTTGTAACGCTAGGTTTTTGCAATTTTTACATCTTCTCAAAGTTCGTATGTTAAAGTCATTGCAAAAAGTTTAACATAACGCACACAAATATAATAATAAAGTTTGACATAAGAAAATTAGTAACACAGTTCAGCTCAACAGCCTACGTTTATAGGGCAACACCTAGAAAAGTACTCCACTAAACTTTTTGTTACACTTATGTGATTCTCATAGTGGACTCATCAAATACCTTTTGTCAAAGCTGCCTTAACCATTGGAAATTCAACAACCACAGTGATGCCTCAACTATTGGAAGTCCAATAACCACAGTATTGCCTTAATGACTGGAACCACACCAATCACAACTGTTGTCTCCACGATTGTGAACTGTCATCCAACCACAGCCACTACCTCTACGATTGTCAAACTATTATCCAACCACAGCTTACTTTTGTTGAAATAGCCTCAACAGAATGTGACGAATGCATTTTGACAAGATGCGACCAGATCATACTTGTCTTACTGTATCATGACTAAACTCCATCAGTCACAACACCTTTATCTCTAAGAAGTGAATGGAACGCGAATATGTCAAGTACCTCCAGTGATTTTTTGAAGTATCATAATTATGCAGTTGAACAGAAACATAACACTTTAACATATTAAAACTATAATAAAAAGATAAAGAGTGCTGAAGAACTTTCTTAGAATAAAGCTTCTATATCATGAGTTCTCTGAATAATTCTCTCTTGGTTTGCTTGTAATGCTAGGAGAGTTCTATTGTTTATTCTATGAGTTGCTTGCCATATTTGAAGCTAAATATATATCATTTCTAGATAACCATGAGCTTCTTTTTTACAAAGATTGATATCCCTTATTATAGAAAGGTATCCCTAAATTGTAGGATATCAATCTCCTTGATATTTGTTGTTGATAGATTGCCATGAGATCTACTCAATGCCATAAAAGTCCCCTTGGCCTATAATATCATATCAGAAACCTAATTGCCAAGAAAATGTTGCAACATAATATTCTACATTTTGATGTCCAATATCATTACAAAGAAATCAACTTATTAAATACATGTATTCATTTTACTCATATTGATAGATTGTGCCATGTTTTGCAACCTTTATTTTAGCTGATAGTGGAAAAATCGTTGTTCTCTCAAATGATTGGAGAATCATCCATTTTGAAAATAAAGTATATTTCAAAAATCTCAAAGTGAGAAAAAAAACTATCAATATATATATTTGATAGATATGTAGTAAGAAGAACTTGAGAGGTAAGACAATTCTTTTTAATTTTTTATTTCTTTTCTCCGAGATCAAATTTCATTCTATTGATAGAGTATGTGATTATTCTTAATTCATATAGATGGTAACTTTCAAGATGAGAGAGCTCTTTTCGTAACTTGTTTCTCCATCACTTACTCGGAGTTTTATGGGCAGAAGAATAATATATGAAGCTCTTTTAGCACAATTACAAACTTGTAGTTTTGAATGCCAAGTCAAACATGTTTCACTCTTGCAACAATTCTATACAATACTTAATAGTGTTTAACTTTAGTACACCTCTAATGTTTGATAATTTAGAATGCTTCACGAGAGACCTACCACGGGAAGGATAATGGAAAGAGAAATGACGGAAGAAGGTAAAGGAAGTGTTATTGACATGCCATGGCAGGAGACCTACTCCTTTATCACCACTCTGCCATAGAAGGTAGAGCGCGATTGTGGAAGCCAAGTTGCTTTCCTTAAATCGCCACTTTCTGAAATTGATGAAATGAAATGATCATGACTGAATGCCATTATTACACCAATATTATCACATCTTAATTACAATTCTTGTTTATACAATCCTCCATTTCTATGACAACTTTCAGTTAATCAGTGGGTTAGAGTTGATATTAAAGATTTTGAGGAGACTATAATAGATTATATATGGTTATTCTTTTCATAAAATTGCTTGGGGTTGTAGTTAGAAGAAACCATAAGACTGAATGGTTGGGGCTAGTGACAAGGACATGGGTGGTAAAGATCATAAAAGGGAATATAGGAAAAGGCAGGGGAAGAAAGAAGGAGAAGGCATCAGTGCCTTGGTGTTGGTGGAATGGAAGGAGGTTGCACTTTGTAGAGATGGAGATAAGGTGCTGACAGCAGCCTTTGGAGTTGGAGTACTACAACTAAAACGGAGAAAACAAAGAGGAAGGTGGAATTTTTTTCTCCAAAAGCTATCTTGGAGTCTTTTGACTCTTGAACTTGAAACAAATAGGTTGGTTAACCAAATTGATTTGGTAAAAATTATACATTAAGCAATGAAGAGAGCATTGCATTTTCTGAAAGAATTTCAGGGGGAATAATTTATACATATCACGATTACAGGTTAGTAATGAAATGTAATTGATAAATATAGTAAGAAACATAATTCTCATATCTTTGTAATCACATAAATATTTAGAGTTTTAATAAGTTCGAGGCTTAACCATTATCGAATAGCATGCATCACTAATGAGCTTTATAAGTGACAAATATAATGTGTTCACAAGTAACCTTTGGCAAGAGTTGTTCAAGAAAATAGAGATTCAATTGAGTATGAGAACTCCTTGTCACTCCTAAAGTGATTGTTAATCTGAAAGGGTGAATTCGTGTGTGGAAATGTACTGGAGGATGTTGCAAGTCATAGACCCAAAAACTAGAGTTCTTATGTTATAATGGCTAAATAGTGGTATAGAAGCTCATGTCACTCATCTCTTGGCATGACTCTCATTGGGGCCTTGTATGCTCTCATACTAGTGTGCTTGGTTGGTGATATTAACATTGATGATATGAACAATATCAAGATTAGTTAGAAAATAAAAGAACAAGTTATGCTTTACTCAAAGAAAATATGGAAAAATCAATCGACAAAACGAAGCAATTTGTTGATAGAAGATGTAGTGAAAGGAATTTTGATACAGAGAATAGATATACTTGAAACTAAAAACTTTTTCGACAAAATTTTGTAGTAAGGAGAAAAAAACCTAAAATTTGCATACAAACATTACGGTCCCTATAAAATCATTGTAAAAATTAGACTAGTGGCATACAAAGCATAACTTCCACCCAAGGTACAAGTATATCACCTTTGCCACATGAGTCTGCTTGAGGACCACATTAAAATTTTACTTTTTTTAACTAATTTAGAGATGAAGATTAAAAATCAATTTGAATAGGTAATTCTATTAATATGCTATTACTTCCAATATTTCTTAATTTTTGAACTAATTTGATTGGGGGTAGGATGGTGGCAAAAAAGAGAGGTTGAAGAGTAGACAAGGTAGTGGCAAAATCTGAAGGGATAGAGCAACGATTGTTGTTATGGTTTTTAAATAAAGAAGACGAAGAACACAAAGAGTTCCGCAAAATAGAGAAAGCAAATAAAGGAAAGGAAAAGTAAGGGAAAAGAGGGTAACATTTATTTAGTTTCAAAATTAACCTTAAGTTATTCTTAGGGCCATGGAATTGGAATTGGAATTCTATAGAATTAGAATTTTGGAAATTATAATTCTATGTGAATTCCTTTGTTTGATAAAATTGTGGAATTAGTTTGGAATTCGTTTCCAATTCCAATTCCTTTGTTTGGAACACCAAACAATTTATAGAATTAAAAATCAAAATACAAAGATAAATTACCCCAATTGTGTGTGTAATTTTTTCTTTTTTTGGTCGTTTGGCACAAGGAAATGTTGGTCATTTGGCAGCAAAGGCATTTTGGTCATTTGTAGCAACGATATTTTTGTCATTTTACATTAATTACAATTTTATCATTTTGCACCATGAGTATTTTCTTCATTTTACACTAAAAACATTTTTGTCATTTTGGTACCAAGGGTATTCTTGTCATTTTACAAAAAGGGCATTTTGGTCATTTTGCACCAAGTGTATGTGTGTGAGTTTGTGTGAGGGAGATAGTGTATGTATATATGTGAAATTTGAATATTGTCATATAATTGAGTAGAATAAACATAAGTATATATTATGAAATATTTGTAATTTGAGCAATTCTTATAAAATTGGAATTGAAATTTTATCATTTTTAATACAAAATGAGATTTATAGAATTAAGAAAATTGGAAATGGAAATGAATGCCGCTTCTAAACTAATTTTATATCCAAACGAAAGGAAAATCTCTTGAAATATATACAGGAGTCCAAATCTACCCATATTCTTTTATTTTTAATTTTTTATATTGTTAGTTGATTTTATGTATTAATTAATAGAAAACCATCCATCCACACGATGTTTTTCTATGGAATTCCACGCATACAGAAAAATGTGTGAAATTTTTATTAATTAATAAATAAAATTATTTGATGAATATAAAAATAAAAAAAATGTGGGTAGATTGAGACTCTCATACATAGTTTATGGGTAATTTGAGAAATTTGCCCATTAAACCATAAGAATTGAAATTGGAGCTTTCAATTCTAATTGCAAAACTCCAATCCATTTCCCTGGACACAAACTTAATAATAATCTTCTCCTATGCTTCCCTTTACCAAAAATACTACCTTAAAAGGTAGTTTAGTGTTATGAAACAATATGTGGATGTTCATATTAATCAGTTTTCTGAAGAGAACTGAACTCCCAAATATGACTCCTAATTAGATTTGATTTCCTTTCCCCATTAGATTTTGGGTTTCCATAAACTCTTGTATTATGAGCCTATATATTGGGTTTACTTTCTCTCTATATATTCTCTTCTCTTTCTTTAGTTTTATATTGTTATTCTCTAGAAGAGTTAATTGATTAAAAACTCTAGAAGAGTGATTAAAAACTCCAGAAGAGTTATCAGATCTTCACCTAATGATCAATGATTGTAATGCATTGTTCTCCATATAGTCTCATAAAACTTTTTGAACTTTGATTATATTATCATTATATCGAGACATTGGATAAATGAACTTTTGAGGCATATGCATTACTATTATGACATAAAATATACGTCAATTATAGATACCACCATTCATCTCTCCTGAGTTATATTGCATAAAATTATGAATTTGAGATGCAATATTGAGCCAACTTAAAGTTTACTGATAAATAATTTATTAGTTGGCATGACCGGTTGGACCATCCCGGATCATTAAAATACGAAGAATGATTATGAATTTATTATGGAACCAGAAGTTTCCTAATATGACGAATTTATATGTGCTACTTGTTTTCTTTAAAAGTTGCTAGTATTACTTGGGGTTGAATGTGTTATTTTGGGATGAATATGAAAAATTATTAGTTGATGCATCAACAAATAGTCGTATATATATTGTTGTTTTTGCAACCTGTAGTTTGCACAATTTATTGATAATGAGCTCATGTTTTAAGATTCTCCCAAAGACATAATTTGTCCTAATAATACTGATTATATTGAGATAAATATTAAACATCCTGCAGAATGTTTATGAATATGATATATTAGCACTTATTTCGTATTTTGCCAACACATTGTAATTCTCCTCATAGTAGTTGGTTTGTGGTCAGAAACCAAATATTTCCCATCTTAAATTTAAAGATTTACTATGTATGTTGCTCCACCACAAAAGTAATGAGATGGGTACTCAAAGAAATTATTAAATATATTGGGAGCAAATCTCAAGTGAGAGATTCGTATTTTGGTAATTTTGAATATGTTGCCCCAACATAAAGAGGAGAAATTATGAGGCTGGATAAAGATATTAGTATGTGTCTCATCTTGATCTTCTATTTTGATCCTCATAGAAGATACCTTGAACCATAAGTTCAAAGGATAATCTATATAGTCAGGTATATTAATTGACCAACATCCAGCAAAGAATGCTCCTATTTGATATCCCTGAAGGATAATCTACCACTATAACTAAATTTGAGACACAATTAAAATGTGGTAGATAAGTCGATTCCAAAGATACAAACTCTTCACTGGAGCAAAGGCTTAATATGGTCATATATGTTAAATCGAGGAGATTTAAATTCCAGCAGAATTTTTCTTCCAAAACATGATTGATAAATTATTTCCAGAAGAAATTCAGGTACCTAAAAATTATGATAAATAATGAGATCTCAACATGATTGGGAACTATTAGAATCGCACAAGTATATGACTTTAAAGATATTAATGCGCATAATGTGTTGAGGATTTTCAAATTGAGGTCTGCAGACTCGAAATGATAAAGTTCGCATGAAAAATATGAAAAGTTTAAACTCTTCACATGATTTTGATTCTATAATTCTATATTCTTTGAAAAGGAGGACAAATATATAAATTCTATAATTATATGATTTTGATACACGCCGGAAGCGTGATTGATCTCTTGATTTTGAAAAGAGAAAATGATTTGATAATCAGATATTTTTCTTGAAAAATTTAGAGGAGCAAGTATTGTGATCAACATTTTGTTTTGATTGAACATCCTGAAGATGTTTCACATGGACATAGCACATCAATACTTATTGGGTTATTATATGTGAGATCCTTTATATCTATTAAAAGATATTGAACAACTCTTTTGTCCTGAAGTACAATAACTCTGCAATTTAGAGCATAAATACACTTGTTTGTGTGCAAGCAGATATCTATTCTAGTTCTTCTCTACCCAATAAATTTTGAGATGACATTAAAATTGTCTTTTAAATCTCCTTGAGATAATTTATCTCGAATATTGAGAAAATCCAACTCCTGTTGAGATGGATATGTAAGGTATAAGTTACCTATATGATTCACATACACCATGCATTTATAGGCATGTGTTGATTATAAAAACCACATCTTCAACTTATAGAAATTCATGATGTTGGTTGAGAATATATTTGATCATGATTAATGTATTCGAGATAAATCTATATCCTCTAAGAAGGAATTCCAACTATATTGTTGGATTATAATTGTTAGCCCTAAGGGTAAATCATGTAGTTTTGATTAATGACAAATATTGATGAGGACTAATATGCTTGTATGTTGTGTGATAGGTTTTATGAACTAAGAAGTATGAAGTCTCATTGCCTTGAAGCTAAAATGAAAGAAGAACTCCAATATGTCAAAGTGATTGAAGATTGAAGAGTTTGTTCAAGATGATTGAAGGCTTTGAAGACATGAAGTGTAGGTTGCATGTGTTTAATAGGTAAACTTTGTAAACCCTACACTCTTAAGCCATGGAATCTATGAGTTGCAATTGAGAGAATAAAACTTGATTTTAATGGTTTCAATGGTTTTAAACTTACCTAAATTATCAAGTTTTCATAAATGGTTTTTGCACTTAAAAGGTCTTTAATGACTTATCTTTGAGGCTAGAAGGTTTTCCAACTTGTTAGAATTGATTTGAACATGTTTTGACAAAGTTTGAAAAATTCGGATGCAAGATTCGGACGCAGGATGAAAAATTCAGTCGTCCGAATTTTCTTGCACAATGAACAGTACATACTATTTTTCCAGAGAAATTCGAACGCAAATTCGGACGAAGCTGGAAAAATTCGGTCGTACAAATTTTTCTCCGCATTGTGAACAGTGACACTATTCATGTGAACAATACTGTACAATGAACAGTGACAATATTTTTCCAGAGAAATTCGGAAGAAGATTCGGACGCAGCTGGGAAAATTCGGTCTTCCGAATTTTCCCCCGAATAGTGAACAGTAAGTGAACAGTGCGTCCAAAAATTTTCGACCAAAAATTCGGACGCAGAATTCGGTCATCCGAATTTTCTGAAACTAACCGTTACTAGCTGTTTTATGACCGTTTTAACTGATTTTCAAATTCTATAAAGGCTAGAAACTCTAGATTTTTTAAAGAACTTTTGCACAAAAGAAATCCTTGAAGCTCTAACTTGTTTTACATCAAAATTATATCAAAAGCTCTCAAATTGTCTTGTGCTCAAAGATTGAAATTCAAGATTCCAAAGGCAAGAAGTGAAGTGGTGCTAGCAATTGTATTCATCCACCAAGAAGTGTTGGTACCATTCAAACTCTCTCTTTATATTATTGTTGTGATTGATACAAGGTTGTCAAGAGACATAAAACCCTTGTGGAGGGTAAGCCATAGACTAGATTAATCAAGGTTGTTGTGTAAAACCCATTGGTGAGGGTGAGCCTTGGATTAGATTGGTCTAGGTTGTCTAGTGACATAAAACTCTTTGTAATAAGAGTGAACCTTGTTTATTAGATTACAAAGGAGGTTGTTGTGGTAAAACCCATTGAAGGGTGAGCCTCTTGTGTAATTGCTTGGATTAAGCATATAGTGAATTGGTTGAAATCCTTGAGTGTGGACTCAAGGTAGTGGATGTAGATCTTGGAGAGATCGAACCACTATAAATCGTGTGTTCATTTCTTTATAGCTTTACTTGTTTACATATTTGTGTTATTATTATTTGTTCATAGTTGTTGAAAGATTGGTTGTGGTCTTAAAATTTGATAATCTAGTCTTAACCATCAAATCACATATAAACTTGAAGTTTGTGATTTTAAAGAAGAGTTTTTATTAAGGCAAAGGATTTGCAAAAAGAGAAAAGATTTTCGATAATTAGCCAAAGACCTAATTCACCCCCCTTCTTAGGTCTTTCAATTGGTATCAGAGCTAGGTCTATCAACCTAGAAGTAAAGATTATATGGCTAGTTTATCAAATTTGCCTTATATGGAAGTTTCATTCACTAATAGACCTCCATTGTTTGATGGTTCTAATTATATTTTTTGGAAATCTAGAATTGAGATTTACATTTGTTATATTAACTATGAATTGTGGAACATTATTGAGAAAGGTCCCTATGTGCCATTGAGATTGAAAGCCGATGGAGTTACATGGGAACCAAAGCTCATGGAGGAGTATGATGAGAGCGATTCAAGGAAGATGACCTTAAACTACCAAGCAATGAACATTCTTTGTTATGCGTTGGTAGTCAATGAATACAATAGAGTGATAGAATGTGATTCCGCTCATGAAATGTGGAAGCAACTTCAAGACACTCATGAAGAAGAAAGAGCAAATGTGTGCTTCATGGCAATGGAAGATGAGGTACAATCCACTTCTTCTACTTCTACTTGTTGTGATGATGATATTGATAATCCTAATGAATTATATGTTGAAATGTATGAAGAATTAAAAAAGGCTTCAAAAAGAAATAAGGGAATGAAATTCAAAATTAATGAGTTATTGAATGAAAATTCAAAATTATATTGTGAAAACAAAAGACTTCTTGAATCTATTGATTGTTTGAATATTGAAAAAGAAGTTTTAAATGTTTCTTTACAAAACATGTCCCTTGAAAATAAGATTCTTTGTGAAAAAATTTTGTCTCTTGAAAGAATGCTTGTTGATCATGAGACTTTGAAAAAGAAGGTTGATGACCTTACATCATGTATAGAAAAATTTACAAAAGGAAGGGACAATCTTGATAAAATTCTTGGAGCTCAAAGATCTCCTCTTGTCAAAACTGGTCTTGGTTATAATTATGTAAACAATGTGCCAAAATATAACAAATTCTTTGTTAAAGCTACTTCTACTTCCATGCATCATACTTGTTGTACTTATTGTGGAAAAGATGGTCATAAAGTCACCAAATGTTATGTTAAAAGAAAAGTAAAGAATGGTGTAAAAACCATTTGGAGAGTTAAGGGAACTATTACTAACCCCCACGGACCCAAGAAAATATGGGTACCAAAGGATACTTCCTCTTCTTTATTGCAGGTACACTTCAATTCAAACTCAAGCACCACTAAGAGATTGATGATGTTGGCTTAAAGAATAACGGAAAACACTTCATTTATAATCAAGATCAAAGCAACCAAAGAAGGATTTGTTTTTGAGGCAATATGAAAGGAGGAATTCTTGGAGTAATCAATGTTGGTAAAGGTTTCTCTCTTCTTTTTAAACAAATTTTGCTTAGTGCTGATTTGAACTATAACTTACTTAGCATTAGTCAATTGTGTGACAATGATTGAAAAGTTGAATTTAAATGTAATTCTTGCACTATACTTGATGTTGTCAATGGTAGAACTATTTTTGTTGCAAATTGTATTAGTAATGGTTATGTGCCTTGCCTTGATGAACTTGTTGCTTATAAAGTTAGATGATTTTCCACTCATGATAATGATGGTTATTTACGGCATAGTAAACTTGATCATGTTAGCATGGACTTGTTGAATATTGTTTTTACTTGTTAAAGGATTATCAAAAATTCGTTTTAAGAAAAATCATCCTTGTAATTCTCGCCATTATGAAAAACAAACAAAATTTTCTTTCAAACCTAAGAAAACAATTTTCACCTCATTACTTCTTGAAATTGATTATATGTCATGAAACATCTTTATGAAACTTTACAAAATGCTCGGACTTGAAGTTTGATGATATTTTGTATGACAAAATATTTTGTATGGTAGCCCGAACTTGTATGACAAAATGATATTTTGTGATTTTGATCAATTACTCACAAAATGCTTCAATGTATGCTTTATCTTGATAAGCTTGAATGTCTTGTTACTTATGATAATTATTTTCTTGGCATAAAAGATTTGGTCACGTAAACATGGGTTTATTGAACAAACTTTTCTATCAAGATTTAGTTGAGGATTGCTAAAATGTGTTTTGAGAAAATTTTCTTTGAGATACTTGTCAATATGGAAAACAAACAAAAGAATTTTTCAAACCCATGAAATGCTTTTATACCTCAAAATATCTTGAGGCTGTTCATATGGAGTGATTTGGGCATGAGGAACTCTAGTATTGATGACATGAAGTATGCCTTAGTAGTAGTTTATGAATTCTCAATATTTACTTTAGTAGTCTTCTTTGCTCAAAAAGATGAAGTGTTTTATAAGTTTGTAAAACTATTCAAAAAGATTCAAACCTCTCTTGAGTGCAAAATTGATTTCCATTAGAAGTGACAATGGGAGAATTTTACAACTAAGTCTCTACAAAATTTGTAATGAAAATTGAATTTCATATAATTGAATTTCATATAATTGTTTCAACTGTAAAAACCTCACAACAAAATGGTGTTATTAAAAGGAAATTTTGAACTTTACAAAAAAATTGGTTAGATCTATACTTTGTGAAAATTCTTCTTCAAAAATATGTTTTGAACCGAAGCCATAAACAACACATGTTATGATGAATAGAATTCTTTTAAGATCATTTTGAAGAAAAACATCTTTTGAAGTTCTCTTTTATATAACTCCTCAAGTTGCATATTTTAAAGTGTTTGGTTATAAATGTCTTATCTTGAATACTTGTGATAACTTACTTCAATTTGATAGAAAGATGAATATAGGTATATCTCTTAGCTATTCTTCTAAAAAAAAGGCATAAAGAGTTCATAACAAAAAGAACCTTACATGATGAGGAAACCATTCATGTTAGTTTTGATGAATCTTACATTTACTTGGAAAGAAAAGATGAAGATGATGTAGGTACATCCATGAATGACTATCAAACCCATCTTCAAGCACCAACTTTGGAGGATCATACCAATGAGGAAGAAATGAATGAACAAAATCAAGATGACCAACCTAGTGGTGACCAAGAGCTCTCAAAGAACCTAAGATATTCAAGAGGGCACCCTAAGGAGCAAATCATTGGTGATATCTCCCAAGGAGTAAAAATAAGGCGGTACTTTATCAATAACTTTATTCCTTTTATCTCATATGAGACTAAAAGTATTGATGATGCATTGTGAGATGATTTTTGGATTATTACTATGCAAGAGGAATTAAATCAATTTGAAAGATACAAAATTTCAAAATTCCTAAATCTCATGATCATTCCATTATTGGAACTAAATGGTCTTTTAGAAATAAACTCAATGAATCTGAGGAAGGTGTAAGAAATAAATCAAGATTTGTCACCCAAGGATTCAGTCAAGAAGAGTGAATTATTTATGATGAAACCTTTGTTCCGAATGCTATACTTAAGTCCATAAGAATGCTTTTGACTTTTACTTTCTTTAAAAGTTTTAAATTATTTCAAATGAATGTCAAAAGAGCTTTTCTAAATGGTTCTATTGAGGAAGAGATTTATGTGGAACAATCACCCGATTTTGATCATGAAAAGTTTCCTAACCATGTTTTCAAATTATCCAAAGCTTTGTATGATTTAAAACAAGCTCCTAGAGCTTTGTATAAAAAAAATATATTGAGTGTTTTTCTTCTTTCAAAAGGATTTTCAAGAGGAAAGGTTGACACTACTATTTTCATAAAAAAACCTCTTGTAACAATGATCTATAAGTTGTCCAAATATATGATACAATTCTTTTTTGGTGCTTTTAATACTTCACTTTGTGATGTGTTTGTCAAGTTAATGCAAAGTAAATTTGAAATGAGCATGATAGGAAAACTCTATTTCTTTCTTGGCCTACAAATCAAGAAAACTAAGGGTGTCACTTTCATGAATCAAGTTAAGGAATAGGCACTTCTATAAGTTTATTGACAAGAATAAAACGGTGTCATAGGAGTAGTCAACTACATTTGACAGCAAGTAGAGCCAATATTATATTTGTCGTGTGCTTGTGTGCTAGATTTTATCTTGTCCTAAGAGTTTCATTTGATTGCTGTTAAACACATTTTCTATTACCTTATTGATACTCTAAGTGATTATGGTCTATATTTCAAATGTGTGGCTATGTTATATGATAGCACTAATGCAACAAATTTGACCATCATATTATTTAACAAACTAGGACAAAGCATATAGAAATCAAATTTCATTTCATTAGAGATCACTCTACTAAGGGTAATATTTGTTTAAAGCGTGTTTGCATTCATGAACAAATTAATGATATCGTTACTAAATCATTGGCCAAAGAAAGGTTTGACCAATCTTAGAAGAAGCTTAGGGATTTCAAAATTCAATAACTAATGAGTATATTCAAGCGTGTAGCTCCAGATGAGGACAAAGAAGCCTAGCATGAGAAAAGGAAAGGGAAAAGCCAAAGATAGAAAAGGAGGACCAGTATTCAATGAACCAAGGAAGGTTTATGTTCCTCAAAACATGTCATGGCTGGATAGATTTGTCACAGTGGAGGCTACTACTGAATTTGATGATTGGACAAAAAGGAACCATAAGACAAATCCAAGCCATAAGGTGGATGTCATCAAACTATCTGAAATGGGTAATATACTCTCATTTTTTAAATTATATGAGCTGGACTAGTTTGCTTGTGTTTGATGAATGCTATTACCTTATTCAGTTTATGGAGTTTAAGCAAATAATAAGGAAGAAAGAGTTGAGTGAGTTGGTAATAAAGCTATTTAGTGGTATTTTTCAAGAATATCACAAGTTGATTTTTGAGATTGATAATGCATTGATCAATAGAATTTGTGATGTTGAGGATGTTGGGTTTAGGCATTATTCTTCTGAGGGACATTGTTTTATGAGTGAGTTATACTCACATGAAAGAATTGAGAATGCCTATATAAATGGTAGAAGCCTCAAGACTAGAAAGGAGAGAGAGATAAAAGTTTTTTGATGCTAGTGAAAGAGTTTTACATCACATTCTTACTACATTGATTATAGCATACATTGGACACAAATCTTCTATTGATAATATGCATGCGATAATTATGCTAGCCATGCATAAAAAAATGAATTTTGGATATATATTGCTAAAGAATATAATGGAGCAAGAAGAACAAAAATAAAATAAAATTATTCCTGGAAACAAAGTAAACTTGGATAAACTCTCCAATATTGATAATGTTCTATCTCTCTTTGATGATATTGATTGGAGCAATTTACTAGTAATTGATGAAGAATTTTATACTGCCCTTACATATGAGCTTTATGCAAATCTTAAAGAAGAAAGAATTGAACATTAGGGGGATAATGTAGTTTAATGGTATTCCTCTAGAGTATATCAAGTGGATTTTGAGTTCAATGATGCCTTAGTGAACAGAATTTTGTGGGGTAGATGATAATGAGGCAAGGTATTACTCATTGGGATAACATTGCTTTATTCATGAATTGTTCACAAATGAAAGATTTGAAGAGGCTTTCACAAATAGTAGACAATTTAGGTCATTTAGGGAAGAGGAAATCCTTGCAAGAGAAAGGAAAATAAAAAAAAGGGAAGCATGAGTCACCAAGTGAGGGGGAGCAAATCCCTATAAAAGGAAAAGAAGACTATTTGAAGAGGTATTCTCCATTGAAGGTGATAATCTCACTAGAAGTAACACCATAGTTGCCAAGGTGTTTTAAGAGGCATTGAACAACTATGTAAATTCTTCGAGTCTGTTGCTCTAATGATTCTTGGCAAATTTGATGGTTTAGAAGCTAGACTCAAGAATATGGAAGAAGACTTGAGAAAGATTTCTCAAGTGATTTTTAAATGGTGCTAGTTCCTTTAGAGCTAAAGAAGAAAACTACGATGAAGGAAAAGGCAGTGAAGCACTCCAAGAGAAAGAAGAGCATGAGAATGAAGAACAAAGAGGTAAAGCTCAAGAGAACAAGCAAGAAGAAGAAGGTGAAGGGAGTTTAACAAAGTCAAATCACAAATCCATCACCAATCTCCTTCAGCCAAGAGAGAAGGAAAATGTGGTTCAAAGGAAGAAGATCCAAAGATCCTCTCGATTAGTAACTTTCCAAAGTCGTACTACACGGGCAAGGAGTCAACAAATGAAGGACCCCATCATATAGAGATCAAGGAAACATGGCTATCACAACGAACAAATTTGGAAGTGAAGACCATGAAGCGCATCCAAGACTAAGCCTTTCTATCCCTAAACTCTATTTTGTTGCGTATTTTAGTTTATGCCTTGATGCACATGTTATGCTTTAACATTGAAATTTACTTGTGCCTTTCTAGTCATTATACTGTTTTGAAGCTCAATATATGAAATCTTTGTGATAAGAGCTTCTTTTGTTTCACTTTGTTGTCCAAGTACTCTTACCCCACCTTTGATTGATGACAAAAGGGGGAGAAGAAAATGTGATGACAAAATGTGTGAATTCGGATGCATGTTTCAGAAATTCGGATGCATGCATATTTGTTGCCAAAAAGTGCTTCTTTGTTGTTCAAATTGATTCAAATATGTTTTATTCTCTTCCATTATGTTTGAAAAACCTTAGGAAAGATTTATTTCACATTAAACTTTCATTATATTGAATTTATTGCAATTTGGACTTGGAATGTCAAAATTCGGATGCATCCATATTGTGTTGTCAAAATGTGCTCTTTTTTTGTTCAAATTGATTCAAATATGTTTTAATCTCTTACTATATGTTTGAACAACCTTAGGAAAGATTATTTACAAAATTTGGAGCTTTCATTTATCTTATTTTAAAGTTGGGACTTGATATGTCAAAATTCGGATGCATAGTATCTCTAGTGCAAATTTGTTGAAAAATGAGCACAATCTAAGGGGGAGCATTGATAAGCTTTTAACAACCTTAAAACCTCTCTTAGAAGTTTTCTAAATGCTTAAATGCTATATCTTCTATCCTAATTGTTGGAAGGAAGGAGGCAAATGGAGGTTGGTTGGGTCATAGGCTCATATTGAGCCTTTTGTATGTCAATGTGCTAAATTGGTTATTTTCTATCATTGACATTAATACTTCTAATTGCTACATTGTTTTAATCTATCACATTTTGCATCAAAGTTTGTCATCATCAAAAAGGGGGAGATTGTTAGCCCTAAGGGCAAATCATGTAGTTTTGATTAATGACAAATATTGATGAGGACTAATATGCTTGTATGTTGTGTGATAGGTTTTATGAACTAAGAAGTATGAAGTCTCATTGCCTTGAAGCTAAAATGCAAGAAGAACTCCAATATGTCAAAGTGATTGAAGATTGAAGAGTTTGTTCAAGATGATTGAAGGCTTTGAAGACATGAAGTGTATGTTGCATGTGTTTAATAGGTAAACTTTGTAAACCCTACACTCTTAAGCCATGGAATCTATGAGTTGCAATTGAGAGAATAAAACTTGATTTTAATGGTTTCAATGGTTTTAAACTTACCTAAATTATCAAGTTTTCATAAATGGTTTTTACACTTAAAAGGTCTTTAATGACTTATCTTTGAGGCTAGAAGGTTTTCCAACTTGTTAGAATTGATTTGAACATGTTTTGACAAAGTTTGAAAAATTCGGATGCAAGATTCGGACGCAGGATGAAAAATTCGGTCGTCCGAATTTTCTTGCACAATGAACAGTACCGACTATTTTTCCAGAGAAATTCGGACGAAGCTGGAAAAATTCGGTCGTCCGAATTTTTCTCCGCATTGTGAACAGTGACACTATTCATGTGAACAATATTGTACAATGAACAGTGACACTATTTTTCCAGAGAAATTCGGAAGAAGATTCGGACGCAGCTGGGAAAATTTGGTTGTCCGAATTCCCCCCCGAATAGTGAACAGTAAGTGAACAGTGCGTCCAAAAATTTTCGACCAATCTAGCCGTTTTATGACCGTTTTAACTGATTTTTAAATTCTATAAAGGCTAGAAACTCTAGATTTTTGAAAGAACTTTTGCACAAAAGAAATCCTTGAAGCTCTTACTTGTTTTACATCAAAATTATATCAAAATCTCTCAAATTGCCTTGTGCTCAAAGATTGAAATTCAAGATTCCAAAGGCAAGAAGTGAAGTGGTGCTAGCAATTGTATTCATCCACCAAGAAGTGTTGGTACCATTCAAACTCTCTCTTTATATTATTGTTGTGATTGATACAAGGTTGTCAAGAGACATAAAACCCTTGTGGAGGGTGAGCCATAGACTAGATTAATCAAGGTTGTTGTGTAAAACCCATTGGTGAGGGTGAGCCTTGGATTAGATTGGTCTAGGTTGTCTAGTGACATAAAACTCTTTGTAATAAGAGTGAACCTTGTTTATTAGATTACAAAGGAGGTTGTTGTGGTAAAACCCATTGAAGGGTGAGCCTCTTGTGTAATTGCTTGGATTAAGCATATAGTGAATTGGTTGAAATCCTTGAGTGTGGACTCAAGGTAGTGGATGTAGATCTTGGAGAGATCGAACCACTATAAATCGTGTGTTCATTTCTTTATAGCTTTACTTGTTTACATATTTGTGTTATTATTATTTGTTCATAGTTGTTGAAAGATTGGTTGTGGTCTTAAAATTTGATAATCTAGTCTTAACTATCAAATCACATATAAACTTGAAGTTTGTGATTTTAAAGAAGAGTTTTTATTAAGGCAAAGGATTTGCAAAAAGAGAAAAGATTTTCGATAATTAGCCAAAGACCTAATTCACCCCCCTTCTTAGGTCTTTCAATAATAAAGTTTAGAATATATTTAAGGAGATATGATAAAGTATATTTTTACTCACAAGCTCTAGAAGAGATGTGATATTGATGTGTAATGAATTTGACCATTTGATTATTTGACAAATCTATTCACTAAGAATTTATCAATAGCAACATTTGATTGGAAAGTATCGGTTAAGAAACCTTAAAGGATTATCTCATCAGGAGGAGTAAATATGGCATAAAGAGTAGTGTACTCTTTTTCTTTCACTAGAGTTTTTCCCACTAGATTTTTTATCTAGTAAGGTTTTAACGAGGCATACTCTTATGCAATGGACATCCAAGGGGAAGTGTTATGAAATTAATATTATGGATGCCCATTATCAGAGTTATAAAGATACTCCAACTATCCAGAAGATAGATGGTAGAGTTCTATCATATCTTTGATTAGTGATAGGATTTGTCTTCTAATCACCCTATACCTATTCTGATTTGGATGTACCCCTGAACCCTATAAATAGGACTCTAGATTGAGGTGTTGTATACACTCATTGATTGATTGATTTACTCTCAGAGAATTAATAAAGATCTCGTATTCTTTTTCTCTATTTTCTCTCTATAGTTTTCTCCTATTCTCTACATTATAATTTCTTTATTAAGCTCTCTACATTAGTATTACTATTATGCTGTGCCGACTATGACTGTGCGTCAACGAATTCATAACATTTAGATAGTAGTTTAGCGATTAATGTTAAAACCTTTAAAGGTGGAAGAATTATTCTAATAGTCAGTAACTAATTTTCCACATGGATTAGCAAATTTCTTAAAAAATTTAAATCTTTTAAAAAATCATCTTGGAACTCCCATTTGTTCTCCCGTAACAATAATTTGGACCCAGAAACCTAAAATATTTTAAAAAAAGAAATCAATTCAAGTGCACCTTGAATTGAAAACTTTTTCCCATTGGACCCACAAGAAAAAATAAATCAATTTAAGTACATCTTAAATTGAAAAAAGAAAATTTCATTTGGACAACAAAAAAGAAAAAATCAATTGAAGTATGCCTTAAATTGAAAAAAGAATTATTTGGATCGACAAAATAAAAAATCTTTTGTACTTCCTTTATTCCACAAAGATAAATTTACCTTTCTTTTTCTTTTATCTCAAATTATAGACATATTTCCCTTTATAATGAGTAGTTAATTCGTTAATTTCCTTATATGCTCTTAATTATTCTATATGAGTATTAATAAATCTTTCTTTATTTTCGAAGAATATTAAACCTTACAGTGTTTTTTAATTTGAATCAAATACATAATTCTATATTTTAATATTGAAAAATATGAAGAGTGATAGTTTAAAAATAATTAATTAATATAAGTCAAAATCATCTTAATATTAATGAACATCATATAAATAAAATATTAAGTAAAAATTATTAACTTAATTGTATTAACTAACTTCCTTAATTTGTGTGGAAATAAAAAGAGACCTATTTTTATTGTAAGGAGCAAGTCCTTTAAGACAGAATTTTTTGGCAAAAGCTAATAGCTTAGGGACTAAGTAGGCAAATTCCTTAAGAACAGGAAAAGCACAAATACGCCAAACTCGTCTCTGCTCTACCGCTCCGGTTCTCCTTACTCTTGTGCTGCTAATCTTCGAGGCAATTGTCACCGGAAACCAGCAGCAGCGCCGCCACCGCCCCGTCGCAGGTTCTCTTCACCAAGTTTCTTTCTCCATCCTCTCTTCTATTTTTTGCAATTTTTGTTTCTCGAAATGTTCCTTTTTTCTGTGGTTGTAAAATTCCCAAAGTTCGGATGTCGAAATCAGGACTTGAAATTCAACGGTTCGAATTGAATTAAAAAATTTCCGATGATTTCGGAGTAGATCAGTGGTCTACTTGGTAGTGTTTCTGTGGGACTGATTGAATCTTATGTAACTGGAAATAGATCATTTTGGATAATCACGAAGCAATTGAGATCGTGATGACTAGCTAACCCTTTCATAATCTTTGAAATCTCTCCTTAATTATTATAAGAGCAGTAAAATTTTTAAGTGTGAAAATGTCTTCTCTTGAGTTAGACCTTCGTCTAATGAATTTAGGTGCATCCTTTTGCAACTAATTATATGTGTTTTGTGTTTTACTTCGTTTTTGCCCAGTGACACCAAAGTTCTGAAACCTAGAAGTTGAGTTTTCGCTCCTTTGGTGCTAGAGAGTGATCTGCTGATACAACTGTCTCTTCAGCCATGAACTCTCGAAGGTTTTCTATCTCATCTTGATTCCTTTTGTTTTCGGGTGGCAAGCTTTTTGCATCAATATGTAATTTGTACATTATCAGGTTTAGAATTAGAAGCTCTAGTTACTCTAACGTCATATCAAGCTGCTGAATTGCATTTGCTTTTCAATCTGTGTTTTCTCGTTTTGCTCCTTTGAGCTGCAAAAGAAAGATTTCCTGTTTATATTAACAAATAAGTTGAAGGAGCCTCAAATTTGGAGGAGGTGGATTCTTGAATATGATTCTTGAATATCAATTTAGAAGCTGTGGAATTCTGGTAGTAGTATCTCGTCATGAATGAAATTTACTGCATTAACAAATGTGTATGCATGCCAAGTTTTGCCATGCAAATTTACTTGGTCTAGATTTATTTCTGAGCCTGGGGCTTTTTTAATGCATAAATCTTGTTTCATTGTGGTAGAATGGGCAAATTGTCATGTACATTGTTTCTTTTAACTTTCTTAGTGCTATATGTATTTTTGAGCTAATGATTGAGGATTCACAACCACATCTACAGTGGTTTCTGGTCAAGATAGGCACTACATGTGCACATGGACAACTGGCAATACCACATCTGTTGTCCTCTGAATTCCAAACTCACATTCTCATCAAAATCTTCAAGCCCTTCATCCAAAAATTGCTCAAAAATTTGATCGTCATTGCTACTTATGTCCATATACATATTCCGTCACTTCTTTGGCCGAAAACCACCATATATGTGGCTACAAATCCTTAATTGTTAGCACAAAAATACATATGGGACTGAAAAGGTTAAAAGAAAACAATAGGAACAAGTTACCAACCATAAAAACACTGAGGATTAAACGTGCTAATTTGCCATGGTAGAATGTTGAGAATTTGAGCTGAACAGCATAATAGACACAATCAGTTTCTTTCCATCTGCCAAGGTTTTCTAATTGGAGAATTCATTTTATCTTCTAGTGCCATGTCTTTGTTTACTCGGGTAATGCCATCATGGCATCTTCTACAGAAAAAACCAAATGTTGAATGATGGGTTTAGCCTAAATATAGAATCCTGTCCAATTATTGGATGTATGTCTTCCTGTCTGCAGCTTTCAGCTTTCTTGTAGTAATGGCAGATATTACACTGGCATACAGGATTACTTTTTCCCCCTCCCCTGCCCTTGTGAATTAAGGTTACACATTATTTCAAAATTTTTTATTTAAGTAGAGGTTTTCTCAAGAATCTGAGGAGTCTTTTTAACTTCAACTTAGAGGCAATGTCCTTATAAAAAGGCTGCTTGTTATCTCACATCTTCTACTTTTTGTTTTTCTTTCATTTTCTCTTAATGTTTCTTGTGCCTATGCATTTTAAAGGAATTTCATTTTCAGAGGTTAAGTTATTATCTGTTAACTAGTATTCACACACGCCTGTTGGATTTTCTGCACACTATAACTATGGTCCTTCATACACAGGGATCGTAACAACAGAGCTGCACTTTTTGATGGCATTGAGGAAGGTGGCATTCGTGCTTCATCTTCTTACTCCTCTCATGAGATTGATGAACATGAGAATGATAGAGCAATGGATGGGCTGCAGGACCGAGTTAATTTGCTGAAAATGGTAGCTTCTGTTCTAGGAATCTTAAATCCTTTGCGACAGTGTTAAGACTGTTCTTTGCTTCTACTAAGTCATTTGTTGGAATAATTCCCCAATACTATCTTATGCAATTAGTTTCTATAACTAACTAACAATAAATACTTGGAGCATCTTGAAATCTGTTGATTCGGTAAAGTAGGTTCGACCGAGCAAATCATTTTTGTAAAAAATTTAATATTCTCTTGTTTTTATCTGCATTAAGTTATTTTAGTTCCTTACCTAGCAGGAGATGTAATTTTGTTTTCTTTGCCTTGCTCATCAAGGAAAAGAGGTAGATCAGATAGAAACTCTCGTGACTTAATCGTAGAGAAAAGTCTTGAACTTGGATGAAAGTGACAGAGAGAATTGTTTGTGGATGCATTTTACTGCTGTAGAGAATTTTAAAATTTTTTAAAGGAAGATGTTGCTTTCTTGCCGCTGCTAGTTCCATGCTGAAATATGCTGTGAATATAACCATCCTGATCCCAACAGTTTGTATAATGTTGTCTATGGACTATAGGGTGGTCCATAAGATGCAGCATGACTGAAGTGTCCATTTCTCAGCAGGGGAAGAGCAACTCAACTTCTGTGCTTGTACCATACAGTAATTTTTGTTACCCTGTTTAGCTAGGCTGAATATCAGAGACATTTATATTTTTAGAACTAAAAATTCAACTTAAGATGGTAAGGTCCTAAACAATCGTTGATGAGTCGAAAACTATGCTGCTTTAACTGTTTTAGGCTTTGAAAATTTCTGCTTCCATAAGAAAAGGACCTTTCCGGTTAATGAAATTCATTTTCTGTAGAGATAACATAGAGGCTCCATGAATGGCTTTTTCTTTCCTTTATTTATCTATTTATTGTGGAGTGTGGGGAGGGTCTGGTATTAATTTGAAATTCTTTTTTAGTCTTCTAGTATTCTAAGAGTTCAGAAGCCAATAAAACCCTATATGCAGTTTTAAGTGCTAAAAGATTTCCAGTTGTACAGTTTTTGTGGCAAATGTTTTCCAAAAGGAGTTTAGAAAATTTAAATTTACTTGTATGATTTTTAGGATTTTTAGACACAGAATATGATGTATTTTATCTTCAAAATATGAGTAAAGTGTGTAGTAGATAGTACAGATGCAGAACATAGATTATATAGATGTTCACAAATCACATAAGGTGCAACATACGACACCCATCATTTGCATGTGGTCTGATTATGTGAAGTGAATTCTTCTGGTTGATTCTGACATTCCTTAGCTTTGAAATTTTCACAAGATGTTAACTTTCCTTAGCTTTGAAATTTTCACAAGATGTTAACTAACTCTCATTTCAATAGTTATCAGGTGATATACATGAGGAGGTGGAGAATCATAATCGCATGTTGGACAGAATGGTGCGTGCTCTGGCAGATATCCAGAGGATTGTTATTCTGAAAGTCCATGATATTTTTCTTATACAACTTAATTGTTTCAGGGTAACGACATGGATTCTTCAAGGGGAATTTTAGCTGGAACAGTGGACAAATTTAAGATGGTAGTGATTACCCAATTACCTTTGTTAGATTGCTCTTTGTTGACCTTTAACTTAGACATCTGCTTATTTTCCTTTTAAAATCCTTTTCATTCGTTTTAGGTATTCGAGACCAAATCAAGCAGAAAAATGTTTACACTTGTGGCGTCTTTTGTGGTTATTTTTCTGGTCGCATACTATCTCACTAGGTAAATAGCTGGTCGTAGAACTTGTACATTTCCTGTTTTATGCATTAGATATGTTGTTCTATTCACTTTGTTACTATAATCAATATCATCGCCGGTTGTAAGATTTCGCATTATTTGTAAAGAATGTTTCGGTTCAACTGCTTTGAGAGCGTGGAATGGTAGCAAATTGTTATATTGTGTTATGCCATTTGCAATATATAGGCAGATATCTTAGGTAATTATGTGTCTGGCAGTGTTTTTATTGCGTCTCAATTCTTTATAATTTAACTAGTTTATTCTCTGACTTTGGCCCCCATTGTTTTTTTAAAAAAATTTTTCGAGGTTAATATTTTAAAACCCTGAAACATTTCCACTAGCTATCATCTTACTTCCTGCGTTTATCTTTTCCAAATGCATTTTTGCCCCTTAAAATTCTTTTCTTTTGCAAATTATCGCCTCAATTATTGAATTATTTAAATACTTATAGAAAATTTAAAATTTGTTCCATCAGGTGTAATCAATTTTGACCTGGATTTCGAAGGGCATCTCTGCCTTTGTAATCAAATAAATAATAAGAGAGCAAAACTTGAAACTAGCGATGTGCTGCTTCACTGATGTTAGGAAAACATGGGATCCATGAAAATCTAATGTCCCTAAGAAAAATCAGAGTAAATGCAAAGATCAAGGTCCGGTGCTCGCAACATCATGCGTATACAATGATGTTCGAATTTTGAAGTAAAGATCCACAAACGATAATGTATTTTGCTGTGGAAAAATATATTTTTTAAGAAAATATTTTCCTTTGATTGGTAATGAAAGAAAATACTAAAGAAAATAAAATAAAGAAAATTAGTGAGAAAATTTTTAATAGAAAGTGTTGAAAATATTTTCATGCAAGTATGAGGAAAAAAAAAATACCAAGGAAAAGTTAATTGAATCATAAACACAATTTAAAAAACATTGTTAAATAGAGTTGTTTTTCAAACATAATATTCGCAAACAAAGTTTATTCATGTTACAATTATTGTTCTTTCATTTGATATTCGAGTAAATTTTGAACACAAAAAAAAAATTGTTTATTAATCAAATTAACGTGAACTTGGTTCATGAATAAATTCGAACACTTGTGAATATATGTATAAATTTATTGTGTATTTATTTTATAAAATTATTTAAAATTTATATCAAATTTTATATTCATAATATATTTTTATATAAAAATGTTGTATATATTTGTATACTATTTATAATATAAAATTATTTTTTACTTTATTATTTATTATTTATTATTATTATTTTATTCAAATAATTTGAACTCGAATACTATTTAAATTATTTGAACAACCAATTAAACAAGTCAAATATAAACGAATTTCAAACTTTATGAATAAACAATTGAAATAGCTCAAATAAAAATTCGAAGTTAGAAACGTTAATTGAACGAATTAGAACAATATTTGAGTATTGTACAAATTGATCTAAAAAATTAGATTTTTACCTCTTTCGCACTCGAATACATTCTTACATTCCAATTCTGAACATGAAAATTGATTGCCCTAAGCCCTCTACTCCAAGTAAAGAGGAAAAATAGCTAATTTTGTGCCTAAAATTTGAGCCTCGTCATTGATTCTATAAATTAATTTTTTCAACCTTTAACGTCCCTAAACATTTTGTATAGTGCTGAATGGTTTTGTCATCACCTCATTAGCGGATTTATATAAGAAAACATCATGTGCAGAGCACGTAACACTTTTGTGATGGTTTATTTATATAATCAATTATTAAAATTTTTTAAACAATTTATTTTATCCAAAAAATTAGTAGTTTGTCATAGATAAAGTCCATTTTTTAATTTCTTTATATTGTTTGGACAAATCTACCTTCACAAAAATAGTAAATATACAACACGTGCAGTTTTCCTGCAAAGTTCATTGAAGAAAGTAGTGGCAAAACAACTTTGGTAGCTCATAAAATATTTAGGGACTCTAAAATATGCCAAAAAACTTGCAGGACCAAACAATAACGATGCCTAAATTTTAGAGATCTAATCAGCTATTTTCTCAAGTTAAAATATAGAATACAGTGTTACTTGAACAAAAAATATAGAAATATTAAAAAACATAGTATACATTCAAATTGAGCAAAGATTTGAGACACAACAAGGAGAAAAAGGTAATTTAACACAGAAAATCTTCTACAAATGAGAATAAAAAAAATTACTTTACCATTTTTTGCACAATTTTGTCCCCCTTTGATTCTAGAAATTTTGGCTCAACTTATGCCAAAGATCATTCTCCGTCTTACAATTTACACTGTGAAAGTGGAACCTGAAAACAAACAAAATGATGGCGTGCTTCCAACTTTTATCATAGGCTTATACCTGAAGCTTGTGAGGAAGAAATTCAACAAATGACAAGTTCACAACTGAGAAAAGCGACTGGAAGGAAACTGAGAAGATTATCACCCCCAGCCTCCACCCCCTTACCCCAAGAAAAAAAAAGAAAAAAAATATTATTTTAGTCTCACATTTAATGAGATTTGGCGGACTTACTTTGACTTGAGGCATTTAAGTCGCGATTTAGCAAACAAATTTCAAATTGATCAACTGAAATATAAAGCATAGATGGGAGGGAGACTGCACTATGATGCAAACATAGTTGAATTTCAAGAGGGAAAATGACAAACAACTATAAAAGATCTAAGTGACTTGCACAAACTATTGTGCAATTTAACTTGATCAGAAAATATAAGCAATTTTGATACTAAATACCGGTTCAATTTCAACAATAAATGATTGCCAAATATGGATGATGCTCAGAACCTTGAGTACGGAAAAAATTTTGCTGGGAGGTCTTCTCCACTAGAAGTCTGAGTATAGGGTGGACCGGATCAGTAATGTGGACCATAAAATAGACATGGATACCTGTTGGGTAATAAAAAAAGATTAAAAATAAATGAAGCTTCACAAGATCATAGTTTTTGCATTTTTCTAAAAGCTGATGTATGAATTCTCTAGTTTATCAAGAAGCTACACATGTATTTCAACTTTCAAAGGCCAAGACGGATAGTCTTTGTCAAACAAGAATTTAGATATTTTTAGCAATTCCAAACAAAAATAAAACATTACGATGTTCGTAGAAGACATCTCTAGAATTCTATAATGGTATAGCTTGTTTGAATTTGAGTTTGTTTGGTCATTGAAATTGTGAGATGAATTAGTCTTTTTGGATTTCAATTCTACCTCAACACTATTTAGTAAATAGATCATAACATGAGTTATGGACATCCAAATAAAGTGATTCAAAATTTTTCGAGAAGCTTACAGTCAGCTCTACAACTTTGATCTAAAGCGGTGGTTCAATATTGAAAAACCTAAGAGGGGGAGAATTAAATTTTTGACTAATTTTTTAAAACTTTTCTTTAATAAAATCAATCTTTTGAAATTCACAACCTCAAAGTGTTTGTTTGTTTTAAAGAGAGTGGTTGAGAGAATATGAATAATCAATAATACTACAATTAATAACAACCACCACAAAGTATAATAAAGAAGGCACAAATGAATGCAATTAATAAATATTGAGACATAAGATTTATAGTGTTTCGATTTCTCTAAGATCTATATCTATTACCTTAATCTAACAACTAAGGATTTCAATTAATCACTAAACGATCAAGTCAAATAAATACACTAGAAGCTCACCCATCGAGGATTTTACACAAATAACCTCTTTAATTCCAAAATCAAGGCTCACCATAACAAAAAAGGTTTTATGTTCCAAAACAATCTTGAATAACCAAAGTAAAGATGAGAAATGAAAAGAAGTTAGCCAACAAGATTGTAGATATCTACTGATTGTAGCAGCACTTCACTTTTTGCTTTGGAATCTTTGATATCACTTGAATTACATGAACAATAGAATGCTTTTCTTCATTCTTTGATATTCTAAAGACTATGGCTTGTAAAGTTCAAGGAATATCTCAAAATTTGAGTTTCTAACCTTTTAAATGGTTAAAAATCTAAATTCTAAAGTTAAAAAAAGAGACTACTAACATCGAGCTTTTAAAACAGAATAGAGGAATTTGGTTAACCAATTCAGGCTCTCGTATCCAGATTGGTCGTTTGAATTTCTCTGTTCATTTTGTTGTATAGGATAGATTCGATTAACTGAGTTGGATATCTATGTCTGAACTGGTCGTTTAGAATTTTCTAAAAAATCAAAAGAATAGAACAAATTCAGACACAAAATCTAAACTTTTCCAGATTTTGCAAAATCAATTCTATCTCAATCAAATCAACTTTCAAAACGTTTGAATCATAAGATAAAATGTTTAATGAGTTTTTAAGCCAATAGCCATTGTTAAAAACTTTGTTCTTCAAAAGATATGAAATCGATTAACCTCAGAAACAAAATTTAAACTAGAACTATATGATTTGTGCTTCAAAGTGTAATTCTAAGTTCCAAAAGCAAAGAGGTGTTGGTTTTACAAGTTGTATGAATTGAACGACCATAACCATACACTATTGGATCTTTAAAGCCTTCTATACTTGACATCTACTTCAATCTTCATGCTTTTAAGCTCACATGGGATGTTCTTGTTTCTTTTTAGCTTCAAGGCAATGAAATCTTTTGATTCTCCAATCCAAAAATCCTATCACACAAGAATTAATCAAATTAGTCCACATCAATATTTGTCATTAATCAAGACTTCAAGATTTGCCCTTAGGGCCAATAATCTCCCTATTTTTGTTGATGACAAACTTTGATGCAAAATGTGAAGGATATAAGACAATGTAGTACAAAGAAGCATAGATGTTACAAAGGACAGATGAACGTGACAATAAGGTGGCTTACAAGAAGCCTATGGCCCAACCAAACTCTGTATGTCTTCTTCCTTCATTCTTTCTAAAGGATTTAGCATTAAAACATCAAAAACACCTCTAAGGGTGGTTTTAAAGCTAGAAAAGAGTTTACAAAGCTTCCCCTTAGATTGAGCTTTCTTTTTGAAAAAATTTGGACTAGAAAAGAGTCTAGGTCCGAATTCTAGTTGCAAGTCTTAGTTTTAAAAATCGCAAGATATTTGCTAAATTTTGATCAAATGAATTTTCTCAAAGTTGTCCAATCAAGTTAAGAAGAATTTTATAGATATGGTTTCAAGGTTTGGGCAACAAAAGGATTGATTATGGTAAAATTTTGGACCAAGTTCAAATTGGACTGCCTAGTCCAAATTTGAAAAAGTTTAAACCTTCAACATTAAGATACCAGAACAATCAAAAACAACTCCAACCTTCAAATTCAATAGGAAAAAATCTCTAGCAATAAGTCCACCATATTCAAGTCCAAAGTTCATGAAATCAAATCAATTCAACAACAAAGGACTAAGTCAATCAATTTCAACATAGTCATTTCAACCAGAAACCAACAACCATCAAGCTTCAAGCATAAATCATTAACCATCATCAAACCAGAAGCAAAAAACTCAATATCAAATATCCACCAATTAATCAACATGCTTATCAAAGCTTATAAGACTATATTTTGCACAAAGTACTCATTCCCTCTTTTGTCATCAATCAAAAAAGGTGGGTAAAGTGAGCTAAGCAACAAAAAAGAAGCCCTCAATATTAGGTTATCATCATTGAGCTTCCACTAAAGTAATTCATTTTATAAAACTTGTAAAGTATGTATAACTATCAAGCTCATATAAGAAACTTCTAAGCATAATCTACTAAACATCAAAAAACTGAAAAACTATTAAGCAACAATTAAAGAACACATAAACTAGACATAAAAAGGGAAAAAAATAGGGAATAGAAAGCTTAGTCCTCCTCCACGCTATCATGATCATCTGGAAGTCTCCTCATTGTCTTCACTCCAAACTTGTTGGTAGTGATCTCCATGTTGCACTTTAGGTCCATGTGGAGTGGACCATCACTAGCACACTCAGTTCTTGATAGGAATCGGATTGAGATGGTGGAAATTTGGTGAATTTGATAGTGGAAGCACCTTAAGATCCCCTAATGTAAGAAACTGCAAAACCAACAATTCAAGACTCCTAAAAACCCTAGGGAAACTATAGCCCTAGAACTAAATAGGATAGATAGAATTTTCTTTTCCAAACACCTAATTAAAACCTTATCTAAAGAGATAGAACCCTAATTAGACTGATTGAATGCCCTTTCCAAAATCCAAGCAAAAACCATAGAGAACAAAGCAACTAGAACCCTACTTGAGATGGGAGAAAAAGTTGATCCATTAGGAACCCTTGAATCAATGAATCAAAAACCCTAGTTGAAAGACGCTAGAAGGATGAATCAAACCCTTGATAAGTCTATATAGAGTTGGCAAAGAGGGTTTCTCTCTCAAGCTCTTCCAAGAACACAAAGTTCATTTCATCAAAAATCATAAGCTAATGAGTTTCTCTCATGAAGAGAGTATATATATACAAGTAAAACCCTAAAATAATTAATCTTACTAATCTAGGTTGAGTTGGGGATTAATCCCACGTAATTACATCTCAAAATATCCCAAACGTCTATCCAAAACAAGTGAAAGAACTGGCCAAACAGTGATACTTGGATGGGTCCAGGCGGTGCTAATTGGCCTGTTTTAGCATCCTCTATTTTGATTTTTGTGGAGCTGGGCCAATCGAATGGGTCAACTAGCGTGTCCCGCTAGCTAGTCCGAGTTGAGTGCGTGATGTGATAGCTTAGATGTGTCACGAACCCATGACCTTCTCTGTATCTTGTAGCGTTTTAACCACTGCGCCAGTTAGTTGCTTGTTGTGATTGACGAAGTTCTTTTATATTTATTATACTTAATGCATATTAATAACATTTAATGTTTAATAATCTCTAAATAAAATATGGAAGATATTTACTTTATACTTCATAAATATATTCTAATAAATCATAATCAATTGTAATTTCTCCCTAAAACTTTGATACATTTTCAATTTCCTCCAAAAATTACTACAATCTTAGCTCCTTAATTTTTTAAAATACTATTTTGACCTCAAATTGAGGACTTAATTGAAAATAATTTCAAAATATTTGTTATATAATACTATGTAGCATATGTATATATATATATATATATATATATATATATATTATGTAGTGTATTTTTTTATACTTTATTTTAACAAATACATAATATAATTTGAAATTACTTTAATTATTTTAACAATCATAAAATACTCAGAAGTATTAAAATAATTTTAATCAAAGAAAACATTTCTAAATATTTTCCAAAACCTTTTGTGACGAAGCTTTTTGTCACGAAAACTCATTATTTTGTCACAAAAAATTTATCGTTCGTGATGAAGTACTATTTAGTCATGATTATATGACTTTAAGTGATGAAGTTATTTTTGTCACGAAAAGCCATACATAATGTGGTGAAATCTTTGTTTCGTCAAGAAATATGGACTTTTTGTGACGAAACTATATTTTGGTCACAAAAGATAGACTTTTGTGACAAATATGGCTTCGTCACGAAAAAATTCATCCTAAAAAGTCTTTTTTCTTTGTAGTGTAAATAAATTAAACTACTAATCGTACCTTTATATAGCTTCTCATCATTTTCACCTTTTTCATCCTTGTGAAATTTAAGTGATGAGCTCATAGGCATTCCAATTCCTTTGATATTATTCATTCCGAACCTTTTCAATAGCTTCTTCGTATACTTTTTTTGATTTATGAATATACAATACTTGGTTTGCTTGATTTGAAGATCAAAAAAGAAATTGAGCTCTCCTATCATACTCATCTCAAATTCACTTTGCATCATCTTAACAAACTACTCATGTAGAGAGATGTTAATAGCACTAAAGATAAGTCATGAACATGAATTTGCACAAGAAAGAGATCATTGTTGTAAGAGGTTTCGATAAAAAGTGTTATGTCAACCACCCTCTTGAAAATCCTTTTGAAAGTAGAAACCACTAAGTCTTTCATACCAAGAATGGGGAGCTTGTTTCAAACCATATAAAGCTTTTGAAAGTTTATAAACATTGTTTGGAAACTTTTCATGAGCAAAATCAGAAGGTTATTCCTCATAAACTTCTTCTTCAATAAAGACATTTAGAAAAGCAATTTTGATATCTATTTGAACAAGTTTAAAATCTTTAAAGTAAGCAAATACCAAAAGCATCTTCATAGACTCAAGTAAAGCTACCGGAACAAAAGTTTTATCAGAATCAATTAAATCTTCTTGATTGAATCCTAGGCAACAAGTCTATCTTTATTTCTTACAATTTCTCCAGATTCGTTCATTTTTTTTTTCTAAAAACCCATTTTGTACCAATAACGGGGTCTAGGGACAAGGTTCCAAACTTTGTTTGTCTCAAATTGTTTTGACATTTGTGCACTTACAAATTTCACATCAAGTTTTTGGCACCGTTGTCGGGAATTGATTTTATCTGGTGTTGAATTTAATTACTAAGCCTAAGTTTAAAATTTTTTAAAAAAATCCAAAAATTATATTTTATAATTTTTTTGTACATGAATACTCGTAGTTCCTCAAATAAAGAACCTTTGATCTACATTTTCGATATTGAAAAGTTTTTTCGTCATAACAGGAGTGAATTTTATAAGAGAAAATCCGTGGAAATCGTCACACCAGTCGAATCTTCAATTTCAGAGAATAGTTTCGAATTCGACTGTAGCAGTGAAGTAATGGAGAATAATCAGCCAAGGGGTATGAGTTTGAAGGACAGTACAAATCCAAAGATGGAGGGTCCTTCTCCTGCCATCAACTGTCCAGGGACCACTGCTGCAACTTTCAAGATTGAGCCAGCATTCATCCAAATGGTTCTCAATACTCCATTTTTCGAATTGGCGCATATCAAACTTTTTGGCAATTTGCGATACTTTCCAAATTGGTAGAGTGCCTGAAGATGCAAAAAGGCTCAGGCTTTTCCCTTTCTCTTTAAAGGATAAAGTTATATCATGGCTAAACTCTCTTCCTACAAATTCTATTTCTAATTGGGACCAATTGCAAGAAGTATTTTTAAATAATTACAATTTTTTGTAGGGTCCTACTGAATCTATACATGATGCATGGGAGAGGTTCAAAGAATATCTTAGGTTATGCCCTCATCATGGAATGGCAATAGGAATGCAAGCACAAACATTTTATAATGGTTGCAGAGAAGACGTTAGATCATCATTAGATGCAGTTAGTGGTGGAGCATTCATGTCAAAAGAAGAGCAAGCTGCATAGAATTTATTGGAGGAGATGGCCTTGAATAGCACTCAATGGTTTAACCCAAGAACTATTCCCCCCAAAATAGGTTACTGGAGTGGTAGATATGGACCCTACTACAAGAATCATGGCTCAATTTGATGCAATAAATAAAAGATTGAGTTCGTTGAATGTTGCAACCATAAATCATCAATACGAAATTTGTGAAGGAAATCATCTCACAAACTAATGTTTGCAAGGTATTATGGTGAATTCTTATTATAATACTAATAAAGTTGATTTTGCTAGACAAAATAATAGGAATAATGATCCATATTCATCCACTTATAATCTGGGATGGAGGAACCACCCAAATTTTGGATGGAGACAAAATAGTCAAGTTCAAGCACCACCTCCACCCGATCCCCAACAAGAAAAGGTAAGTCTCCTTGAGAATACTTTTACAAGTTCATTGGATTTGCCACTAACAAATTTGTGAGTATTGCAAAGTTCAAGAAATCTTTATCGATTACAAAGTTCAAGAAATCTTTCAAAGGAATAGAAGTTGACCAACAAAATATAAAATCTTCTATGAAGAACTTAGAAGTACAAGTGGGTCAATTAGCAACTGCAATACTCCATAGACCTTAAGGAGCACTTCGAAGTGACCCGGAGTGAAATCCTTGGGAGTTGAAGGCTATTACGGTAATCGATAAAGAGGATTTCACCAAAGGAAAAAAGGTGGAGCCTAGAAAAGAGGATGATTCAAGAATTCTAAATCTCTCAAAAATTCACGAGGTAAGAGAAGTAAGAAAGGTGAGGAAGAATATAATAATGATAATGTTGATTTTAGTTCTCTTTCTTTCCCCAAGCTGTTAAGCATCATTACATTGATTCTCAATTCAAAAAGTTTCTTGAAATATTCAAGAAACTTGAAATTAACCTTCCTTTTGTGGATAGCCTAGCACAGATGCCTCGATATGCAAAATATTTTAAGTACGTTTTGGCTAGAAAAAAGAAACTCAAAGACGTTCAGCAGATTTGTTAAAATGAGGAATGCTCTGCAATACTTCAAAGAAAATTACTACCTAAGCTTCAAGACACATGGAGTTTTCATATTCCTTCCTCTATTGTTGATTTTTATTTAAAAAATGTGTTGTGTGATTTAGGTGTTAGTGAAATACCTAAGAGGGGGTGAATTAGGTATTTGGCTAATTTTCGCAAACTTAAACCTTTTATGCGTTTAGACCAAGAACAGGTTATGTAAGCTAATTATAGATAATTGATAGCAATGCAGTAATGAAAGCAATAGCAAAGAACTCAAACAATTTATAGTGGTTCGATCCTCAAGATCTACATCCACTACCTTAAGCTCACACTTAAGGATTTCAACAAATCTACTAATTGCTCAGGTTTACAAATTACAAGAGAGGTTCACCAAACTATGGTTTTACACTCACGACCTCTTCTAGTAATGTCTACAATACAAGGCTCACCACAAACAATGGTTTTATATCTTAAACAACCTTGAATCACACTTTCAAGGATCACCCTTACCTAAAGGGTTTTATGTTATCAAGATAACCTTGCTAGAGCTAGTAGATCAACACAATTGAATAAGTAAAGAAGAATGTGTAGAAGTTACCACTTGATGGTAGATATTACACAAATTTGCACCTTCACACTTTGATGTCTTTGGATTGATCAATTGAATGCACAAGACATAAGAGAGCTTAAGAAATGTTTACTAAATGCTTTTGAATGCTTGGAGTTTTCAAGATTTCAAGAGTTACAAAAAATTTGCATGTTTATAGCTTTTATAGAATTTGAAAATCTGTTAAAACGTTCATAAAACGGCTAGTAACGGCTAGTTTCAGAAAATTCGGACGACCGAATTTCTTGGCTGCGTCCGAATCTTCGTCCGAATTTCTCTGGATGAATAGTAACCATACTGAGAACAAAAATTCAGACGACCGAATTTTTTTGCTGCGTCCGAATCTTCTTCCGAATTTCTCTGGAAGAACAGTGACCATGCTGAAGGCCAAAAATTCGGACGACCGAATTTTTTGGCTGCGTCCGAATCTTCTTCCGAATTTCTCTGGAAGAATAGTAGCAAACTTTTGCTACAAAATTCGGACGACCGAATTTTTTGAAAGCATTTTCAAACTTTGTAAAATCATTTGAGATATAACTTCAATGAGTTTGAAAAACATTTGATATATATAGAAAACTTATTTAACTATATTTAAGCTTGAAAAACATGAACATATAAAGTTTACAAACATATCTTATAAAAAGATTCATTCAAAGACTTTTAAGATCATAAGATTATTTTTATGCTCTCTTATGCATTCAATGATAACCAAGACATGCAAGTGTAGAGTTTACATAGAAATTTACCTAAAAGTTAAATGTACTCTACACTTCATGTCTTCAATGCTTTTTGATCATCTTTAGAACAACATTCTTCAAACTTCAAATACTTGCTTAATTGAAGTTGTTCTTGAACTTTTGCTTCAAAGCAATGAGACTTCATACTTCTCAATTTACAAAACCTATCACACAATAATCAAACATTTTAGTCCTCATCAATATTTGTCATTAATCAAAACTACATGATTTGCCCTTAGGGCTAACAATCTCCCCCTTTTTGATGATGACAAACTTTGATGCAAAATGTGATGGATTTAAACAATGTAGTACAAAGAAGTATTGATGTCAATGATAGAAGATAACCAATTTAGCACATTGACATTCAAATGGCTCAATATGAGCCTATGACCCAACCAACCTCCATTTGCCTCCTTCCTTCCAACCCTTAGGATAGAAGATATAGCATTTAAGCATTAAGAAAACTTCTAAGAGAGGTTTTAAAGGTTGTAAAAGTTTAACAATACTCCCCCTTAGATTGTGCTCATTTTTCAACAAGTTTGGACTTGAGATGCTATGCATCCGAATTTTGACATATCAAGTCCGAATTTTAAAATAGGTTAAATGAAAGCTTAAAATTTTGAAAATAAGCTTTCCTAAGGTTGTTCAAACATATAGGAAGAGATTAAAACCAGTTTGAATCAATTTAAACAACAATAGAGCACTTTTTGACAGTAAAATATGCATGCATCCGAATTTCAGAACATGCATCCGAATTTTTTGATCATTCGTCCGAATTTTTGAATCTTAAGTCAAAAACTATAATAACTTCAATATAATGAATGCCTAAGGTTGTTCAAACATACTAGAAGAGATTAAAACATATTTAGATCAATTTGAACAACAATAGAATACTTTTTGGCAACAAGTTATAGCTCATGCATTCAAATATTTTCATAGAGTTTTCATAAAGTAACAATTCAAGAGCGAGTTATTCATTTACAGAAAACACATAGAAAACATCTATAGGATTGAGACATAAGACTCAGAGAACATGCATACAGAAAATTCTTATACAGAAAATTCATTATCTCATATCCTATACAGCATTTTGTCATCCTCATTTCTTCTCCCCCTTTTGTCATCAGTCAAAGATGGGGCAATGAAAATGAGATTAACAATTTAACACATAAAGGAAGCTCTCATCACTGAGATTTCATCATTGAGATTCACTATTACATAAGATGCAAGAAAAAACACTGAAGAAGATTATAGCATTAGATGTATAACTAAAAATTTAAATAACTTAAAGCAGTAAGGAGTATGGAAGAGATGCTTAGTCTTGTGATGTTGATGAAGAGGCTCTGCTAATCCCTTTCTTGATGACCAAGTGCTTCACTCTTCCTTGGCTGAATGAAATGTGTGATGGTGAGACAATTTCAGCTTGAGCTACTTGGCTTCCTGCCTTTTGTGGTTCTTCATGTACATGTTCTTCTTCTTCTTCTTGTTCTGCCACTGTCTCATCATCTCCTCCTTGGTCATCCCCATCATCACTGTCATTATCTTTGTCCTTCTTATCTTCCTCTTTATCATCATCTTCCTCATTTCTATCTTGAGGCCTAGAGGGTCCTTCACCACTTTGAGTATTTCTCATTAGGATTTCCACAATGTGTTTCACTCTACTCTCTAGTCCATCTAATTTTCCTAGAACCATTGGAGCAAATGATTCAAAGAACTTATACATTTTCTCCATTTCCTTGACTTGATTGTTCAAGGCTTCTTGGAATGCTTTGGCTATTATGGTGTCACCTCTAGTTATTCCTTCACCACTTGACTCATCTTTAGTTTCTTCTTCAACTACCCTTCTTTTTGTTGGTGGTTGCTCCCCCTCACTTGAAGTGTCATGCTTTCTTTTTGTCTTCATTTCTCTTGCAAGGGTCTCTTCCTCATCTTCATCCTCCTCCTTTTCCTCTTCTACACTTTCTGTTCTTTCCTTTCTTCCTAATCTTTTTGGAGAGGATCCTCTTTTTGTTTTCCATACTCCATCATCATCAAGAATAAGCTGCATTCTCTTAAGGGATTCATCAGTGTATATTTCTCCACTTTTAAAGGCTTGTCCTCTTCCTGGAAGTTTAATCTTAAAATGCTTAAAGATCTTTGTTAACAGCCTTCCAAAAGGGAATGCCTTGGTTACTATTTTTCTAGCAGTAATCATGTGTCTTAAGGCTATATATCCAAAGTTGAATTTCCTCTGTTCATGCAGGGCCAACATTAATACCATATGCATATTACCTCATCGATGATTTATGTCCAAAGTTAGGAACAATCATAGTAGTTACCATGTGATGCAATACTCTACCTCTAGCATCCAAATTCTTGATTTCCCTCTCTTTTATAGATCTAAACTCTCTTCCATTTGGAAATGCTTGTTCAAATCTATCATATGTAAAGAGTTGACGATCATAGCAATGCATTGAGGGTGCATAATATTTAGCCCCCACTGTCACTTACCCCACAAATTCCCGTTAATCGGGTCTTCACTTAATTCAATATCAACTTGGGATACTCTAGTTGAATACCATTGTATCCTATCATCCCCAACAATCTCAGTTCTTTCTTCCTTTAGGTTTGCATAGAATTCATATACCAAGGTGGGATAAAAATCTTCATTAATAAACAACAAACTACTCCATCCAACATCATGGAAACAAGACAAAACCATATCCATACTAGATAGTTTATCAACATCCACCTTATATCCAGGAATAATCTTTCTACTATTCTTATTCCATTCATCAAATTCATGAGTAGATTTGATAGAGATAAACCTGTCAACTCCAGATTGTGTTTGAGGAATGAGAATCCTTCTTGGTTGATTGAGGATTGGGTCTCCATCTCCTTCCTTAGCCTTTCCTTTTCCTTTCTCAACATTAGGCTTCTTTGTTCTCACCATTATGTTTTCTCTTGAGAAGAATTTGTTTTTTGTACGAAATTAGGGCTTAGAAGTTTCAAAATGAAAGAAAATCGAGATGAGAGTGTGTGGATTTGAAGAGATTTTGATTCGGATGTGAATGGGTATGAGAGGTTTTGAAAGGATGTAAAATTCGGAAGTTGTAATGTTTGGAAGAAACCGTTCGATTTTCATTTAAAGAGATGCATCCGCAAAATTCGGACGACCGAATTTTAGGTCTGCGTCCGAATTTTCGGTCGAAAGTTTCGTCTCTTTGATTCGAAAATTCGATCGATCAATTTTCTACGTCCTGCGTCCGAATTTTTGATCAGTAAATCTCTGTTTTCATCACAACATTAATACACACATTAGTCATTGAATTTTGAAATTCCTAAGAGTCTTCTTAGGTGATTAAGCCTTTCCTCAGCCAAAGGCTTTGTAAATATGTCAGCAATTTGATCATTTGTATTTACATGTTCTAAGCATATATCTTTCTTAATCACATGATCACGAATGAAATGATATTTTATTTCTATATGCTTTGTCCTAGAATGTTGAATGGGATTAATGCTCAAATTGATAGCACTAGTATTATCACATAGTATAGGCACACACTTAAATTTAAGACCATAATCAAGTAAAGTATGTTGCATCCATAATAATTGTGCACAACAACTTCCTGCAGCTATGTATTCAGCTTCAGCTGTGGATAAAGATACACAAGCCTACTTTTTACTAAACCAAGACACTAGACAACTACCAAGAAATTGACAATGACCACTTGTACTTTTACGCTCAACTTTACATCCAGCATAGTCATCGTCAGAATATCCAATAAGTTCAAAAGATGAAGTTTTAGAAAACCAAAGACCATAGTCATGTGTGTCAATCAAATAACGAAATATTCGTTTGACAGAAATTAGATGAGATTCTTTAGGACATGATTGGAATCTAGCACACAAGCAAACAACAAACATAATATCTGGTCTACTAGCAGTGAGATAGAGTAAACTTCCAATCATACCTCTATACAATTTCTCATCAATACTTTTACCTTTCTCATCTTTGTCAAGTTTAGTTGATGAACTCATAGGAGTACTTATTCCTTTTGCTTGATCCATTCCAAACCTTTTCAATAGCTCCTTAGTATATTTTTCTTGATTGATGAAGACTCCATCCTTGGTTTGCTTAATTTGTAGTCCAAGGAAGAAACTTAGTTCTCCCATCATGCTCATCTCAAATTCATTTTGCATAGTTTTAACAAACTCTTCACAAAGAGAAATATTAGTAGAACCAAAAATAATATCATCAACATAGATTTGTACAAGCAAAATATCATTTTTAGAAGATGTTTTAATAAAAAGAGTTGTGTCTACTTTTCCTTTAGTAAAACCTTTTGTGAGAAGAAAACCACTTAATCTTTCATACCAAGATCTTGGAGCTTGTTTCAGTCCATATAGAGCTTTGGTTAGCTTATACACATAATTTGGAAATTTTTCATGGATAAAACCAGGAGGTTGTTCTACATAAACCTCTTCTTCAATAAAACCATTTAGGAAAGCACTTTTAACATCCATTTGAAAAAGTTTAAAACCTTTAAAGCAAGCAAATGCTAAAAGTATTCTTATAGATTCTAATCTGGCTACTGGAGCAAAGGTCTCATCATAGTCAATGCCTTCTTCTTGGTTGAAACCTTGAGCAACAAGTCTAGCTTTATTTCTAACTACCTCTCCTAGTTCATTTAACTTATTTCTAAAAAATCATTTTGTACCAATAACAGAATGATCATGAGGTCTAGGAACAAGAGACCAAACTTTATTTCTTTCAAATTGATTTAGCTCTTCTTCCATAGCAATGATCCAGAAATTATCACACAATGCATCATCAATATTTTTTGGTTCAATATGAGATAAAAGGGCGAAGTTATCAATAAAGTACCGCCTTGTTTTTACTCCTTGGGAGACATCACCAATGATTTGCTCCTTAGGATGACCTTTTGCATATGTGATATCCTTTGGAAGTTCTTGATTATTGCTTGATTGACCATCTTGTTCTTGCTCCATTATTTCTTCTTCTTTGGCATGATCTTTCATTGTGGGTGCTTGGTGTTGAGTATGATTTTCAACAATTGATGTGCCTGTGTCATCTTCATTTCCTCTTTGAAGATAAATGTTAGATTCATCAAAGGTTACATGAATAGTTACTTCAACACACATTTTTTTTTATTATAGACTCTATATGCCTTTTTATTTGATGAATAACCAAGAAAAATTCCTTCATCTGATTTTCTATCAAACTTACCAAGATAGTTGCTAGTGTTTAAAATGAAGCATTTACAACCAAAAACTTTGAAATAGACTATTGATGGAGTTTTGTCAAATAAGAGTTCAAAAGGTATTTTTCTTATAAAAGGTCTTAGTAAAACTCTGTTCATGATATAACAAGCTGTATTAACAGCTTCAGCCCAAAAGTACTTTGGTAATGAGTTTTCACAAAGCATTGACCTAGCCATTTCTTGTAAGGTTCTGTTTTTCCTTTCAACAACACCATTTTGTTGAGGTGTTTTGGCAGCTGAAAAATTGTGAGTAATACCATATTCATCACAAAATTTTGTAAAGTCTTGGTTACAAAATTCTCTTCCATTATCACTTCTAATAGAAATCAGTTTGCAATCAAGAGAGGTTTGAACCTTTTTGAAGAGTTTTGAAAATTCATGAAATGTTTCATCTTTTTGTGCTAAGAAGATTACCCATGTAAATCTTGAAAAATCATCAACAATCACATAAGCATAGCTTTTACCACCAAGACTAGTAGTCCTCATAGGTCCAAATAAATCCATATGAATTAGTTCAAGAGGTTTTGAGGTAGAAACCATTTTCTTTGGTTTAAAAGATGTTTTTTGATTGTTTTCCATATTGACAAGCATCACAGAGGCGAGTTTTATCAAAATGCAATTTAGGTAATCCTCTCACTAGCTCTTGTGTAGAAAGTTTGTTTAATAAATCCATGCTTACATGTCCTAATCTTCTATGCCATAAAAATCCATCATTGTCATGAATGGCAAGACATTTAATATCATTTGTAATAAGCTCATCAAGATACAACACATATACATTACCAACTCTTTTAGCAACAAAGATAGTTTTGTTACTTGCATTGTCAAGAATAGTACAAGTATCACATTTAAACTCTACTTTGCATCCATTATCACATAATTGAATAATACTCAGTAAATTATACTTTAAATCTTCAATAAGTAATACTTTCTTGATAAGAGGGAAAGAACCTTTACCAATGTTACCTATTCCAAGTATTTTCCCTTTCTTCTTATCTCCAAATGTGACAAAACCTTCACTTGTAGTTTGAAGTTCACTAACAAGTGATGCATTTCCAGTCATGTGCCTTGAGCATCCACTATCAAGGAACCATTTTGTGGCACTTGATCTTGAGGCAAATTGTACCTATATCAAATTTGAAAGGGTGATTTTTGGTACCCATATTTTCTTGGGTCCAAGGGGGTTAGTAAAAGTTTCTTTCACTTTCCAAATGGTTTTAACACCACTTTCTACTTTTCTTTTGACAAAACATCTCGAAACCTTGTGTCCATGTTTACCACAATTAGTGCAGCAAATGTGTGATCTAGAATGATAAGATTCTTTAACAAAAGATTTTCTCTGTTTTGGAGCAGAATAATCATGAGTAAAACCAAGACCATGTTTTACAAATGAAGGTCTTTGATAGCCAAGTAATTTATTCAAATTTTCTCTTCCATTTGTAAATCTCTCAATGCATAAAGTTAGATCATTAACTTTCCTTTTTAGAAGCTCATGATCTTTTATCATTGATTCAAGAGAAATAATTCTAGTGCAAAGCTTTTTGTTTTCAAAAGATATGTTTTGTATAGTTGTATTCAAAACTTCTTTTTCAATAGCAATGCAACTAATGGTTTCAAGAAATTTTCCATTTTCAACACATAATTTTGAATTCTCATTAGATAAATCAGTTATTTTGAGTTTCATTTCTTTATTTCTTTTTGAAGCCTTTTTTAATTCTTCATATAACTCAACAATAAGATCACTGGAATCAATATCATCATCATATACATTTGAAATAGAGGGTGAAGATTGTACCTCATCATCAATGGCCATAAAGCATATGTTGGCCTTTCCTTCACTTTTATCCCCACTTTCTTGTTGATCCCATGTTCCAGCTAATCCTTTTCCTTTCTTGACAGATTTCTTTTTGTTTTTGCTTTCTCTTTCTTTTTCCAACGCTTTAGGACAGTCAGCAACAAGATGCTCTGTGCTTTTACATTCAAAACATTGAGGTTTATAGGATGAGGATTGTCCACTCTTCTTGATTGGTTTTCTACCTTTCTTGAGAAACTCCTTTTTGTAGAATCTTTTAAACTTCCTTACTGCCATCGCAATCTCTTCTTCTCCACTGTTTCCTCCTTCTTCTTCACTTGAAGACTGTTCTTGTTCACTCAAGTGATTTGAAGACTTGAGTACAACTCCTTTTCTTCCCTTTTCTTCATCCTTCTTGTCATTTAGCCGTTTCATCTTCATTTCATGAGTCAGTAGAGATCCAATGATCTCTTCAAGTGGAAGAGTCTTCAAATCCTTGGATTCCTTAATGGCAAGTGTTTTAGGCTGCCAAGATTTTGGTAGAGCATCTAAAATCTTTCTGTTTTGCTCTCCCATAGTATAGCTTTTACCATAAGCTTTTAAGCCATTGAAAATGTTAGTAAATCTTGTAAACATATCACTAATATTTTCACCTTGTTTCATGGTAAACAATTCATAATCTCTAACTAGCATGGCAAGTTTAGATTCTTTAACTTGATTAGTTCCTTCATGTGTAATTTGAAGTAATCTCCACATGTCATGAGCAGAATCACATCCATTAACTCTATTGTATTCAGTAACATCTAAAGCACAACTTAATATATTCATGGCTTGATAATTTAAAGTCATTTTCTTAGAATCATGCTCATCAAATTCATCAGTGGATTTGGGTACTGAGGTTATTCCATCAGCACTCATTTTCATTGGGACATAAGGACCTTTCTCAATTATGTTCCACAAATCAAAATTAATAGAACAAATATAGATTTTAACTCTAGATTTCCAGAAAGTGTAATTTGTTCCATTAAACAAAGGTGGTCTATTTGTGGAAGATCCTTCTAGGTAAGGTAGGTTTGACATATTAGCCATAGGATCTTTGTCTTCTAGGTTGTTAAACCACACACAGAAGTTCTTGCTCTGATACCAATTGAAATACCTAAGAGGGGGGGGGGGGGGATGAATTAGGTATTTGGCTAATTTTCGCAAACTTAAACCTTTTATGCGTTTAGACCAAGAACATGTTATGTAAGCTAATTATAGATAATTGATAGCAATGCAGTAATGAAAGCAATAGCAAAGAACTCAAACAATTTATAGTGGTTCGATCCTCAAGATCTACATCCACTACCTTAAGCTCACACTTAAGGATTTCAACAAATCTACTAATTGCTCAGGTTTACAAATTACAAGAGAGGTTCACCAAACTATGGTTTTACACTCACAACCTCTTCTAGTAATGTCTACAATACAAGGCTCACCACAAACAATGGTTTTATATCTTAAACAACCTTGAATCACACTTTCAAGGATCACCCTTACCTAAAGGGTTTTATGTTATCAAGATAACCTTGCTAGAGCTAGTAGATCAACACAATTGAATAAGTAAAGAAGAATGTGTAGAAGTTACCACTTGATGGTAGATATTACACAAATTTGCACCTTCACACTTTGATGTCTTTGGATTGATCAATTGAATGCACAAGACATAAGAGAGCTTAAGAAATGTTTACTAAATGCTTTTGTATGCTTGGAGTTTTCAAGATTTCAAGAGTTACAAAAAATTTGCATGTTTATAGCTTTTATAGAATTTGAAAATCTGTTAAAACGTTCATAAAACGGCTAGTAACGGCTAGTTTCAGAAAATTCGGACGACCGAATTTCTTGGCTGCGTCCGAATCTTCGTCCGAATTTCTCTGGATGAATAGTAACCATGCTGAGAACAAAAATTCGGACGACCGAATTTTTTTGCTGCGTCCGAATCTTCTTCCGAATTTCTCTGGAAGAACAGTGACCATGCTGAAGGCCAAAAATTCGGACGACCGAATTTTTTGGCTGCGTCCGAATCTTCTTCCGAATTTCTCTGGAAGAATAGTAGCAAACTTTTGCTACAAAATTCGGACAACCGAATTTTTTGAAAGCATTTTCAAACTTTGTAAAATCATTTGAGATATAACTTCAATGAGTTTGAAAAATATTTGATATATATAGAAAACTTATTTAACTATATTTAAGCTTGAAAAACATGAACATATGAAGTTTACAAACATATCTTATAAAAAGATTCATTCAAAGACTTTTAAGATCATAAGATTATTTTTATGCTCTCTTATGCATTCAATGATAACCAAGACATGCAAGTGTAGAGTTTACATAGAAATTTACCTAAAAGTTAAATGCACTCTACACTTCAAGTCTTCAATGCCTTTTGATCATCTTTAGAACAACATTCTTCAAACTTCAAATACTTGCTTAACTGAAGTTGTTCTTGAACTTTTGCTTCAAAGCAATGAGACTTCATACTTCTCAATTTACAAAACCTATCACACAATAATCAAACATTTTAGTCCTCATCAATATTTGTCATTAATCAAAACTACATGATTTGCCCTTAGGGCTAACAGTTAGTATCAACCTTATGCCTTTATCTGTTTGTACAAAATTAGGGTTGAAGAAAATTAAGGACACTACTATTTGTCAGCAAATGGCTGATAGATCAATAAAGTATCCTAGGAGAATAGTAGAAAATATCATTGTTAAGATTGATAAATTATATTTTCCGATGGATTTTGTGATTTTAGATATGGAGGATGATTTTGATCTACATTTAATTTTAGGAAGGCCCTTTTTTAATACCAGTAGAACATTAACTGATGTCGAAAAAGGTCAACTAACATAGAGGGTTGGGGATGAATGTGTGCAAATAAATGTCTTTCAATCTTTGATTAATTCCTCAAAAGGCGAATTTGTATGTGTTATAAATATTCTTGATGTTGTAGTGGATGTTCTTCTAATCCTCTTGCAGAAAAATTGTATTCAAAATGGAACAAACCATTCAAGGAAAGAGAGCTTCCAAAAGAGGTCATTGAGGATAATGTGAAAAAGAGGAAGTTTTTTCTCAAGCGGCACAATTCAAAAATGGTTTGACAAGAAGAATGCTTATGGGAGGAGAAGCTTGTCTTTTCCATGATTCTCCTTAGTTCATGCCCTTACACAGGAAGTCAAGCTCAAGACTATAAATGGGAACTACTATTTAAGTTGATTTTTTTCATTTTTTAAGTTTTTCAAAAAAATAAAAAAAAAGTGTTTACTTATTTACTTTCTTTAATTTCTTTGTAGGATATGCTTGAGCCTAAGTGGAGGTACCATAAACTTTTAAAGATTGGGCTTTCTTGGATGTTTCATTGATTCGACTAAGTCTCCTAACCCTCTTTGTCATTTCTTGTATTTAAACATTGAGGACAATGTTTATTCTTAAGTGGGGGTTAGGAATTTGGGCTATTTCATTTTGGAAATTTTTGAAAAATTTTTAGAATTTTATGGTGTAAAAGCTTTATTTAAGAAATTTTCTGAGAATCATTTAAATGGTAAGTAATTAGATCTTATTTCTTAGGAGTTATTGCGATTGTTTATATGTGTTGATTGGAAAGTAATGAAAGGAATTTAACCTTGCATAATGCCTTTGTTAATTCTTCTTAAATATGGAATTTAAATTATTCTTATTGACCATAATCTTGTGAATTGATGAGATATTAAGGCTTTATTATATATTTGATGGCACTCTTTTTATCACAACAACACACTAGAACTTGTTTTATTACATGCTCGAGGTGAAATAGAAGGTTTCTCTGGTTTATCTTAGAAACGATGGTCATAGGCCTTCTTTGGATAGTTTGAGCCTTTCAATCGTACCTTTAGAATTATCCCTAGTACCCTTTTGTGCCTTAATGAGTCCATTTCTTTGCTTAAACAATTAATATTTTAATCTTTAACTTTGTAAGGGGCTTGATTTGTACTTCAACACTTTTTGTGGTCCTTGGGATTGGGATATTAAGGTTTTGAGGGAAAGAAAAATTAAGAAAGTATTGAAAAGGGAAAGCATTACTTGCTCTATATTATTGTTTTGAAAAGAAAAAAAAGTGAGAAAGAAATTTTGAAAAAAAAGAAAAAGAAAAAATTGAAAAAAAGAATAAAAGAAAGAGAAAAAATAAAGAAAAAATAAAGAGTGTTTATTTCAAGTTATGGTTGTAAAATGTCCAAAGTTGATGTATACATGAGAAAAGAATGAATTTCTCGAGAATGAATTTGGTTATTGAGATTCTTTGCACTAAAGGAGCAAGAAAGGAGTTGGAGTATATGCTTATGATTTAGAGTCAACTTTTCTTTGCAAACTCTCTTCTCTTTATTTTGTCTCTTTATATCTTTTATGTGTTAGCCAATCCCCTAACCTAACGTTACAAGAACTAAAGTCCGACCTGATTTAAGTGAAGCCAGAGTATCTAAATTAGTGAAGAGTGTGTAAGATTACAAGCTTATGGTTGTGTGAATCTTTAATGCCTATATATATGGTTGTGATTATACAGGTGATTATTGAGTGTATAATATTGCCTAGACATTGAATCAAGAGTTTGGTTGTGGTATGTTCAAAAATGCTTCTTTCAATTTCCACAATTATGTTGGATTAACATTGTTATTATTCTTGGTTATTTATCTATCAATCTTTCTAGTTGATGCATATGGATGATCATTTTAATGGAATGAGGAAGTTGATTTCAAGATGAATGATTCCATGTCAAATGATCTTGAGTTTTTCTATCTTTGCTCGAGGACAATTAAAGTTTTAAGTGGGGGGTAGTTGATGAAATTATATTCTAACCATTATTAAGAATTAATTTCTCACTTATTTAAGGACTAATTGATATAAATTTTATGACTTTGACTTGTTTTGGTGAATTAAATGTTTATATACTTTGTATGAATTAATTAAGATGATTTTATTTGTAAAGTATACTTTAATTCACTAATTTTACTAATTGTTGATGTAGGAGTAAAATGGTAATTTTAAGAGAAGAAAAGATGAAAGAAAAATTGGTTAGGAAACGAAAACAAAAATTCACCATGCCATTTTGAAATTAACAAGATTCAATTTAAAGAAGAAAAAAGAAGATTCCAAAATTAACTTTGACTTGAATAAAGATTTGAAATCCAAATTGGATTGGAATTCCCAAAAGATATCTATATATTGGGAGAAAGAAGTCTTACGGAGGAGAAAAAAAATTGGGTGTTGATCGAAAGAAAAATTGGGCAGCAAAAAAAAAAGAAAATTGGCAGAATCAATTTGACAAGAAAGAAAAGAAAATTCGGTAGAAGCAATTTTGAAAAAGGACAAGGGTTGACCGAGGCAAGAATGGAGCAAAAACAGTGGCAGCAAGCTTGAAAACAAGAGAAGCTCTTCTATTCTTTTATTTTTTATTTTTTCTTTTAAATTTTATTTTATGTTAATTAAATTTATGACTTTGAATAGTTAGATCATGAGTAGCTAAATCTTTTGTGACTAAGACCTTCGGCGAAGGTCGAAAACTCTTATGGATTTAATTTATTTCAATTAATGATTATTTCTTTAATCTCAATTTTGGTTAATTGTTATTACTGTTCTTAATGCTTGCAATTTTCTGGCCAATTTTTGCATGTCTTCAAATTTATTCTAGTAGTTGAGAAGTACTAGTTTAAACTGCATCATTGCAGTAACAATACATCGTAAAATTCACTAGAGATAGATATAGTTTCTTTGTGTGATTTCTAGCGAGTAGGAAACAAAAGTTAAGGAATTCCATAGAGGTGTTTGCGGCTTTGATAATAAAGAAAATCACGTGGAGATACGATTGATTTATTAATTAAAGTTAGAAGCTTTTCAGCAAGAGATTGAGTCTAGCTTATAATTGAGAATTCTACCATTCACTAAGTCGAGAATTAATTTAAAGAAATTAGTTATTTTTCATAAGAGGAGTAAGCTGGATTTGGAGTGTCTTAGTCTATTCATTGCCATTGATTTTTAATTAATATAATTATTAATTATTGTATTTATTATTATTGTTAGTTATTTTTTATTGGTAATTAGATTTTAAATAAAATCACATTTATTTTGATTTAAGTTGGGTTATAGGTAAAAGAATTTTGCAAGTAGGTAGCAATCCTCGTTGGGACGACTTGTACTCACTACTTTATTAATTATTTGATATTTGTGCACTTGCAAATTTCACATCAGTTACTTGCAACATTTTCTGTCCAAAGGGGTATTAGGATGTGATGTCCAAGGTTAGTCGATTGTATTTCACTGTCTAGCTAGGGAGCTGCATAGCTGTCTTCGTTTCCAAGCACTTTCACCGCACATTACCATCATTTCAAATTTTGTATTTACTTAATACTACTCCTATTATGTTATGTTTTGCAACGATACCCCAAAGCCAATAAAATACGCTAAAACGACATGTTTATGTATGACACATCCTTTTCTAGGACAATGATGCTCAAGGAACTTATTTAAGGTTCTCAGCACAGCTACCCCTGACTTCTGAAGAGGAGACAAGACTTGTTGCATCTACGAGGCATGGCTCCTCCTCAAGGTTGTTGTTCCCAAATGTGGATGAGACCCAAGGGGCTGCTACTACCCACACAAGTACCAAATTGAAGCATCCTAAGCGTGGAACAATATCTACAGGTAAGAAAAGCACTACGTCATTTTTTGAGATTCGTGCAAAGGCAATGCATAGCCAGGATGCCTTTTGGGCACAAGCAATGCAAAATATCATAACAAAATAGTAGAATTTGCTCTAGGTTGATAGACGTCGATCGGTTGCGGTGCCTACAACATTGCAGGGTGTTTGAAGATCTACCAAGAAAAGCTTCAGGACTTACCAGATCACATCGAGCTTGCAGGTTAAAAATACTTACATTAAACAATAGCACCAAGAACTATGGGCAACATTACGAGGTCAAGCGCATCGATAGGTAGACCTAAATGATTTCCAAATGATGCACCTGCCCAGTAACCCCTAGTAAAACGTCCTCGAAGTGGCTGTTTGGGATCCCCTTCTTTCTTATCCCGTTCAAATGATTTGCAGAATAGTTATTAATGTTTGTTAATTTGAACCTTTCTATTTTTAGCTAGAAATGGTTCAGATTTTTTCCCTAGTATCTTCAACTTCTGACGCATGATGGAATTAAGAACTTCTTTTATATTTATTACTTCCAACACTCCACTTAAACTTATGTGTATGCTTCTGTGTAATTCATCATTTTAAAAATTACTTTTGTCTTGAAATACCTGATCCTCTAGTCCATGCTTAATACAAATATTTTTCTAATTGTTACATTACCAAGTTTGTAATGTTCTGATGATTTCAGCACTTAAAAGATGGATCACAGCCAACTGTTGTGTATTGCCAACGAGGACTTGGACCATGTTGACTTTTTGTCCTTAATGTCGCTCGTGAGTGAGTTGGCATACATTTTTATCAGTGGTTTCTCAAGATTTTCTCGCTACACATCTATGCTGAGAGGTAGAATATTGGTCGCAGAACTATTAGATAGTCATCTGATCCGGATTCATTAAATGATTGGTATGAACAAGTGCCCTTTAATGCAACTTTGCAACAGACTAGTGGAGGAGGATTTATGGTTCGATGAACAACAACAACAAGTAGATGTTGTAGAGAGCCTAGCCATGTTCCTTTTCTGCTGTGTGAGGAAAAACCACCACATTGATTTGGAAAAGTGATCCAACACTCAACATAAATTGTAGCTCGGTACATCGCCAAGATGGCGAAGGCACTGATCTGTCTCACCAATACAGTTGTTGCACCTAGAAAAGGCCTAATTAATTTCCTTATTTTTAGGTTAAGAAACAACTACATTAAAAATTTCTCGTGTTAGTGAAGTGAATCATTATGTCAAAACTCATTGTTGATATTTTCGCCTAGGCACATTACAACACCATGTAGGGCTTATTCACTAGTAAGGGAGGTCCAAGTAGCCTACTACTGTAGTCCCGTAAAGAGAAGTACAACAATAGTGATTTGCTTCTCTAAGGATGGCTTTCTAGCTACGAGACACATGATGGGTGCTATGAGGGCAAGACCTAGCCGAGGGGGGCTCTCATCCAGTCGACTGCATAGTGAAATAGTGGTGCTAATCGATGATGCTGATAGTCCCATTTATTCAGAGAATTCCAACTCAGTGAATGTTGTATGTCTGACGGACCAGTAATGTTCCTGGGTTATCTTCTACTTGGTGTGAAGCTTGTTGCAAGATAGAATATGCATCACTTTTTAACTACAAACAGTAACAGTTTATGCATGATTACAATGTTTGGGTTCTTTTGGCATGTGGGTTTACACTGCGTTTTTTTATTTTTACTGTCACCGTTGGCTGGTACAACTGGTAGCGAGCATAAGATATCCATATTTTTTAGATATCTATTGTAATTTTTATCATTCGTATGATGATAATGTATGATCAAACATGGAGATTGTTGAGTGTTGCAAACGTGCCTTATTCATGCCCCGAGATGGTAAAAATGAACTAGAAATATTATCTGATTAGTCGACCATGAACCACTACCCCATTGCAATGTTAGTCAACTTTTTGTTTCTTCCAACTAAAAAATTTGTTGAACGGATTGGAACGGGAAAGGTAAAAAGAGCTAGAAAGAGATATGGATTGGCAATGTGTGGTCATTTCTTCATCATTGCTCCGTCCACTGTTCCCACGTCTAAACGTGGCCCTCTTTCCCCAATTTTCATTTGTTAATAGAAGCTGATTGGTTGCAAAGTCCCCTCAACCTCTATGTACAGTTAATTAATGGTTGTGGCAGCACCTGACTGGCAACACAGGTTGGCGAATGTTAACTCTCTCCTGACACATTCTATAAAGGTTGTCAAACTTCCCCTTCATTAACCCTATCATTTCTCGTCAAACCCTACACAAGAGGTGAGTGAAGAGTCGACTATAACTTTGGTTGACCGAGAGGCCCATTAGCCTACAACCCTAAATCCAACATCTACAGGTGAATAGCTAGAGCCTTTTTGGGTTCAATATGCCGAGGATGAAGAACCCAAGCAGTCACATCAATATGACTTCATAAAAAATGGAGCTTCAGCAAAGACTCCATCTCCAAATTCCAAGACCGGACAGTGATATTCCAATGATGAAGAAGCTCAAGTCCAGCTCCTCAACAAGGCTGGACCTGTTCTTGTGCCATGAGTTTGAGCAGTGGTTTGAGTCAAAGTTTCAGAGGCGAGGGATCATATCAAGCTAACCACCAAAAATGTCAAAGCTCAACCATTTGGAGGGACTCTCTGACATCGTAAACTATCAAGGATGGAGGAAGGTTTTTGCTCACCATGTAACCTGACCGAATTTGGTTAGGCGTTTTTATGCTAACTTGTGGGTTGCGTAGAAATAGGATGACATGACATGGGCGAAGTCATACGTAAAAGGTATGGAAATTTCCTTCACATCGTCAGACATGAACTGTATGTTGGATGTAGTCGACAAAGGTTTCTGCATTTCCTCGATTGAGGACGTTTCAATGGACAAATATAGTGCGTTGAAGGAGCACGCCCAACATTTTCTTTTAGATGGATCGAAAATGAAGGTCAACGAGATGATGTTGACTACACGCGTTGTAGGCAAACTTGTTGTGCAGTACCTGTAGTGCCGGTATGGCAAGGATCTGATAGAGTCTGATACAGTTGGCAGATCAACTTCAGGGACATCTTGTTACACAACCTAAACCCTAAAGTAAGAAATCCCATTACGAAAAGCACAGTTCAGAAAAATCCAGACCAAGAAACTTTCGATCATTCAGAAAGAAGTGGAAGTTCCTACGGAAGAAAGGTAGCAAAGGAAAGAATAAGTAGTTGCATTACTAGATACAGGAGCTGCATGCACTGTCATGAATCCTAAAATCCTTCCCCCACATTTTTGGACTCCATGCTTCAAGACTTTTAGGGCAGCCAATGGTAGTGATGATGGATGTCCGGTACTTCAGGATAAAGACCAAACAGGTCATATTTGGTATGATGTCTGTTCGTGTTCAGACTGCCTTGTTGAATTCACTGAAGAATATCGAGATTGTTCTATAAGATCTACCCAGAAAGCTTTGAGACAACGGTTGCCAGACTTGAAGGAAGTCTCAGAGATTTTTGGAGTTGTACAACCAAAGTAGAAGACTTCCATATGGTGCATTTATTACTGCGATTTTTTAGAAGCTCGACGTTAATTATGAGGGTGAAGATGAGGAGGAAGTGAAAGTGGCCTTTGGACAAGCTAACCTTACTACTATTTAGTTGCTAAGGAGCAAGGCAGCTAACGAAGGTCATGAATAGGTAATGGAGGATGAACTCCTTTTTGGTGTTGAGGGAAGTTCTAGCGAAGGGGGTTCGTCGGTTAACACTACGGCTATTTTGGAAGATTTGCTGTTAGAGGTTGAGAAAATTATAAGGTCCCAGAAAGAGTAAAGGAAGAAGTAGAAGTCCAAACTGAGGAAAGTTAAGGAGGATCTGAAGAGGGTGTTGCAAGTACGTTGTATCAAGGACGTGCTAGACGAAGTGAAGGAGGAAGCCAAAGCCGTGAATGGGCAAGGTACTATAGACAACAGACTAGAGGAGGGTGAGGGCAGGAGATCTCGCAAAAGCGATACCGACACTACCATGCGCTAATTGACACTTCAACCGTTGTATGCTGGAATGTTTTTGAAATACCTAAGAGGGGGGTGAATTAGGTATTTGGCTAATTATTGCAAATTCAAACTTTATAAATGTGTAGACCTATTGCAGATTAAGTGAACAAGAGAAAAAAAACAGTTTATGGCACAGCAATATAATAAATGTAGACAGAAGAACACAAGCAATTTATAGTGGTTCGATCCTCAAGATCTACCTCCACTACCTTAAGTCCACACTTAAGGATTTCAATAACTCTACTATGTGCTCAAGTTTACAGATTACAAGAGAGGTTCACCACACTATGGTTTTACACTTATAACCTCTTCTAGTAATTTTACAAACAAGGCTCACCAACCTATGGTTTTATATCTCAAACAACCTTGAATCACAACTTCAAGGATCACCCTTATCTAAAGGGTTTTATGTTATCAAGATAACCTTGCTAGAACTAGTAGATCAATACAATTGAATAAGTAAAGAAGAGTGTGTAGATGTTACCACTTGTTGATAGAGTTTACACAAAGTTGCACCTTCACACTTTGATGTCTTTGGATTGATCAATTGAATGCACAAGACATAAGAGAGCTTGAGAAATATTTGTAATAGACTTTAGAAAGCTTAGAATTTTCAAGGATTCAGAACTTGCAAAAGATTGCACGTTTATAGCTTTTATAGAATTTGAAAATCAGTTGAAACAGCTATAAAACGGCTAGTTAACGGCTATTTTCAGGAAATTCGGACGACCGAATTCTGTGTCCGAATTTTTCGGACGACCGAATTTTTCCTGCTTCGTCCGAATCTTCTTCCGAATTTCTCTGGAAGAACAGTGACCATACTGAAGACCAAAATTCGGACGACCGAATTTTTTTCTCATACGTCCGAATCTTCTTCCGAATTTCTCTGGAAGAACAGTAGCAAACTTTTGCTACCAAATTCGGACGACAGAATTTTATGGAATTGTGTTCAAACTTTGTAAAATCATTTGAAATCAATCTTCCAAGTATTTGAAATACATTTGGTATATATAGATAACTTATTTAGACAAATATAAGTTTGAAAACCAAAATCAAACTCATTTGATCATTTAAAGTTTTCTTAAAAAATTTTAGAACACAAAACCATATTTACTAGGAATTCATTCAACAAACTTTTGAACTTAAGAAACCAATTTTATGCTCTCTTATGCATTCAATAGACTCCAAGACATACAAGTGTAGAGTTCACATAAATATTACCTATCATCATACCTACTCTACACTTCAAGTCTTCAATGCCTTGAGTTCATCTTTGAATAAACCTCAAAAGACTCATAGCTTACTGAGGTTGTTCTTTGCTCTTCCTCTTGAAGGCAATGAGACTTCAAACTTCTTTCTTCACAAATCCTATCACACAATATAAACATATTAGTTCTCATCAATATTTGTCATGAATCAAAATTACATGATTTGCCCTTAGGGCTTACAATCTCCCTCTTTTTGATGATGACAAACTTTGATGCAATATGTGATGGATTTAAACAGATTAGCACAAAGAAGTATTGATGTCAATGATAGAAATCAACCAATTTAGCATATTGACATACACAAGGCTTATTATGAGCCTATGACCCAACCAACCTCCATTTGCCTCCTTCCTTCCAACTACTAGGATAGAAGATATAGCATTTAAACATTTAGAAAAGATTCTAATAGAGGTTTTAAAGGTTGTAAATGTTTAACAATGCTCCCCCTTAGATTGTGCTCATTTTTCAACAAGTTTGGTGTAGAGACACTATGCATCCGAATTTTGACATATCACGTCCAAACTTTAAAATAAGTAAAATAAAAGCTGCAAATTTTGTAAATAAGCTTTTCCTAAGGTTTTTCAAACATATTAAAAAAGATTAAAACATATTTGAATCAATTTGAACAACAAATGAACACGTTTTGGTAACACAATATGGATGCATCCGAATTTTGAATCACATGCGTCCGAATTTTGAATCACATGCATCCGAATTTTTAATCTCATGTCCAAACTGCAACAGATTCAATATAATTGAGGTTTTGAAATGATATAAAGGTTTCATAATGCTGTTCAAATATAATGGAATAGAGTAAGACAGATTGGAACCAATTTGGATTAACAGAAAAAAAAATTTGACCATAAATATGAATGCATCCAATCTTAAAACCTTGCATCTGAATTTGACTAAAGACTAAGTTCACATAATGACTAAGGTTTCACATGTATTGCATCATATTGCATATCACATAATGACTAAGGTTTCACATGTATTGCATCATATTGCATATTGCATCATATTTTCTCCCCCTTTTGTCATCATAAAAAAATTAAAGGGATCAATGAAAATGAGATGTTCAAGTTAGCATATAAAAGAAGATCTCATCACTAGAATTTCATCATTGAGCTTCACTATTACATAAAAACAGCAAAATATTTAACAAGTTCAGAATAGAAAATGCAGCAAAATGCTTAGAAAACTGAACAAAATACAGTAAAGAGATTAGAAAAGAAAGCTTAGTCTTGTGATGGTGAGGTTGATGGGGAGGCTCGGCTCACTCCTTTCTTGATTGCCAAGTGGTTAACTCTTCCTTGACTTAAAGAGATTGTAGCTGGAGATACAATTGCAGCTTGAGCTACTTGACTTCCTGCCACTGGTAGATCTTCATGAGCATGTTCTTGTTCTTTTTCTTCTGCTGTGGTCTTATCATTTCCACCCTGATCATCCTCTTCATTACTGCTATCCTCATTGTCTTCTTTTTCTGCTTCTCTATCTCTTTCCTCCTCATTTCCATCTTGAGGCTTAGAGGGTCCTTCACCACTTTGAGTGGTTCTCATAAGGATATCTTCAATGTGTTTTACTCTATTTTCCAGTCCATCTAATTTTCCAAGAACCATTGGAGCAAATGACTCAAAGAACTTATACATTTTCTCCATTTCCTTGACATGATTGTTCAAGGCTTCTTGGAATGCTTTGGCAATAATGGTGTCACCTCTAGTTACTCCTTTACCACTTGACCCAATTCCAGTTTCTTCTTCAAATAACCTCCTTTTTGTTGGAGGTTGCTCCCCCTCACTTGAGGTGTCATGCTTTCTTTTGGTTTTCATTTCCCTAGCAAGGGTTTCCTCTTCATCCTCTTCTTCTTCTTTCTCTTCACTTTCTATGATTCTTTCTCTTTCTATTCTTTTCGGAGGGGTTTCTCTTTTTGTCCTCCATACATTATCCTCATCATGAACTAATTGCATTCTCTTAAGAGTTTCATTTGTATAAACTTCACCACTCTTAAAAGCTTGCCCTCTTCCAGGAAGTTTGATCTTAAAATGCTTGAAGATTCTGGTTAATAACCTTCCAAATGAGAATGCCTTGGTTACTGTTTTTCTGGCAGCAATCATATGTTTCAAGGCTATATACCCAAAGTTCATTCTTCTATGCTCATGTAGGGCTAACATGATTACCATATGCATATTTCCAACTCATGACTTGTGTCCAAATTAGGAACAATCATTGTAGTCACCATGTGATGCAAAACTCTACCTCTATCATCCAAATTCTTAATTTCCCTTTCCTTTGTGGCTCTAAACTCTCTTCCATTTGTAAATGCATCTTCAAATCTAACATGTGTGAAAAGTTCACGATCATAGCAATGCATGGATGCTGAATAATATCTTGCTCCCTCGTCACCCACTCCACAAATTCTATTCATCAATCCTTCATTGAATTCAATGTCCATTTGTGATACACTAGATGAATACCATTGTATCACATTATCCCCTATCATCTCAATTCTATTCTCTTTCAAGTTTGCATAGAATTCATATATCAAAGTAGGATAAAATTCTTCATCAATGAATAGCAAACTACTCCAACCAATATCATTGAAATGAGATAGAACAATATCCATGTTTGACAATTTATCAATATCCACCTTATATCCAGGAATGTTTTTTCTACTACTCTTATTCCATTCATCAAATTCATGAGTAGATTTGATAGAGATATACCTGTAAACTCCAGATTGTGTTTGAGGAATGTGAATCCTTCTTGGCTGATTGAGGATTGGGTCTCCATCTCCTTCCTTAGCCTTTCCTTTTCCTTTCTCAACATTGGGCTTCTTTGTTCTTACCATGATGTTTTCTCTTGAGAAGGATTAGTTTTCTGTAAGAAATTAGGGCTTGGAAGTTTAAAAATGAAGGAAAATCGGGATGAGAATGTGTGATTTTGAAGAGATTTTGATTCGGATGTGAATGGGTATGAGAGGTTTTAAAAAGGATGTGAAATTCGGAAGTTGAAATGTTGAGAAGATTGTTTAATCTTCATTTAAAGGGTTACGTCCGTAAAATTCGGTCGATCGATTTTTCAGGTCTGCGTCCGAATTTTCAAGCAAAAGTTTCTGTTTCGTCAGTTCAGAAAATTGGTCGATCGAATTTTCCGACTGCAGTCCCAATTCTTGATCACAAGTTTCTGTTTCTTGACACTCAGAAAATTCGGTCGACCGAATCTTCTGCAGTGCATCCGAATTTTGAATCAAAATTTCCTGCATTTACCAAAACGTCAACACACACATTAATCATTGAATCTTGAAATTCCTAGGAGTCTTCTTAGGTGATTGAACCTTTCCTCAGCCAAAGGCTTTGTAAATATATCAGCAATTTGATCATTTGTATTTATATATTCTAAGCATATATCCTTTTTAATCACATGGTCACGAATGAAATGATGTTTTATCTCTATATGCTTAATCCTAGAATGTTGAATGGGATTTATGCTCAAGTTAATGGCACTAGTATTATCACATAATATGGGTACACAATTGAATTTAAGACCATAATCAAGTAAAGTATGCTGCATCCAACCAATATCATTGAAATGAGATAGAGAAATATCCATGTTTGACAATTCATCAATATCCACCTTATATCCAGGAATGATTTTTCTACTACTCTTATTCCATTCATCAAATTCATGAGTAGATTTGATAGAGATGAACCTGTCAACTCTATATTGTGTTTGAGGAATGCGAATCCTTCTTGGCTGATTGAGGATTGGGTCTCCATCTCCTTCCTTAGCCTTTCCTTTTCCTTTCTCAACATTGGGCTTCTTTGTTCTTACCATGATGTTTTCTCTTGAGAAGGATTGGTTTTCTGTAAGAAATTAGGGCTTGGAAGTTTAAAAATGAAGGAAAATCGGGATGAGAATGTGTGATTTTGAAGAGATTTTGATTCGGATGTGAATGGGTATGAGAGGTTTTAAAAAGGATGTGAAATTCGGAAGTTGAAATGTTGAGAAGATTGTTTAATCTTCATTTAAAGGGTTACGTCCGTAAAATTCGGTCGACCGATTTTTCGAGTCTGCGTCCGAAATTTTCAAGCAAAAGTTTCTGTTTACGTCGGTTAGAAAAATTCGGTCGATCGAATTTTCTCGACTGCGTCCAATTCTTGATCACAAGTTTTACGTTTCTTGACACTCGAAAAATTCGGTCGACCGAATCTTCTGCAGTGCATCCGAATTTTGAATCAAAATTTCCTGCATTTACCAAAACGTCAACACACACATTAATCATTGAATCTTGAAATTCCTAGGAGTCTTCTTAGGTGATTGAACCTTTCCTCAGCCAAAGGCTTTGTAAATATATCAGCAATTTGATCATTTGTATTTATATATTCTAAGCATATATCCTTTTTAATCACATGGTCACGAATGAAATGATGTTTTATCTCTATATGCTTAATCCTAGAATGTTGAATGGGATTTATGCTCAAGTTAATGGCACTAGTATTATCACATAATATGGGTACACAATTGAATTTAAGACCATAATCAAGTAAAGTATGCTGCATCCAACCAATATCATTGAAATGAGATAGAGAAATATCCATGTTTGACAATTCATCAATATCCACCTTATATCCAGGAATGATTTTTCTACTACTCTTATTCCATTCATCAAATTCATGAGTAGATTTGATAGAGATGAACCTGTCAACTCTATATTGTGTTTGAGGAATGCGAATCCTTCTTGGCTGATTGAGGATTGGGTCTCCATCTCCTTCCTTAGCCTTTCCTTTTCCTTTCTCAACATTGGGCTTCTTTGTTCTTACCATGATGTTTTCTCTTGAGAAGGATTGGTTTTCTGTAAGAAATTAGGGCTTGGAAGTTTAAAAATGAAGGAAAATCGGGATGAGAATGTGTGATTTTGAAGAGATTTTGATTCGGATGTGAATGGGTATGAGAGGTTTTAAAAAGGATGTGAAATTCGGAAGTTGAAATGTTGAGAAGATTGTTTAATCTTCATTTAAAGGGTTACGTCCGTAAAATTCGGTCGACCGATTTTTCAGGTCTGCGTCCGAATTTTCAAGCAAAAGTTTTCGTTTAGTCGGGTTCAGAAAATTCGGTCGACCGAATTTTCTGACCTGCGTCCGAATTCTTGATCACAAGTTTCTGTTTCTTGACACTCAGAAAATTCGGTCGACCGAATCTTCTGCAGTGCATCCGAATTTTGAATCAAAATTTCCTGCATTTACCAAAACGTCAACACACACATTAATCATTGAATCTTGAAATTCCTAGGAGTCTTCTTAGGTGATTGAACCTTTCCTCAGCCAAAGGCTTTGTAAATATATCAGCAATTTGATCATTTGTATTTATATATTCTAAGCATATATCCTTTTTAATCACATGGTCACGAATGAAATGATGTTTTATCTCTATATGCTTAATCCTAGAATGTTGAATGGGATTTATGCTCAAGTTAATGGCACTAGTATTATCACATAATATGGGTACACAATTGAATTTAAGACCATAATCAAGTAAAGTATGCTGCATCCAACCAATATCATTGAAATGAGATAGAGCAATATCCATGTTTGACAATTCATCAATATCCACCTTATATCCAGGAATGATTTTTCTACTACTCTTATTCCATTCATCAAATTCATGAGTAGATTTGATAGAGATGAACCTGTCAACTCTATATTGTGTTTGAGGAATGCGAATCCTTCTTGGTTGATTGAGGATTGGGTCTCCATCTCCTTCCTTAGCCTTTCCTTTTCCTTTCTCAACATTGGGCTTCTTTGTTCTTACCATGATGTTTTCTCTTGAGAAGGATTGGTTTTCTGTAAGAAATTAGGGCTTGGAAGTTTAAAAATGAAGGAAAATCGGGATGAGAATGTGTGATTTTGAAGAGATTTTGATTCGGATGTGAATGGGTATGAGAGGTTTTAAAAAGGATGTGAAATTCGGAAGTTGAAATGTTGAGAAGATTGTTTAATCTTCATTTAAAGGGAGTTACGTCCAGTAAAATTCGGTCGACTGATTTTTCGAGTCTGCGTCCGAAATTTTCAAGCAAAAGTTTTTCGTTTGATCGGTTCGGAAAATTCGGTCGACCGAATTTTCTGACTGCGTCCCGAATTCTTGATCACAAGTTTTCGTTTCTTGACACTCGGGAAAATTCGGTCGACCGAATCTTCTGCGATGCATCGAAATTTTGAATCAAAATTTCCCTGCATTTACCAAAACGTCAACACACACATTAATCATTGAATCTTGAAATTCCTAGGAGTCTTCTTAGGTGATTGAACCTTTCCTCAGCCAAAGGCTTTGTAAATATATCAGCAATTTGATCATTTGTATTTATATATTCTAAGCATATATCCTTTTTAATCACATGGTCACGAATGAAATGATGTTTTATCTCTATATGCTTAGTCCTAGAATGTTGAATGGGATTTATGCTCAAGTTAATGGCACTAGTATTATCACATAATATGGGTACACAATTGAATTTAAGACCATAATCAAGTAAAGTATCTTTGCATCCATAACAATTGTGCACAACAACTTCCTGCAGACTATGTATTCGACCTGCAGGTGGATAAAGACACACAGGCTTGCTTTTTACTAAACCAAGATACAAGACAACTACCAAGAAATTGACAATGACCACTTGTGCTTTTACGTTCAACTTTACAACCAGCATAATCCGCATCAGAAAATACAATAAGTTCAAAAGATGAAGTTTTTGAAAACCAAAGGCCATAGTCATGAGTATCAATTAAATAACGAAAAATTCGTTTGACAGAAATTAGATGAGATTCTTTAGGACATGATTGGAATCTATCACATAAACATACAACAAACATAATATCTGGTCTACTAGCTGTGAGATAGAGTAGGCTTCCGATCATACCTCTATATAATTTTTCATCAATACTCTTACCTTTCTCATCTTTATCAAGTTTAGTTGATGAACTCATTGGAGTACTTATCCCTCTTGCTTGATCCATTCCAAACCTTTTCAATAGCTCCTTAGTATACTTTGCTTGATTGATGAATACTCCATCCTTGGTTTGCTTAATTTGCAGCCCAAGGAAGAAACTTAGTTCCCCCATCATGCTCATCTCAAATTCATTTTGCATAGTTTTAACAAACTCTTCACAAAGAGAAGTATTAGTAGCACCAAAAATGATATCATCAACATAGATTTGTACAAGTAAAATATCATTTTTAGAGGATGTTTTAATAAAAAGAGTTGTATCTACTTTTCCTTTAGTAAAACCTTTTGAAAGAAGAAAACCACTTAATCTTTCATACCAAGATCTTGGAGCTTGTTTCAGTCCATATAGAGCTTTAGTTAATTTGAAAACATGATTTGGAAATTTTTCATGAATAAAGCCAGGAGGTTGTTCTACATAAACTTCTTCTTCAATAAAACCATTTAGAAAAGCACTTTTGACATCCATTTAAAATAGTTTAAAGTCTTTAAAACAAGCAAATGCCAAGAGTATTATGATAGACTCTAATCTGGCCACTGGAGCAAAAGTTTCATCATAATCAATACCTTCTTCTTGATTGAAGCCTTGAGCAACAAGTCTAGCTTTATTTCTAACAACTTCTCCTAGTTCATTTAATTTATTTCTAAATATCCATTTTGTACCAATAACAGAATGATCATGAGGTCTAGGAACAAGAGTCCAAACTTTATTTCTCTCAAACTGATTTAACTCTTCTTCCATAGCAATAATCCAGAAATTATCACACAATGCATCATCAATATTTTTAGGTTCAATATGAGATAAAAGGGCAAAATTATCAATAAAGTACCGTCTTGTTTTGACTCCTTGAGAGACATCACCAATGATTTGCTCCTTAGGATGACTTCTTGCGTATGTGAGATCCTTTGGAAGTTCTTGATTGTTGCTTGATTGACCATCATGTTCTTGCTCCATTATTTCCTCTTCTTTAGCATGATCTTCCAGTGTAGGTACTTGGTGTTGAGTTTCATTTTCAACCATTGAGGAACCTGCATCATCTTCATTTCTTCTTTGGAAATAAATATTAGATTCATCAAAAGTTACATGAATAGTTTATTCAACACATAATGTCCTTTTGTTATAGACTCTATATGCCTTTTTATTTGATGAATAGCCTAGAAATATGCCTTCATCAGATTTTCTATAAACTTACCAAGATTGTCACTAGTGTTTAAAATAAAGCACTTACAACCAAACACTTTAAAATAGACAATTGATGGAGTTTTATCAAATAGAAGTTCAAAAGGTGTTTTTCTTATAAAAGGTCTTAGTAAAACTCTATTCATTACATAGCATGTTGTATTTACAGCTTCAGCCCAAAAGTATTTAGGTAACGAATTTTCACAAAGCATTGATCTAGCCATTTCTTGCAATGTTCTGTTTTTCCTCTCAACAACACCATTTTGTTGAGGTGTTTTGGCAGCTGAAAAATTATGAGTAATATCATACTCATCACAGAATTTAGTAAAATCTTGGTTGCAAAATTCTCTTCCATTATCACTTCTAATAGAGATTAAGTTGCAGTTAAGAGAAATTTGAACCTTCTTGAAAAGTTTTGAAAATTCATAAAATGTTTCATCTTTTTGTGATAAAAATATTACCCATGTAAATCTGGAAAAATCATCAACAATCACATAAGCATATCTTTTACCACCAAGACTAGTAGTCCTCATAGGTCCAAATAAGTCCATGTGAACTAGTTCAAGAGGTTTTGAGGTAGAAACCATTTTCTTTTGTTTGAAAGATGTTTTTGATTGTTTTCCATATTGACAAGCATCACAAATACGAGTTTTATCAAAATGCATTTTTGGTAATCCTTTAACTAGTTCTTGAGTAGAAAGTTTGTTTAACAAATCCATGCTTACATGTCCTAATCTTCTATGCCATAGAAATCCATCATTGTCATGAATAGCAAGACATTTAATATCATTAGTGATAAGTTCATCAAGATATAGCACATATACATTACTCACTCTTTTAGCTACAAAAATAGTTTTATTACTTGTACTATCAAGAATGGTACAAGTATCACATTTAAACTCTACTTTGCAACCATTATCACATAATTGACTAATGCTAAGTAAATTATACTTTAAACCATCAATAAGTAGAACTTGCTTGATAAGAGGGAAGGAACTTTTACCAATGTTACCTATTCCAAGTATTTTCCCTTTCTTCTTATCTCCAAAAGTAACAAAACCTTCACTTGTAGCTTGAAACTCAGTAACAAGTGATGCATTCCCAGTCATGTGCCTTGAGCAGCCACTATCAAGAAACCATTTAGTGGCACTTGATCTTGAGGCAAATTGTACCTATACCAAATTGGAAAAAGTGATTTTTGGTACCCATATTTTCTTGGGTCCAAGAGGGTTAGTAATAGCTCCTTTAACTCTCTAAATGGTCTTCACTCCATTTTCTATCTTTCTTTTTATAAAGCATTTAGAAACTTTGTGTCCATGCTTACCACAATATGTACAACAAGTATGAGACTTATAATGAGAAGATTCATTAACAAATAACCCTTTAGGTTTTGGATCAAAACAATCATGTGTAAAACCGAGACCATGCTTTACAAATGAGGATCTTTGATAACCAAGTAATTTATTTAAATTTTCTCTTCCATTTGTAAATCTCTCAATGCATAAAGTAAGATCATTAACTTTCTTTTTTAAAGACTCATGATCTTTCAGCATTGATTTAAGAGAAGTAATTTTTGAAGAAAGCTTTTTATTTTCAAGAGATACATGTTGTATGGTAGTATTCAAAACATCCTTTTCAATGGTAAAAGAATTAATGGTCTCAAGATGTCTATCATTTTCAATACATAATTTTGAATTTTCATTTGAAAGATCATTAATTTTGGATTTCATTTCTTTATTTCTTCTTGAAGCCTTTTTCAGTTCTTCATACAATTCTACAATTAAGTCACTAGAGTCAATATCATCATCACATAAATTTGAAATAGAAGGAGAAGATTGTACCTCATCATCAATGGCCATAAAGCATATGCTGGCATTCCCTTCACTTTCATCCTCACTTTCTTGTTGATCCCATGTTCCAGCTAGTCCTTTTCCTTTCTTGGCAGATTTCTTTCTGTTTTTGCTTTCTCTTTCCTTCTCTAACACTTTGGGACAGTCAGTAACAAGATGCTCTGTACTCTTGCATTCAAAGCATTGAGGTTTATATGATGAAGATTGTCCACTCTTCTTGACTGGCTTTCTTCCTTTCTTGAGAAATTCCTTTTTGTAGAATCTCTTGAACTTCTTCACTGCCATTGCAATTTCTTCTTCCCCACTGTTTCCTCCTTCTTCTTCACTTGAAGATTGATCTTGTTCACTCAAGTTGTTTGAGGCATTAAGAACTACTCCTTTTCTTCCCTTTTCCTCATCTTCCTTATCATTCAACATTTTCATCTTCATTTCATGAGTGAGTAGTGATCCAATAAGCTCTTCAAGAGGAAGAGTTTTTAGATCTTTGGACTCCTCAATAGCAAGCGTCTTTGGCTGCCAATATTTTGATAGAGCATCCAAAATCTTTCTGTTTTGTTCTCCCGTAGTATATCCTTTACCATAAGCTTTCAAGCCATTGAAAATATTAGTAAACCTTGTAAACATATCACTAATATTTTCACCTTGTTTCATAGTAAACAATTCATAATCTCTAACAAGCATAGCAAGTTTAGATTCTTTAACTTGATTAGTACCTTCATATGTAATTTGAAGTAATCTCCACATATCATGAGCAAAATCACATCCACTAACTCTATTATATTCAGTAACATCTAATACACAACTTAATATATTCATGGCCTGATAATTTAGTGTCATTTTCCTTGAGTCATGCTCATCAAATTCATCAGTGGATTTGGGTTCTGAGGTTACTCCATCTGCTCTCATTTTCATTGGGACATAGGGACCTTTCTCAATTATGTTCCATAAATCAAAATTGATAGAACAAATATATATTTTAACTCTAGACTTCCAAAAAGTGTAATTTGTTCCATCAAACAATGGATGTCTGTTTGTAGAAGATCATTCTAGGTAAGGTAGGTTTGAAATATTAGCCATAGGATCTTTGCCTTCTAGGTTGTAAAACCACACAAAGAAATTCTAGCTCTGATACCAATTGAAATACCTAAGAGTGGGGGTGAATTAGGTATTTGGCTAATTATTGCAAATTCAAACTTTATAAATATGTAGACCTATTGCAGATTAAGTGAATAAGAGAAAAAAAAAACAATTTATGGCACAGCAATATAATAAATGTAGACAAAAGAACACAAGCAATTTATAGTGGTTCGATCCTCAAGATCTACCTCCACTACCTTAAGTCCACACTTAAGGATTTCAATAACTCTACTATGTGCTCAAGTTTACAAATTACAAGAGAGGTTCACCATACTATGGTTTTACACTTATAACCTCTTCTAGTAATTTTACAAATAAGGCTCACCAACCTATGGTTTTATATCTCAAACAACCTTGAATCACAACTTCAAGGATCACCCTTATCTAAAGGGTTTTATGTTATCAAGATAACCTTGCTAGAGCTAGTAGATCAATACAATTGAATAAGTAAAGAAGAGTGTGTAGATGTTACCACTTGTTGGTAGAGTTTACACAAAGTTGCACCTTCACACTTTGATGTCTTTGGATTGATCAATTGAATGCACAAGACATAAGAGAGCTTGAGAAATGTTTGTAATAGACTTTAGAAAGCTTAGAATTTTCAAGGATTCAGAACTTGCAAAAGATTGCACGTTTATAGCTTTTATAGAATTTGAAAATCAGTTGAAACAGCTATAAAACGGCTAGTTAACGGCTATTTTCAGGAAATTCGGACGACCGAATTCTGTGTCCGAATTTTTCGGACGACCGAATTTTTCCTGCTTCGTCCGAATCTTCTTCCGAATTTCTCTGGAAGAACAGTGACCATACTGAAGACCAAAATTCGGACGACCGAATTTTTTTCTCATGCGTCCGAATCTTCTTCCGAATTTTTCTGGAAGAACAGTAGCAAACTTTTGCTACCAAATTCGGACGACCGAATTTTATGGAATTGTGTTCAAACTTTGTAAAATCATTTGAAATCAATCTTTCAAGTATTTGAAATACATTTGGTATATATAGATAACTTATTTAGACAAATATAAGTTTGAAAACCAAAATCAAACTCATTTGATCATTTAAAGTTTTCTTAAAAACTTTTAGGACACAAAACCATATTTACTAGGAATTCATTCAACAAACTTTTGAACTTAAGAAACCAATTTTATGCTCTCTTATGCATTCAATAGACTCCAAGACATACAAGTGTAGAGTTCACATAAATATTACCTATCATCATACCTACTCTACACTTCAAGTCTTCAATGCCTTGAGTTCATCTTTGAATAAACCTCAAAAGACTCATAGCTTACTGAGGTTGTTCTTTGCTCTTCCTCTTGAAGGCAATGAGACTTCAAACTTCTTTCTTCACAAATCCTATCACATAATATAAACATATTAGTTCTCATCAATATTTGTCATGAATCAAAATTACATGATTTGCCCTTAGGGCTTACAGTTTTTGTAGGGATGTTGCATAGCGTGTTCATGCGCAAATAGTTTTATTTAAATTCTGCTTATTTTAAAAATGCTTGCCGTTTGCTAGTAGTCAGAGGCCATGTTTCTGTTAATGTTACTACTGGAAGCATGCATCTCCCGTTATGTTGAATATAAGCACTTTCATTTCTTAGTGTTTTATTACGATGCCATCTCTGTTTTCAGCATACAATGCAGCGAAAATAGCATGGTGAAAGTAGTCGATTGTGGCGCTTTGTCCAAGATGACAACGGCAGACATTCCCATGCGTTCGTACGCAATAGGTCACAGTTGCTCCGCTCAAACCATCAACTAGGATGTGCACCAATGTTATAATTTTGGTTTCACGACATTCAACTGCTGACGTGGGTGCAGCTGTTCAATTTGCTTAAGCAAACAGTGCGTGGACTTGGGGCTTGAACATTATTTTTCTTCAAGGCGTATCAGCGGTGGGTACACTTCATTGAACAACGGCCTTATTATGGGCCGTGTGTAGGAGTTTCCGAAAAGGAACGCATGAGTTAACCGTTAGTGGCCCAGCAAAATTTCAGTTCCATGTCTATTAGGACCGAATTAAGATTCTTGCCCTCCCCGCCCGGCCCCCTCTTTTTTGGGTTTCAGATCACATGAAAGCGTAGGCTAAACTGAGCACGGTTACACGCCTTTTTCTTTTACAAGATGTGCAGACCAAATCTAAATATGATCTAAACGCAAAAATTTATAATTATTTTTAAAAAATATATTTAAAAAATAAAAAATTTAAACTGTTAAATCAAATTTTAAATCTGATCCAATGGACCAAATTTGGTGGGCACGACCGTAACTTTTTCGATGTTCGCCTGGCAGCTTACCAAACAGGTGCCCTGGTTATACAATTTAAATAAGAACTTGTCAACCATTAACAAAATGCCACTAAATATGAAAAGCGAATGAATATGTCCCAGCAGCAAGGACCATCTGAGATTGCAAAATTCTGACTCTGCAAGTAAGCCAATTGATAAAGGACTACACTAGAAAATTCAGATAAATTTAAGATGCATTTGCTTATGGAATTTACAAAGAAGCTGCTTCCACAACGGTAGCAGCATACTAAAAATTTACATTTCTCACCCTCATTCCCCACACAATTTATATTTAGGGAAAAAAATGAAGCAGCAAAATCAAGCCACGAACTTAATAGCAGGGTAGAAAAATCAAAGGGGTAAAAGAAACACGGGACAAGAAAAGCGATTTAATGAGCAAACCTCTACTTCTCTATATTACTGCAACCCCGCATCTAGTGCTTAAAAGGAAAGCCAAGCCTACAGATCAATGCTCTTTCCTGGGACTGGAAGCAATACTATGAAAATATAAAACCAAAAAGTATGGCGCATATATATATATATATATATATATATATATATATATATAATTAGCTCACATGTCAATGTGTTAAGTCCTCACTTCCTACACCAACACTTGATTTGTCAATCATGCGGACATTGTACTGTTCATATACTCTTGTCCGATTCTCTGCCCACCAAAGTTCTGCTTGCTTCTCGCTAAATCGCTTCCGGCTGCAGAAAACCATTCATGAACACTTTCAATTTCATATATAACCAAGATCTTATGCAACAACTACCTTCAGAAAGGAACACGATATTTTTCTCTCTTTTCAAACCAATAGAATTACGTAGTGGTTTTACAAAGGCATATAAAGTAATCCATAACTAAACAGTCATTTCTTCTTTAACCATTGATAGAGAGACTAACATTGCATTTAACTGATGACCAAGTTTCTTTAAACAGAAAATTTAGCTTCTTTATCTCAATCTTTCCAATATACCAGCAATAATATGCTTCCTAATTACTGATCTACATTGCCTACACTATATGCCCTCTTAGGAGGAAATAAACTTAGGGGCATTACCAACCAAGGAAATTGCATTCAGATAACTTTTCATGTACTTCATTTATCTTGGCCTAGTTATAAGCTTGTACCCTTCTATTGAAGTATAACAACTAAAGGGATGAATAATATTGGTTTCCTCGTAATCTTTCTCTGATTAGACCAACTAAATTTTGAAATATGAATATTCAGGAATTATGCAATCAGATCAAAGTACTTTTAATCATTAGAACTGTCTGGCTTGAGTTATTTTGAATATTTAACGTAGCATGAGAAGTATACACCTAAAACCCCAAGAATTAGAACTGGACACAGAAAGTATTAGGAGCATATGATTTAGATGACCACTCGCTCAGGTGGCCAGTTTGGCTGATCTTCCATTTGGAAGAAAGAAGTAGTCATTGCTCACTCAATATAGTACATAAACAAAGCTGTCACAAATATAAGAATGGGCCAAGGTATGACATCAAAGACAAGCACAAGCTAAAGAGAAGGTACCTGAAGCGAACTCGCTTTAGGTCTTTGCCACCACCAGTTAAAGAGGTAAGTGTTATATATACACCTGGTTCATCTTGTTCAACCCATTCATTCTCATTACGAGGATCAATATCTTTCGTTCTGCCTCCATTTCTTCCTGTTACTTCTTGATGAGGTCTGTTGTGACCAGAGCTACGATTAGTGCCAGCACCAGAACCATTCGGAAGCAACTGGGTATTTAATTCGTTTGTCTCCAGTTCTTGGCCAGATGCTTGAACATTCAATTTCTCAATAGAAGTATTTGTAATATCACAGGAAACAGGATTGGAGATGGGTGAAGTGAAGGAAGGAGATTTAATGCTTCGAGCACCAACAGGTAGTCTTTCAGCCATTTCCTTCAGCTATGACGGAGGGAGCAAATAATATCAGTTGACTGAGCTGAGTTATCCATCATCCAATCAATAATTAGCATCATCACTCTCTATCTCATAATCACTGTATGCATTTTCAAATTTATTATAAAATCAAGGAAATGTACTTGAAAGGCGTGCGATATGTGAAGCATCTGAGGCATGTCAAAGTTTTTTAATCGTCTGACAAGGTCTGGTGTTAGACAAATGTTCAAGCGAGTTCTAAAGAGCATCTCTGTCCATCATGGATATGTAAACATCAGTGTCTCTATGCTTCATAGATCCTTACAGTTTAACCTCTCATCAATATCTTATAATGTCAGTTGCGGATTCTTCTCGTATTCCATTAGATGTCATAATTGACAAAATCTTCCTTTTTTTTTTTTCCTTTCATTTTTTAAGTTCCGAAGGTTTGACCCGTCTCTAAACAACAAGACAAGTGCTTGAACAGCAACAAAAGATTTTCTTAGAATCTAGCTTAGCAACTGTATTTTATTCTCCTTTTCTTAAGGTAGACACATTAACAAACACTTAAAGAACTATCTATTGAATATGTTGTATATCTGAAAGCAAAAATGTTTTTCATCTGTTTCTAAGGACAGAACAAATATCTGTTTCAGAGCAATGTCTAATAAAAGTCAAAACTAATTTATAGTGGAAATGAATAACATAAAATGTATATTATATCATCCAAAGCTATGCACAATACCATACTATAAAATTTAATACCATTATGATACTATTTAGTACTTCTACTTTTTGTTTTTCCTGCACGTTTCATTAGTTATTGCACACTGTATTACAAAACATGATTTAATGACCTCGTGAATTAGAGAAAAACAAGCACTGTTCTAACGATCGCCTAATTGACATTTTTCCTTAAGCATGATATAATTAGGGATTCAAGTCAAAGCTAATTAAATTTCTTTCCATTCTAATTCCTAAAACTAAGTTTACCGATTGTTAGAAAGATATCAGCATCCGTACCAGCTATTGCTACCCGACAGTGAGATGAGATGTATATGACATACTATTCTGGTTTCAAAAGGCATTTTGTTCCAGCATACCAAACAAAAGCAAAGTTTGGCAAGAAATCTGGCAGGATAGATTCCAACATATATATGAGCCGTCTGAAACAACGTTTAAAAAGGTCATAAAGTGACCCCAAGGAGAGGTGATAAACTGCCCAAAAGGTGATTGAGAGGGGCATATGGCCCCTTGGACTGTGCCTCGAAATATGATCTGCACAATTCAACATGTCCAACCTGTTAGCATAACTACCTATTATTCTCTCATGTTCTCTCTCGACTCTCTCACCAAAGGGTTCAAAATCAAGCCTCTCATCTCTCAACTAAAGAGGAAGCCTTTTCATCTCTAGTCCAATAACTACTTAAAAAAACATCACATCTCATGTTTTCATCTCTCACAAAGCTCTAGTATTTCTAACCCACCCTCAAAGAAAAAAGAACTTAAAAAAGTTGAATGCAACAGCTTCCTCTAAATGTTAGATGGGCCACACTTTCCAACATTATTTTCCATATATTGCTAAATCTGCAGAAGCTTTAAAGTTTACTTCATAGTAACTATGCATTTGCCAATTTTGGATTTCTTGATTTAATAGGTATTAACTATGGGATAATATTAGTTACTCATGTTTATATGACTGTGAACTGATTTGAGGAAAATAGGCTTATCAATGGAAGATTTCTCAGCTTTCAGGGAAACTTTTTATTTAAGTGCAGTTCCCTTTTAACATAGTTCTAATTCCAGTATGAAAAATATATCTGATTTCTCACTAATGATTCTTTTTTTTTTATTATTTGTTCTAAACAATAGGATTTTTCCTATGTTTACTTTTGGAAAATTCAAAGATAACTTATATATTTGAAAATGCATAATCCACACTGGGGTCTTTACACCGCCACAAAGAAATAAAAACACCTCACCCAATGCTTTTAAGTCACTGATATCCAATGCCATGGGATTGAAGATAATAATCTGCAATGCTGTTAGGAAATAAACAGCCTTCAGACATGTAAGCAATCAGAGAATAAGAACTTGTCTCACTTGAGCAGTAAGTGACTTGATCACTTCTTTAGCTGCCTTGCATTTGGCTGTCTCTTCCCCTGCAATTGCTATAGCTTCCTTCAACTGTTTGGTAGTTCGTTCTAGTTCTACTTCCTGAAGTTGGGACTTCCGAGAGAGATTTTCCACCTGAAGCAATATTCTGTTTAACATTTCTTACAAACACATATACCTACCTTAGAAGATTATCAACTGTTTTGAGTCATTTTCCAGCAGCAAATTACATTTCATATAAGAAATGTCCAATTTAGAGCCTTAAACCAATTTCCTCAAAACAAGATAGGTTAACACACACAATTCATTTTTTAAGTATAACTAGAAGAAAAAATAACCAACTCAGTTTGCAGTTTAATGACCCACAACCTTTCCATTTAGACAACTTTAGCTGGTATGAAAGGCAATTTGACTTTGTTGCCTTCTGATGTCTACAAAAAATAAATTATACTCAATAAATCAGCAAGGAAAACATTGCTCAAATGTGGTCGTTCAGTAATGACCTATCTTTTTCCTGAAATGAAACTAATGGAAAGCAGTTAATCAAATCATCAAGGACCTAAAAATATTAATTCGATTCACAAAAACAGCTGCCAAATAAACACACAACCACACAGTAGATCATATTTGAATTTGGAGCAATGCAATATCTATAAAAATGCTTCACTGCGCCAAAATTCCTTCACAACATCACCACCTCAACACAGACATATATATATATATATATATATATATATATATATATATATATATATATATATATATATATATTGCTACTCTGAAACAATAGGAGGGAGGTATGTCCTTAATTCAGCAACATCAAAAGGTATAGCAACCTAAAGTAGGTTTATCTCAAACAATTAATATCCAAAGAAGCATAAAAAATGCTTGTACCTACTAATATTTGCTTCTTTTAGAAGTTGAATGTCAAATAAAACCAACACAAGATTCTGTAAAAGAATGTCAAAAAAGAAATATACCTGAGCTCTTAGTTTAATTACTTCTTGGCTCAGACTATCATTTGTTCGTTTTGCATCATCTAGGTCCACTTTTGGAGATGTAAGTCCTCCAAGAGTTGGGGTTGGAGTAGTAGAACGAGGTGGACTTGGCCTTCTAGATATCGGTGATGTTGCTCGAGACACAATTCTTGATCCAGGGACTGATGCTGAGAAGAACTTTTTGGAAGACCCAAATACTGGATTAAAAGACTTAGAGATATTAATTGCTCCCCATTGAGAATTTCCATTTGGAATAGGAGACACACGACTGCTGTTAAATTCCAATTTTTTATTTCGCTTGGAAGAGCGGCTTTCCACTTGTTTTAAAGATTCCATTGAAGAAAACCTTGCAAGATGAGGACGAGATCTAGCATCCAGCTTCTCTTCTTTGTCCACGACATCATTTATGGCCTGATTCATACTACCTCTTCTGCCCACAGAGGAATGAGATGAACTCTCAGTTTCAACTGTTTTCTTTAACTTAACAAAGCAATTATCACAAACACGATATGGTTTGTTGGGATTAGGTGCCATAGAAGCCCTAAGCAACTTCTTGCTGCTGCAAGAATGACAAAATACAAGTCCACAATTATAACAGTTGTGACGCTTTCTTTTGAAATTAAATGGTAGACGGCAGCCAGAGCACATAGATTGATCAATGCCTGATACCCACTTATGCAGGCAGATGGCTGCAGTGAAATTAGTACCACAAGCAATGCTTTTAACTTGCTTGTCTTTCAAGGCCTCTACTAAAGTTGGGGAACTTCTGTCATCTGTATCTCCATGACCTAACCTCCCATTTGCCCCTTTTCCCCACGTGAAAACTTCAGTTCTGGAAGTCAATACAGCAACATGGTACGCACCACAAGCTATCTCCTCCACAAAACTCTTTGCAAGTTTGCCTTCAACACGGCCTGGGAGTTTTCCATCAGCTTGAGGATTTCCTAGCTGACCGTAAACAGGACTTCCCATTGTGTACACATGACCAGAGGTTGTAAGTGCAACTGTCAAACTATGTCCACAAGCAACCTGACAAAAGTTAGGTTCAACAAGTGCAGCAACGCAAGTAGGCACAAGTCGTGGTTCTTTGTCACCATGACCTAGTTGACTTTTGTCCCCATCTCCCCACGTAAAAAGTTTTCCTGATGAACAATTGCTGGAACTTGAATTTCCGACCATAACTTCAACAACTGCAGCAGTATGCCAAACACCACAGGCAGCTCTCACAGTGCGTAAGCCTTTAAGGGATTCCACTTCCCTAGGTTTTGAAACACTTCTACGATCTCCATGACCAAGGACACCAAAAGTTCCATCGCCGAAAGTGAACAATTGCCCAGCAGAGGTCACAACAGCAGTGTGCCAGGGTCCACAAGAAATAGATGAAACATGTATACCCTCAAGAGGACCATTCACTCTTTTTGGAACCCAGTGGCTGACTTCATTACCATGGCCAAGAATACCAAAGTGACCATCCCCCCAAGTGTACAAGTCACCAGAAAGTGTAACAGCACAAGTATGGTGTTCACCACATGCAACAAGCTCAATATTCGTCCTGTTGAGAGCATCCATAAGCTTTGGTTGTAGAACGTCTGAATCTACACCATGCCCGAGCCTACCTCCTGACTCCTCACCCCAAGAAAATACCTCACCTTGCTTAGTAACTAGGGCAGCATGACGTCCACCGCAGGCTATATTCTGGACATCTAGTACCACTGCAGATTCCAAAGCTTTTGGCAATAAAGAATCCAATTTGACACCAAAACAACTACCAACTCTGTGATGTCCACCACCCAAAATGCCATCTCCGGTGCCTTCCCCCCAAATAAAGACATCTCCCAAAGCATCACCCTCATCATGACCAGATCCCTGACTTGATGAGCTAACAGCACTGGAAAGGCTCACCCTGAAAGCATCCATTCCCATTGACTTCATCTGCCCATGAACACTGTCAGAACCTCCTGACGACAAGGAATGAACAGAAGCACTAGCAGAATCTGAGGGAAAGAAACCCTTGGGAGGTACTGCATATAATACGACATCTGAAAATGCTTTATCCAATCCGTTCTTAGGGGGACTATCATATGGGCTCTGAAGGCGAAGCTGATCGTTGCCATCCTAAAATGCAGAAGTAAACCACATTAAATCATTTCATGGAATCCTCTGTATTCTGGATACTTGGAATGTTTACAAAGGATTGAATTATTTGCCTCTGAACAAATGCAAAGGAAATAAGAATCTAAAAGTACCTTCTGCATGCTATCACCACTACCAAATGGAGAATTCAAAGGGGAGCTTCTCCGTGTGTAAGTTCGGGGACTGTTTGCTTCAGATGAAACTCCATCACTCCTTGACTCAGTTCTCCATTTTCTTTGATGACTACGAGAAATTAATGCCTTCAGCCCACTAAACCATACTTCCGCTTCATCTTTATCCTTGCATATCTAGAGGACCAGCCACACAGAAAGAAGAAAAGGGAATGGAAAGGAAGAGAGGGGGAGGGGGGATGAAAAGAAGCAAACCGACAAATTAAATTGAAAGCACAAAAAGTTATAATAACTCTAAACCTCAAGGGAATTGCTCTGCTAAAGGACGCACTTACCAAATCAAGTGATCTGTCATTGTATATCAGCGAAAACGACTGATATTCCTTCTCAGGTCGTGGATACCTTTGAAAAATTGGCTGTAGAAAGAAAAGAAGTCAACTCGCATTTATGATGATACAAAAAAAATGAAGTATCAGTACACTTTCTTAGAAATGTAAAATCATATGACCCCTAAGATTTTTCTCAGCACATACAAGTTTGTATAATACAAAATCAAACAAAGATATTCCAGTTCTTGACAAGTCTAATATGAAAATTAGTTAGAAGAGAAGATCCTTACAGAAAGGGCAAATAATAAACCAGTGAGACTAAGGCAGGCAATTGTCAGACCGATTTCATTTTGCATGCAAACAGGATATCCAAAGATTTATAAACTCTAGGAAAAAGTGTTCACAACAATATGAATGAAATAGTTTCAGTTTTCAAGTTTCTAATTTCTTTCTCCCCATGGTATACATCCATAGAGCTGAAGCTCCTGTATCAACGTTCTGGAGCGACTCCTAAATGAAAAACGGTTATGATTTAAAGAAGGATGACCAACGTTCTGGATATGCTTGGTTTACTAACCCCAAACAAGGTTTATTATCAAGGGCTAGAATGAGATTTTTTGTTGGTTAGAACATTTAACATTGGAGAGTGGAAACTATATAGAGGAGAGTGAGTGAGAAGGGAATAAAAGGTGAAATGATTATTTTTAGTGGCTCTATGTTTAAGACAATCAAGGGAATCAGGTTAACTGAAGCCATTATGCACTATAGTTCATTACCATGAGAAGGGTTTAAGTTGGGCAATATATTTCTTGAATCATTGAGGCTGCATCATAATGATCTAAAATTCAAGCAATGAGAAACTTTGACTGTTGCTGTAATTCAAATTTAGGAAACAAACTCGGGAAAACAAAGTTTTTTCTTCTTACTTGAAAAAGTTGAAAGACGTAAATCACACTCTAGCAATCCACTTCCTTGCAAGGAATGTGAACTTCCCAATAAAAGTTTCTGTTTTAGTTTATTTGCTAGCGCATCATGCGGATTAAGGCACTACTTAGAATTCCCCCTTCCCCCCAAAAAAACAATTTCAACTACTAATAAGAATTCATTTAACAGGCAAATAATCGTACGGAATAGCTTAAAAGGTTTGGAAAGTTTTCTGAAGCCTAGTAAAACATCAAACAAAAAAAAAAGGAACACAATTGGATATCCAAACCCTAAAGATTTATCATTTTGTTACTTATTAATTCAATTCAGAAGTTAGAACTTGATCCAATCATGCCTCAAGAATTGAGTGGTAAGAGAAGTAGTATTCAAATGAAACAGCCGAGAAGAAATGGAAGAAGGTGATAAACAATTCCATAAAACAGAAGAAAAAATAGAAAAAATAAATAAATAAAGCAAGAAGGAGAAAAGTGCTTTGGGAAATTAGGCAAGCCAAGAGAGACGAGATGTGAGTGGCACCATTGCAGGTTATCGTAACATACAGTTGAATCGTATTTAAGTTATTTTATAATGCTGTTTACTTTGTTTAGATTTGATTTTAATAAAAAGTCCTGTCTGTCTTTTTTCCCCTTTTCCTTTTTCTATTATACTGAATTAAGACTTTTGACTTGACTTCTTTTGGAAGAAGAATAAATAAATAAAGTATAAACCAACCTTTATCGAAGATTGCTTATTCAGAATTGTCAGTGTATCATATTAGTTATTCACCTTCCAAATTGGAACACCATAGCTTTTACGGTGACTGTGAGATGACATGCAACCATTTCTACTTATAAGTTCTGAACAATGCCTTCAATCCTAATCCATGACAAGTGCGCATCTCAATATGTAAAGGGAACTTTGCATACATATCCTTTAGATTGTTGTAAACATGCTTTTCTGTATATACTCAACCTACAAGCCTTAACTGGACAACAGAATTGAGAAACAGAAGGTCTCAGCATCCAGATACAAGTATCCAAACACATGAACTATATTTAGTGTTATCAAGACAGCAAATGAATTTTTTCTAAATAAAGGGCACATTGTGGATATAAATTACAAACCAGTTCTGCTTAATCCAATATTTGGCATGTTCCCAACTGGGACAAAGTGATTACGGACAATCACTTACGAAAGATAAATACTTACAGTGCGCTGCCCAGATATAATTCTTGATACATGACTTAGTTTTAGGTGTTTCTCCTCCTTTCCGGAGAACCATATCAGAACAGACTCATCCTGCAATGCACCCACATATAAATTTTAGACCTTACTAGCATCATAATTGCACAAGAGAAAAAGAACCAAGCCATTTACTGATAGCATCAGGGAAGGGGAAACTACCAGCAAACTCTTTCATGAATTATGGATAAGCTAATATTATTAATGATGCAGTACAAATTAGCATTTGATAAGCTTTTATCAATGGAAAAGCATCTTTGAAGTAGACCAAAAATGTAATTTAGCCTCTTCATACCCAACTTTGAGTGCCTAAATAAAACAGAAAATACTAGTAGTCATGCAAATAGAAGCTACTCTAACTAGAATGCACTAGCTGAAGTGATGAATGAATCGTACGTTACGCACTTTAAACCTTCAGAATCAGGTATAACGAGAAAGGAGTGCCCTAGCAGGAACTAAGTCACCAAGTAGCAGCACCATATTAGATCTTATTCATGCCAGCTATCACAGCAACGGAACCACTATATAAAGAAAATAGGTTATCCATAGGCTACTGACATTATCAATGTGGTCAGCGGTTCTATTCTTCTAACTATGACATCTGTGGAGTGTATTACAGAGAACAGCTATCAGGCAGAGAAACAACTCCAAGAGTGCAGAAGTAGAGCTTTTTCACTCTTTTTCTTTTTGGTTTCAGATACATTAGAGTAAAGAAGGTTGATCAGATCCTGTAAACAAGGTCAGTGACTGAAGCAAGTGCATAGAAGTGATTCTTTGTGATTTCATACAGAGTAATTGATAATGAATCCCATTTTACCCCAACTTGACTTACCTATTTGTTCGTGTGTGTATGTGCGCGCGCGCAGAATACGTGGACCAATCATGGCACATTTTAAGCCCAGCTATATATATATGTATGCATATATATTTCAGATGAATTTTTCAAAAATCAACAAATAAAAAATGTCTCACTAACTAATCATGGTGACGGAGGTTCTAAAACTTTTCCATAACTTGAACAGAATTATATGTACACATCATCCATAGACAAATTAGTAAGCAACTAGTCCATAGGAACTGCATCTTAAACAAGCAACCTAGTGCAACTTAACCAATTAAGATTAGAACTACCTTCAAATGTTCATAACTAGAAAAAACGTTAAAAGAAATGTTTTTGTCACAACAGAGAAGGAAAAGAATACGAAATTATCATCCTCAGCAAAATTTGTTTGGAAGCAGATAAGGAAAGAATGCACAAAATTGAAAAGAAGAAAGGAAAAATGAGAAATACATTTGCCAGCCGGAAAGGACAAAATTTTGGCTTCCCTCTTCTTCCATACTTCAGCAGATATGCACCTTTCTTAAGAGCGGTAATGGCCTGTTGGAAACATAAAAAACCTACTTAGAGGCAACTGAACATATTTGCTGCTGGAAAGAACTATAAAAGTGCAGTTTACCTAAAGCAGGAAAAGGGAAAATAAAATCACAAAAAACTTGCAGCCAACGATCTAAAGGAGAGGAGGAAAAATAAATGGACAATAGGACTTTCATTAACTATTTGAATTGAACCTCGATTAAGATCTAGAATTAAGGCAAACAGGAATTCAGAAAAAGGAGCTCATTAGACAAAATTCACCAGTTACAGGAAAAAAAAAAAAACAGAACCTGAGCTTTAAAATAGGCATGTTTAACTAGCAGGGATACTCATCCAAAAACTTCAGCCAAAATGTTAAAGTGAAACAGAGAAATTTAGGTGATCCATGGCCAATGTATATGCAAACAAATTATTACAGTTTAATCATCTAAGACGAGATATCAGCAAGAAAGGAATAGTCGAATAACATCAAACCCAGTAAGGATTACAACTTAAGTAAGGAATGAGGCTACATCGAGTGCTAAATGGAGATAGGAATGACTTTTTTACAAGAAAAAGAAAAATATAAGAGCTTGTACGCAACAAAGCGTGATAAAAAGATTAATTGACTAGTAGATATTAGTGTTGGTAGCTATCCAATCATAATCCATGATGAGCCAACAACATTTATTTCTATTTTCTTTTCTTTTCTTTATTTTTATTTTTTATTTTTTGGTCGTAGGTGAAGGTAAGGGAGGAGAAGCAGCGCAGAAACCCATATGAATTAAGCCCCAGACCAATTGTTTTGGGGTAAAGGACATCAAAGTTAATATAACGAAATAAATTAGGAGCCAGAACAAACCCCAAATGACTCCAGAGCAATTGCAGTTTGATCACTCATAGATATAACTGCTGCTATTGAGCTATCAAGCAGCAGTCATTAATTTCAACAATATCTAAAATGCATTGGGTAATGCTAATTGAGCTTTTGTATCTTACAAGTTTCTGCTAGTGCCATAAATTAGTTGTTTTAGTTGCAAACAGCAAGGCATTATACAATTCCCTAGTTACAAGTCAATTAGGACGTCAGGGGTTCCGCGAGCTCAAATTTTGAATTCTGGCATCAATCTTAGGCTCAACTTTTCAAAGAAGCCAAACTCAAATACAAGTATTCAGCTCAAAACTTACAAACGTGTTTGATTATCTATTTTTAATTAATTAGTTACACAAACATGCATTTTATTTATATTGGGAAACGATTTTCGCAGACCCTTTTTAGCTTCTTACACTCCCATGTCCCATCCTCCCTTTTTTGTAATAGAAAAGACTTTAATCTCACTTTAACTCTCAACTCCAAAAACCAGCTACGGGTACTATGTTTATAATATAAAATAAATATACTTTTTTAGTGTGAACATTTGATTCTGAATGAGCTGCAAGTTCGATCTACTAATCTGAACTTTTTAAGTCAAACAAAGGCTCAAAGATTTTTTTATCAAATTGATCTTCAGCTCAAGATCAAGGGTTATTCAAGCCTGTACAAAAATATTTGCACCAAGCTTAAATATCTATGGTTCAGCTCAATTCAATTCATGAATACACCTAGTTAGCATCCCCATACCCCAACATAAAATGAGCCTTTTGAACCACTGTTTTTTTGCAGTATTAGTTTGTTGAAATACATTGAGCAATATAAGGCTTATCGTATGCAGCTAGATTTTAGTTCTGAATTAGCATTGCTTTAGTTAATTAATCATAATCAACAATTCAATAGAATCAAAGTTCACAAGTTTGCACCAGTTAGCTTTTCTGAGACTGTTGCCATAGCCCATGTTTCTCAAGGATAGACCAAATTGAAGCCCCACAAGATCTTAGTCAACAGTTATACTAATGTCTTTAGTGTTTCTAATCATAGAATCCAGACCCATTACCAATAGTTTTCAACAGGTCAGTAGTTAGGGAAAGAATAAAGAGATATAGAAGAAAGGCAGCAAGGAAACTTATTTTTCAGAATATATTTTATTCCTGAAATTGGAAAAAGAATGTGAAAGAAGGTTCAACAAGATCAGACTAGTTTAGAGCTGAAAGAGCCACATAACATCCAAATGAGTAAAGGTGGATCATATAACGACCAAAAGCACAGATAAGTTGCATACATGACGGATAAATCATGCTTAAAGATCAGCATTTGACATTTTGACACAACAAAAGCCAAAATTCATGTGTTCATAGTTGACTATAGCTAATAGTTCTAATTTTTTCAAACCACCTAGAAGTCATTGTCTCGCTTTAACATAAAGTCCCACAGACAAAAGATTGTTTCTAATTCTTCCTGAAGTAAAAGTTTAACGATCATGGATACTACTGGAGCTCTATTTTTCAGTGCATAAATTATATTTTTTTGAATATGAGTATTCAACTAGGTGCTTCATTTGACCTACATTCTTATCCATTCTTAATGCTTTTTAAACTCCTTCACTTCCAATAGTAATTTTTGCAGTCACAGAAATAGTCAATAAACATATCAATATCCTCCTTTTAAATGGGCAGCTACATACATCAAAGAAATCTCAGGCAAGCATAACCCAGAATATATCATATATTTTGAAAGACAACCCTTTAAAACTAATTACATGCCCAAACCACCCTCCCCCCGCCCGCCGCGGCATCCCGCATAAAGGAAGAAATTCAAGAACATTGGAAAAAAAAAAAGAGGAATTGACTAATACTTTAAGCTCAAGTTTAAAAATAAATAAATAAACAAGAGACTAAGACGTAGATACAGTTAAAACATGGGTAAATGAAATCTGCAATCAAAATGATTAAAAAAATATAAATAGTTAATCCGCTAAAAAAAAATTCAGCTGAAAATACTAAAAAGAAACCTGCTCGATGTCCCTTTCAACTGTTCCACCAGTTCTGCCAGCATCTGAATTCATCCTATCCGCACGCAACATTCAAATGAGCAGCCCTTTAAAGAAGCCCTGAATTTCCCCCGAAAAGGCAGTCTATCATTCAATCCGCCATTGTTCAGGGCTCGAAACCCTCCCATTCATCTAGCACATCGTTATCGCTCACTTCAATTACAATAAGAACAACAGCTTCACTTTTTTTTTTTTTTCGTCACATACACTATAATATATTGCTCCAAGAGGAAAAAGAATTCAATTTATAGACATTGATCCTTTTATGCATAGTAATAACAGCGACTGCAGCAACTGTAGAAGTTGTTTACAGCTGTAAAAAATGCAGTTAACAGTGAAGAAGTTTTACCCACAGCTCTGAATCTTGACTGAGTAATTCACTCAGAACAAAGGCTTCAATAAAAACAAAAAATAAATAAAAACCAGCCACAGTCCCGAATTACTGAGAAACAAATGCAAAAGTGAAGCTCCTCAACTTTTGCTGTCTTTCATATGTCAGTGACAAATCGATCGAGCCCCAAACAAAAAAAGGAAATGATACTACTAACTTCACTGATTTTGAGAATTAGCGCATTTGCAGAGCTCGAGGTTCTCTGACAGCTTTTATCAGGGGTGCGTGATTGTATGTGTGAATCTAATGGAAAAGAATGCTTTTGATCTGTTAGAAAGGGTTGTTACAGCAGAAACGGAGTAGTGGGGATGAGGGTCTGCGGGGAATGCCGGGGTAGGAGTGGGGGTGGGGGTTCGGGTCGATGATGTTGGGAAAGTGGACTTGGTGTCGTCACTTGTGGTGGTGGCAGAAAGCGAATAACAAAAGGAGAGTAAAAGGAAAAGACGAGAGTGTGAGTAAAAACCAGAGGACCTGAGTAAACACAGAGAGATGGAACAACATAGGACCATAGATGGATAGTAATAGTCCTTTTTCACACCCGTTTGCTAGATATAAAATTTTAGATTATATATAGTAAAAGAAATATCATTTTTTCAAAAAAATTTATCTTCCTTTTTTTCTTACCTAAGAGTTTGTTAGTAAAACCCACCTAAAATTTTTTAAATATTATTAATAAAATAATTCATGTAATTAGATAATTTTAAAAATATAATTAGATTTTTAAAAAGATTTGAGTTCCACCATTGCAGAACTCTACATGGGAGAAAGAAAGAGAGAAAGAATTTTTAAGAAAATAATTAATTTTTTATTATATATAATTAAAAAAATTATATATAATCTCCTCTTTTTAAGAGTTTTGGATACAAATGAGAAATGTTAATTTTGATTTATATCACCAAATTTTATTTTATTTTTTATTTCAATAAATTATCTACATGTCCCTTTCATACCTCTTCGTCACTTACCCAGATGGGATGCAACAAAAAATTACACACATATCTACACATAAGTGATTTATCAATGATATAATTATCATTCACATGCAGTGAACATGTCATTTTTGTCAAATTCTATCGTAAAAAATAATAAAATGACATTGAAAGGTGCACCAAACAATAGTCTAATAAAATGAAAAGATAAAAATAAAATTTAATTGTATAAATCAAAATAGAGCCTCTTTTAGTGACATTTAGAGTTAAATTTTCTTTTTATGAAATATGATATTAATATCTTCCTTTTCTTTTCTTTAGGCCCTGTTTGGTTCAAAGAGTTTAGTAAAGAAAAAGAAAATAAAAAATAAAATCCTTTGAAAAAGTGAAAATCTTCGTGTTGTTTGATTAACTAGAGAAAATACCACAAAAAAAGGAGAATGATTTCCAAAAAAGCAATTTCCCTTATTTGGTTTATGAGATTTTGCAATGGAAATAAAAATGAAAATAACACATTAAGATTGTATAAACATTAATATACCTAAAACACAAATACCTATCTTTAAAAACATTTGAAATAATAATAATTCAAACAATTAACAATTTACTTTGACTCTAAACTTTAATTTTTGCCCCTAAAATTCTTCTAACCCTATATTAACCTCACTCTATAAAAATGTACGAATCTTGCATTTCTATCTATTTATTGTTAATAGAGGTATATTTCTTTGGTGGAATTTAGTCCAATCAAGTGCTTTTTCATTTATTCATAAAAAAGTGCCTTTTCATTTTATAATTCTTTATCTTATAAGAATAATAAATAAGTTTTTCTTATTGAAATTAACAAGCTAGAATATAAAAAGTTCCGTTGTTTGGTTTATATGATTTTTTAATAAAAGGGAAAATAAATTAAAATAAGCAAACCATTGGTCCACTAAATTTTCTTAAATAAAAATAAAATATACTAATCATAATCTTGTAAAAAGCAACTTGAGGTCTAAAAAATAAGCAACTATTTCCTTATTTGAAATACAAAATAAGTCCAAATTTTAATAGATATTTTGTGTTGATAGTAATTTTATTTTAGCACTAGTTGGCTGAGACTATGAGATAATAGTGTGATATGAAAAACTTTTGTGGTTAAAGGAAGATCTGTTTTTTCTTTTTTCATATTGTGTCTAAAATGTACATACTTCTCAAGCTTCTTGAGCTTTTAGTAAGAATGTTCAAAGTTTATGTAAGCCCTAAAGGCAAATTTAGTAGTTTTGATTAATGACAAACATTGATAAGGATTAATTCATATGATTATTGTGTGATAGAATTTTTGGATTAAGAAGTCAAGTGATCTAATTGCCTCGTAGCTATTGTAAGACCTAAGAGGGGGGTGAATTAGGTCTTTGGCTAATTATCAAAATCTTTTTTTCTTTTTCCAAATCCTTTGCCTTAATAAACGCTCTTCTTTAAATTCACAAACTTCAAGTTATATGTGATTTGATGATTAATACAAGATTATCAAACTATAAGACCACAACCAATTAATCAAGAACTAAGCATAAATAATAATCACAAGTATGTAACCAAGTAAAGCAATAAGAAAATGAACACACGATTTATAGTGGTTCGATCTCTCCAAGATCTACATCCACTACCTTGAGTCCACACTCAAGGATTTCAACCAATCCACTATATGCTCAAATTCAACAATTACACAAGAGGCTAACCACACTATGGTTTTACACTCACAACCTCTTCTAGTAATTATACAAATAATACAAGGTTCACCAAACACAATAGTTTTATATCTAAAGACAACCTCAAGACTAATCTAATCCAAGGCTCACCCACACACGGGTTTTACACTACAACCTTGATTAATCTAGTCTATGGCTCACCCTAACACAAAAGGGTTTTATGTCACAAGATAACCTTGCAAATGAACTAGTAGAAAACACAATTAAGATAAGAAAAGAGAGTGTGTAAGATGTTACCACTTTGTTGGTAGATGATTACACAATGTTTCACCTTCACACTTTGTTGCCTTTGGAATCTTGAATTTCAATCTTTAAGCACAAGGCAATTTGAGAGCTTTTCAATTCAATTTGATGCAAAACAAGTTAGATAATGTAAGATTTGTTAAGTTCAAAGTTCTACTCAAAAATCTGGAGTTTATGGCTTTTGTAGAATTCAAAAATCAGTTTAAACAGCCATAAAACGGCTAGTTTCAGAAAATATTGTTCATATGAATAGTAATACTGTTCATGCACTGTTCATGTGAATAGTGGTACTGTTCATGCACTATTCACAAAATTCGGACGACCGAATTTTTCTCCATGCGTCCGAATCTTCTTCCGAATTTCTCTAGAAGAATAGTAGGTACTGTTCACGTTAATAGTGTACTGTTCACGTGAATAGTACTGTTCACGGTGCAGAAAAATTTCGGAAGACCGAATTTGCATCCGAATTTTTCAAACTTTGTCAAAACATGTTTAAATCAATTCAAACAAGTTGAAAAATATTCTAGCCTCAAAGATAAGTCATTAAAGATCTTTTATGTGCAAAAACCATTTATGAAAACTTGATAATTTAGGTAAGTTCAAAACCATTGAAACCATTTAAATCAAGTTTTGTGCTCTCAATTGCAACTCGTAGATTCCAAGACTTAAGAGTGTAGGGTTTACAATATTTACCTATTAACCACATGTCACCTACACTTCATGTCTTCAAAGCCTTCATTAGTCTTGAACAAACTCTTCAATCTTCAATCACTTTGACATATTGGAGTTGTTCTTGCATTTTAGCTTCAAGGCAATGAGACTTCATACTTCTTAATCAAACAATCCTATCACACAAATGACATGCATATTAGTCCTCATCAATATTTGTCATTAATCAAAACTACATGATTTGCCCTTAGGGCTAACAATCTCCCCCTTTTTGATGATGACAAACTTTGATGCAAAATGTGATGGATTTAAACAATGTAGTACAAAGAAGCATTAATGTCAATAATGGATAATAACCAATTTAGCACATTGACATGCAAAAGGCTCAATATGAGCCTATGACCCAACCAACCTCCATTTGCCTCCTTCCTTCCAACAACATATAGAAGATATAGCATTTAAAGTATTTAGAAAACTTCTAAGAGAGGTTTTAAAGGTCAGAAAATATTAACATTACTCCCCCTTAGATTGTGCTCATTTTTCAACAAGTTTGGACTTGAGATGCTATGCATCCGAATTTTGACATATCAAGTCCGAATTGTAAAATAAGTGAAATGAAAGCTTCAATTTTTGAAAATAAGCTTTCCTAAGGTTGTTCAAACATAGTGGAAGAGATTAAAACAAGTTTGAATCAATTTGAACAACAATAGAGCACATTTTGGCAACAAAATATGGATGCATCCGAATTTTTAAACTCATGCATCCGAATTTTGACATTCCAAGTCCAAATTGTAATAAATTCAATATAATGAAAGTTTAATGTGAAATAAATCTTTCCTAAGGTTGTTCAAACATAATGGAAGAGAATAAAACATATTTGAATCAATTTGAACAACAAAGAATCACTTTTTGGCAACAAATATGCATGCATCCGAATTTCAGGAACATGCATCCGAATTTTTTAACCTTGCATCCGAATTTTGAGTCAAAATTTTTGCAACAAGTTTGAAAAGGTGATTTTGCCTTTTAAAATGAAATGTTGAAGTATTCAAACATGTATGTCCACAAAGGCACTTAGTTTAGCTTTGCAAAATCACAAAATTCATGCATTCAATTGTTTTCTTGAAGTAATTCAAAATCATAGGTCAAGAGAAAGAACCAAGTTCAAGATTTCAATCTCAACTTAACCATATTCCAAAATCTAAGAAAACAACTACAACCTCACATATTATAACACTTTCAATTTAAATTCAAATGCAGAAATGCATCCAAATATTTTCACATTACTCATTACATATTGCACATCAACATATACACAACACACAACACATCTACAGCAAGCACATAGCACATTTTGTATTCATTTTTTCTCCCCCTTGACACATGCATAGATTTTCAGAAAATTCACACATTTTCTATTCATGCATAAGGAATTCCACTGCTATTTCTCATTTTCACACATTTTGTCATCCCATTTCTTCTCCCCCTTTTGTCATCACTCAAAGATGGAGTTAATGAAAATTAGACAACATGTATCACATATAAGTAGTATATTGATCAACTCTTATAAACATTATAGTTCTAGTTAAATAATTATCATCCTAACAGCAATAATCATTATGTAGCATCTCAACAATAATAAATCGACTTCTTCTCTCCCTTTTTATCAGCAATTAAACTTGGGGTGAGAGTACTTGGACAACAAAAGTGAAACAAAGAAGCTCTTATCACAAAGATTTCACATATTGAGCTTCAAAGCACTATAATGACTAGAAAGGCACAAGTACATTTTAATGTTAAATCATAACATGTGCATTAAGGCATAAAATAAAATAAGCAACAAAATAGAGTTTAGGGATAGAAAGGCTTAGTCTTGGATGCGCTTCGTGGTCTTCACTTCCAAATTTGTTTGTTATGATGGCCATATCTCCCTTGATCTCTATATGATAGGGTCCTTCATTTGTTGACTCCTTGCTTGTGTAATTCTGCTTTGGAAAGCTACCAATCAAGAGGATCTTGGATCTTCTTTCTTTGAACCACATTTTCTTGCTCGCTTGGTTGAAGGATATTGGTGATGGATTTGTGATTTGACTTTGTTAAACTTCATTCATCTCCTTCTTCTTGCTTGTTCTCTTGGGCTTTATAGGAACTTGCACCATTTAAAACCACTTGAGAAATCTTTCTCAAGTCTTCTTCCATATTCTTGACTCTAGCTTCTAAACCATCAAATTTGCCAAGAATTATCAGAGCAAAAGACTTGAAGAATTTGTCCATCTTCTTCATTTCTTCTACATGGTTGTTCAATGTCTCCTGAAATACCTTGGCAACCATGGTATCACCTCTAGTGAGATTGTCATCTTCAACTTCTTTTCCTTCAATAGAGAGTACCTCTTCAAATAGTTTTCTTTTGTGGAAGGTTGCTCCCCCTCGCTGTATGAGTCATGCCTCTTCTTTGTCTTCATTTCCCTTGCCAATATTTCTTCTTCATCTTCTTCTTCCTCAACCTCTTCACTTTCTTCAACCTCTTCTCTTCTTAAAGGAGTTTCTACTTTTGTTCTCTATATTCCATTCTCATCAAGAACTAACTGCATACTATTAAGAGAATCATTAGTGTAGATTTTTCCACTCTTGAAAGTTTGTCCTCTTACGGGAAGTTTGACTTGGAAGTATTTGAAGATCCTTGTTAATAATCTCCCATAAGGCAATGCCTTATGCTCGGTTCTTATAGCTGCCATTATATTCTTTAGCACTATATATATATCTAAAATTCATTTTTCTTTTCTTATGCTTGGCTAGTATAGTTACAGCATACATATTATCAACAGAAGATTTGTGCTCAAAGTATGCTATAATCAAGGTAGTAAGCATGTGATGCAAAATTCTTTCACTAGCATAAAAAAGGCTTTTATCTCTCTCTCCTTTCTAGTCTTGAGGCTTCTTATCATTTATATATATAGGCATTCTCAATTCTTTCATGTGAGTATAACTCAATTATAAAACAATGTCCCCAGAAGAATAATGCCTAAACCCAACATCCTCAACATCACAAATTCTATTGAGCAATGCATTATCAATCTCAAAAATTAACTTGTGATATTTTTGAAGAATACTACTAAATAGCTTTTATTACCAACTTGCTTAACTCTTTCTTCCTTAATATTTGCATAAACTTCATAAACTAAGGAAGGCAATAGCATTCATCAAACATAAGCAAACTAGTCCAACTCATATCATTAAAAAATGAGAGTATATTACCCATTTCGGATAGTTTGATGACATCCACCTTGTAGCTGGGATTTTTCTTATGATTCCTTTTTGTCCAATCATCAAATTCAGTAGCAGCCTCCACTGTGACAAATCTATCTAGCCATGACATGCTTTGAGGAACATGAACCTTCCTTGGTTCATTGATCACTAGTCCTCCTTCTCACATCTTTTGCTTTCCCTTTCCTTTTCCCATGCTAGGCATCTTTGTCCTCACCTGAAGCTACAACACTTGAATACACTTATTAGTTATTGAATTTTGAATTCTCTAAGCTACTTCCAAGATTGGTCAAACCTTTCTTCGGCTAATGGCATAGTAAGAATATCATTAATTTGTTCATTAGTGCAATCATGCTTTAAACAAATATTACCCTTAGTAGAATGATCTCTAATGAGATGAAGTATGATCTCTATATGCTTTGTCCTAGTTTGTTGAATAGTATGATGGTCAAATCTATTGCATTAGTGTTATCACATAACATAGCCACACATTTGAAATATAGACCATAATCACTTAGAGTATCAATAAGGTAATAGAGAATGTGTTTACAACAATCAAATGAGACTCTTAGGACAAGATGAAATCTAGCACACAAGCACATGGCAAACATAATATTGGCTCTACTTGCTGTTAGATAGAGTTGACTACTCCTATGAAACCATTTTATTCTTGTCAAGCATAGTTGATAAACTTATGAATGCTTATACCTTAACTTGATTCATAAAAGTGCCATCCTTGGTTTGCTTGATTTGTAGGCCAAGAAATAAATTGAGTTTTCCTATCATGCTTATTTCAAATTTACTTTGCATCAACTTGGAAAACACATCACAAAGTGAAGTATTAGAAGCACAAAAAATTGTATCATGTATTCGGACAAGTTATAGATCATTGTTGCATGAGGATTTTATAAAAGGGTAGTTTCAGTTTTCCTCTTGAAAATCTTTTGAAAGAAGGAAACTACTCAAGGAAACTAGGGGCTGGTTTTAAACCATTCAAAACTTAGGATAGTTTGAAAATATGGTTAGGAAACTTTTCATGAGCAAAACCGGGTGATTGTTCCATATAAACCACTCAAAAGCATTCTTATGGACTCAAGTCTATCATTCGGAACAAAGCTTTCATATCATAATCAATTTCCTCTTCTTGATTGAATCCTTAGGCAACAAGTCTAACCTTGTTTCTAACAACTTCTCCGGATTCAATAAGTTTATTTCTAAAAACCATTTAGTTCCAATAATAGAATAATCATGAGATTTAGGAATATCCAAAATATTGTATCTTTCAAATTTATTTAATTCCTCTTGCATAGCAATAATCCAAAAATCATCACACAAGGCATCATCAATACTTTTAGGCTCATATGAAATAAAATAATAAAGTTATTGATAAAATACCGCCTTATTTTTACTCCTTGGGAGATATCACCAATGATTTGCTCCTTAGGGTGGCCTTTGTGGATATCATAAGTTCTTTGAAAGCTCTTGGTCACCACTAGGTTGGTCATCTTGATTTTGTTCTATCATTTCTTCCTCATTGGTATGATTCTCCAAAGTTGGTGCTTGAAGATGAGTTTGATATTCATTCATAGATGTACCTACATCATCTTCATCTTTTCTTTCCCAAGTGAATGTAAGATTCATCAAAAATAAACATGAATGGTTTCCTCATCATATAAGATTCTTTTCATTGTAAATTCTATATGCCTTTTCGCAAGAAGAATAGCTAAGATATATCAATATCCATTTTTCTACCAAATTTAAGTAAGTTGTCACAATAATTTAAGATAAGACATTTATAACCAAACATTTTAAAATATGCAACTTGAGGTATTCTATAAAAAAAATCAGAAGATGTTTTTCTTCAAAATGATCTTAAAAGAATTCTATTTATCATAGCATGTGGTGTTTAAGGCTTTGGCCCAAAATTTTTTTTGAAGAAGAATTTTCACAAAGCATAGACCTAGCCAATTTCTGCAAAGTTTAAAATTTTCTTTCAATAACACCATTTTATTGTGAAGTTTTTGTAGTTGAAACAATTATATGAAATTCAATTTTCAAAGCAAATTTTGTAAAACCTTTGTTGTAAAAATTCTCCCATTGAAACTTGTAATAGAAATCAATTGCACTCAAGGGAGGTTTGATCTTTTTGAGTAGTTTTTCTAACTTATGAAACACTTAATCTTTTTGAACAATGAATAATGCTAAAATGAATATTTAGAAATCATCAACTCTAGTAAGGCATACTTCAAGTCATCAATACTAGAGTTCCATATAAGTCCAAAACAATCCATATGAAAAAGCTCAAGATGTTTTGAGGTCTAAAATCATTTTCATGGGTTTGAAAGATTCTTTTGTTTGTTTTCATATGGACAAGTATCTCAAAGACAATTTTCTCAAAACATATTTTTAGCAATCCTCTAACTAAATCTTGATAGAAAAGTTTGTTCAACAAATCCATGTACACGTGATCAAATCTTTTATGCCAAGAAAATCATTATCATAAGCAACAAGACATTCAAGCTTATCAAGATAAAACACATATTTAAAAATTTGTAAGTGATTGATCAAAATCACAAAATATCATTTTGTCATACAAGTTCGGGTGATCGAACTTATGGTCTACATCCAAACTTCATGTCCAAACATTTTGTAAAGTTTCATAAAGATGTTTTTTGGCCAAGTAAATGCATAGATATTCAATCATATCTATTTTAATCATTTTATAATGACATATAATCAATTTCAAAAAACATATAAAGCATTAATTCAATCTCATATCATTAATGTTACCTAATCAACTTAATTGAAGCAATTGACAAGTCATGGTTGGCAAATCTTCAAATCCACAAAAAAATTCTCAACTGAAATTTTGCTTGTTGGCATTTAACTTCTTATTAATTGTCACACAATTGGCAAATGCTAAGCAAGTTATAGTTCAAATCGAGCAATTAGCAACATTTGTTTAAAAAGAAGAGAGGAACCTTTACCAACATTGGTTACTTCAAGAATTCTTCCTTTCTTTTCAAAAACAAATCCTTCATCGATTGCTTTGACCTTGATTATGCATGAGGTGTTTTCTGTTATTCTTTAAGCCAACATCATCAATACGCCATTTAGTGGTGCTTGAGTTTGAATTGAAGCGTACCTGTGATAAAGGAGAGGAAGTTTCCTTTGGTACCCATACTTTCTTGGGTCCGTGAGGGTTAGTAATAATTCTCTTAACTCTCCAAATAGTTTTTACACCATTCTCTACTTTTCTTTTAACATAGCATTTGGTGACTTTATGTCCATGTTTTCCACAATAAGTACAACAAGTATGATGCATGGAAGTAGAATTAGCTCTAACAAAGAAGTTTTTATATTTAGGAACATTGTTTACATAATTATAGCCAAGACCATTTTTAAAAAGAGGAGATCTTTGAGCTCCAAGAATTTTATCAAGATTGTCCCTTCCTTTTGTAAATTTTTCTATACATAATGTAAGCTCATCAACCTTCTTTTTCAAAGTCTCATGATCAACAAGCATTCTTTCAAGAGACAAAATCTTTTCACAAAGAATCTTATTTTCAAGAGACATGTTTTGTAAAGAGACATTTAAAACTTCTTTTTCAATATTCAAACAATCAATAGATTCAAGAAGCTTTTTGGTTTCACAATATAATTTTGAATTTTCATTCAATAAATCATGAATTTTGAATTTCATTTCCTTATTTCTTTTTGAAGTATTTTTTAATTCTTCATACATTTCAACAAGTAGTTCACTAGGATCATCTACATCATCAACATCATCATTACAACAAGTAGAGGTAGAAGGAGTGGATTGTACCTCATTATTTATTGCCATGAAACACATATTGGCTCTTTCCTCGTGTGTTGCTTGTAGAAGTCTCCACATATCGTGAGCGGTGTCACATTCACTCACTCTATTGTATTCATTCACGTCCAATGCACAACTCAAGATGTTCATTGCTTGGTAGTTTAAGGTTATCTTTCTTGAGTCGTTCTCATCAAGTTCCTCCATAGACTTTTGTTCCCTTGTAATTCCATCAGCTTTTATTCTCATAGGAACATAGGGACCTTTCTCAATGATACTCCACAAATCAAAGTAAATAGAACAAATAAAAATTCTAATTCTAGATTTCCAAAATGTAAAATTAGAACCATCAAATAAAGGAGGTCTATTTGTAGAGGAACTTTCCATATAAGGCAAATTTGATAAACTAGCCATAGAATCTTTACTTCTAGGTTGTTAGACCTTAAAAAGAAGACCTTGCTCTGATACCAATTGAAAGACCTAAGAGGGGGGGTGAATTAAGTCTTTGGCTAATTATCGAAATATTTTCCCTTTTTACAAATCCTTTGCCTTAATAAAAGCTCTTCTTTAATTCCACAAGCTTCAAGTTTATATGTGATGTGATGGTTAAGATAATATCATCAAACTACAACCAATCAATCAACAACAATCAATAAGTAATAATAACATGAGCAAGTAAATAAATAAAGCTATAAGACAATGAACACACGATTTATAGTGGTTCGATCTCTCCAAGATCTACATCCACTACCTTGAGTCCACACTCAAGGATTTCAACCAATCCACTATAAGCTCAAGTTCAACAATTATATAAGAGGCTAACCACACTATGGTTTTACACTCACAACCTCTTCTAGTAATTATACAAACAAGGTTCACCCTTCCACAAGGGTTTTATATCTAAAGACAACATCAAGACTAATCTAATCCAAGGCTTACCCTCACACGGGTTTTACACTACAACCTTGATTAATCTAGTCTATGGCTCACCCTAACACAAAATGGTTTTATGTCACAAGATAACCTTGAAAATGAGCTAGTAGAAAATAACACAATTTAATAAGGAGATAAGAATGTGTAGATGTTACCACTTGTAGGTAGATTTTACACAATGTTGCACCTTTACACTTTGCCTTTGGAATCTTGAATGTACACCTTTGAGCACAAGGCAATTTGAGAGCTTTTCAATTCAATTTGATGTAAAACAAGTTAGATAATGTAAGATTTGTTAAGTTCAAAGTCCTGCTAAAAAATCTAGAGTTTATGGCTTTTATAGAATTCAAAAATCAGTTTAAACAGCCATAAAACGACTAGTAACGGCTATTTTCAGAAAATACTGTTCATGTAAATAGTGGTGCTGTTCATGCACTATTCATGCACCGGTCACAAAAATTCGGACGACCGAATTTTCCAGCTTCGTCCGAATCTTCGTCCGAATTTCTCTGGAAAAACAGTCGGCACTGTTCATGTGAATAGTGGTACTGTTCATGCACTATTTACAAAATTCGGACGACCGAATTTTTCTCCATGCGTCCGAATCTTCCTCCGAATTTCTCTGGAAGAATAGTAGGTACTGTTCACGTTAATAGTGTACTGTTCACGTGAATAGTACTGTTCACGGTGCAGAAAAATTTCGGAAGACCGAATTTGCATCCGAATTTTTCAAACTTTGTCAAAACATGTTTAAATCAATTCAAACAAGTTGAAAAATATTCTAGCCTCAAAGATAAGTCATTAAAGATCTTTTATGTGCAAAAACCATTTATGAAAACTTGATAATTTAGGTAAGTTCAAAACCATTGAAACCATTTAAATCAAGTTTTGTGCTCTCAATTGCAACTCATAGATTCCAAGACTTAAGAGTGTAGGGTTTACAATATTTACCTATTAACCACATGTCACCTACACTTCATGTCTTCAAAGCCTTCATTAGTCTTGAACAAACTCTTCAATCTTCAATCACTTTGACATATTGGAGTTGTTCTTGCATTTTAGCTTCAAGGCAATGAGACTTCATACTTCTTAATCAAACAATCCTATCACACAAATGACATGCATATTAGTCCTCATCAATATTTGTCATTAATCAAAACTACATGATTTGCCCTTAGGGCTAACAGTTTCAATCAAAGCTACTCATGAATTTGATGAATGGATCAAAAATAACAGAAAAATTATCCTTGGGTATAAGGTGAATGTTGATAAACTATCAAATATGGATAATGTTCTGTCATTCTTTGGTGATATTGGTTGGAGTAGCTTATTATTCATTGATGAAAAATTCTATCCCACCCTCATATATGAATTCTATGCAAACCTAAAAGAAGAAAGAACTGAACTAGTAGGGGATGATTTGATTCAATGGTACTCATCTAGAGTATCCCAAGTGGACCTTGAATTTAGTGATGCTTTGATTAACAGAATTTGTGGAGTAGGTGATAGTGGAGCAAGATATTACTCACCTTCTATGCATTGTTATAATCGTGAACTCTTCACAAATGAAAGATTTGAAGAGGCATTCACTAATGGAAGGGAATTTAGGTCCATTAAAGAGAGAGAAATCAGGAACTTAGATGCAAGAGGTAGGGTATTGCATCACATGGTTACTACTATGATTGTTCCAAACTTTGGGCATAAGTCATCTGTTGGTAATATGCACATGGTAAGTATGTTAGCCCTGCATGAACATAGGAGATTGAATTTTGGATACATAGCCTTGAAGCACATGATTACTACAAGAAAAACTGTAACCAAGGCATTCCCATTTGGAAGGATGTTGACAAGGATTTTTAAGCATTTTCGGGTTAAACTCCCAAGAAGAGGGCAAGCATTTAAGAGTGGGGAGATTTACGCTAATGAAACTCTTAGGAGAATGCAACTAGTTCTTGATGATGATGGTATATGGAGAACTAAAAGAGACACTCCTGCAAGAAGAGAGGAGATTAAAGAAGGTGAAGAAACTGAGGAAAAAGAAGATGAAGAAGAAACTCTTGCTAGAGAGATGAAGACAAAGAGAAAGAATGATACTTCAAGTGAGGGGAAGCAACCTCCCACAAAAAGAAGATTATTTGAAGAAGTCCCTCAACCAAATGTTGGTACTGATTCAAGAAGTGAAGAAATAACTAGAGGTGACACCATAGTAGCTAGGGCATTCCAAGAAGCCTTGAATAATCATGTCAAGGAAATAGAGAAGATGTATAAGTTCTTCGAATCCTTTGCTCCAATGGTTCTTGGAAAACTTGATGGATTAGAGTGTGGAGTGAAACATATTGAAGAAATGCTAATGAGGAATGCACAAAGTGGTGAAGGACCCTCTAGGCATCAAGATAAAGATGAGGATGACAAAGATAAGAAAGGCAAGAAAGAAGATGAAAATGATGACAATAATGATGGAGATGATGATCAAGGAAGCGATGAAGAGAATGTGGCAAGGCAAGAAGAAGAAGAAAGTGAACCAGTTCATGAAGAGCCTCAAGAAGGAGGAAGTGAGATCCAAGGTGGAAGTCAAATCGAAAAAGCAAACAATGTCTCACCTTCAACTATATCTTTCAGTCAAAATGTGAAATTCGGATGCATCCATATTTTGTTACCAAAATGTGATCTTTTTTTGTTCAAACTAATTCAAATATGTTTTAATCTCTCATAATATGTTTGAACAATCTTAGGAAAGCTTATTTACAGAATTTGAAGCTTTTGATTATCTTATTTTAAAGTTTGGACTGCTATGAAAAAAATTCGGATGCATGATATCTCTAGTCCAAATGTGTTGAAAAATGAGCACAATCTAAGGGGGAGTATTGTTAATCTATTACAACCTTAAAACCTCTCTTAGAACTTTTTCTAAATGTTTAAATGTTATATCTTCTATCCAAGTAGTTAGAAGGAAGGAGTATAATGGAGGTTGGTTGGGTAATTGGCTCATATTGAGCCTTTTATATGTCATTGTGCTAAATTGGTTATTTCTATCATTGACAACAATACTTCTTTGTGCTACATTGTTTAAATCCATCACATTTTGGATCAAAGTTTGTCATCATCAAAAATGGGGAGATTGTTAGCCCTAAGGGCAGTCATATAGTTTTGATTAATGATAAATATTGATGAGAACTAATATTTTTATATATTGTTATGGAGTCTCATTGCCTTCAAGTCAAAATGCAAGAACAACTTCAATAAGCCAAAAGTGATTAAAGTATGAAGAAAGTTGTTCAAAGATGATCTTAAGGCATTGAATACTTGAAGGGTAGAGTATATATGCTAAATAGGTAAATCTCTATGTAAACTTTACACTTGTATGTCTTAGAGTCTATTGAATGCATAAGAGAGTATAAAATAAGTTTCTTAATTTTAAATGGCTTCGAATGAGCTTTTTGATGAATGTGGTTTTGTATCTTAAAAGATTTTGAGTAACCTTTGCATAATCAAAGAAATTTGATTATGGTTTTCAAGCTTATATATGTCTAAATAAGTTATCTATACATATAAAATGTTTTCAAACTTATTGAAGTTAAGTCTCAAATGATTTTAAAAAGTTTGAAAATGCTTCCAAAAAATTCAGCCGTCCGATTTTTGTAGCAAAAATAGTTACTGCTTTTCCAGAGAAATTCGGACGCATGAAGAAAAATTTGGATGCAAAATTCGATCATCCAAATTTTCTAAAATTAGCCGTTACTAGCCATTTTATGGCTGTTAAAACTTATTTTCAAATTCTATAAAAGCTAGAAACTTGAAATCTTTTGTAAGTTTTGAATCTAAGTGAACTCTAAGCATTCTAAAGCCTTTAGCAAACATTTCTTGAGCTCTCTTGTGTCTTGTGCATTCAATTGATCAATCCAAAGACATCAAAGTGTGAAGGTACAATGTTGTGTAAAACATCTACCAACAAGTGGTAACATCTACACACTCTTCTCTACTTATCAAATTGTTTTTTTCTACTAGCTCTTGCAAAGTTATCTTGATAACATAAAACCATTTAGGTAAGGGTGATCCTTGAAGTTGTGATTCAAGGTTGTTAGTAGATATAAAACCATTGTGTGGTGAACCTTATTTGTAAAAGTTACTAGAAGAGGTTATAAGTGTAAAACCATTGTGTGGTGACCCTCTCATGTAATTTGTGAACTTGAGCATATAGTAGATTGATTGAAATCCTTAAGTGTAGGCTTAAGATAGTGGACGTATATCTTGACGATCAAACCGCTATAAATTGCTTGAGTTCTTTGCTCCTACATTCCTTTATTGCTTTGCTATCAACTGTCTTTAACTTGATACATATAATTTGTTCTTTGCTTAGACTAATAAAATGTTTTTGTTTGCGAAAATAAGCCAAATACCTAATTCACCCCCAGGTATTTCAGTTTTTCCACTTACACTATAAAAAATGGTACATATATCACATTTAAACTCAGATTTGTATCCATTGTCACATAATTGACTAATGCTAAGCAAATTTTATTAAAAGTTATCAATGAGTAAAACTTGTTTAATGAGCGGAAAAAATTCTTTACCAATATTTTAGATTGTCAATGGGCTTGGGCTAGCCTGAACCCCGCCCGTTGGGCCTATTTAAATACGGGGCTTGGGCTTAGGCTTTGAGTCCCAATAATGTTCGGGTTGAACTTAGGCCAAGATAAGCCCGGCCTATGCACACACACACATATATATATTCTATACAATAATATTACTATTATATCTCATCAAAAAGATATTATTATTTTTATATGTAATAATAATATTATAATTAATTAATTTTTTACTTTTATTTTTAATTAATAAATACTTAAGATTGAAATACAAGTTTAAAAAGTTTTTAAAAGTATAGTATCAATTATTCTAAAAAAATCAAACAAAATTTTATAGAGTGAAAATAAAAATATAAAATAAATTTATGACAAAAAAATTAGGCTAGGGCCAATGAGTCGAGATCGGGTTCATTTTTTTCATCCCAAACCAAGTCCGACTAACTGGGCCCAATTGACATGCCTAAATTACATATTCTAAGAATTCTTCCTTTCTTCTTGTCACCAAATGTGACAAATCCATTATTTGTGGCTTGAAGTTCATTAATGAGTGAAGCATTCCCCATCATGTGTCTTCAGCATCCACTATCAAGAAGTCACTTGATAGTACTTGATTTTGAAGGAATATGTACCTACATCAAATGAGAATAAGTGACTTTTGATACCTATATTTTCTTGGGTCCAAGGGGATTAGCGATAGTTCCCTTAGCTCTCCAAACGGTTTTAACACCACTTTCTACCTTTCTTTTCACATAGTATCTAGTGGCCTTGTGACCATTTGTACCACAATAAGTCCAACATGTATGAGGCATAGAGGTAGATATAGCTTTGACAAAGTAATTTTTGTATTTTGAAATATTGTTAGCATGATTGTATCCAAGACCATTTTTCACAAAAGAAGATCTTTGAGATTCGAGTAGTTTTCAAGATTGTCTCTACCATTTATAAATTTTTCAACATATAAGGTGAGATCATCGACTTTCTTTTTCAAAAAATATAATCAATAATCATTTTCTCTAGAGAAGATATTTTCGCACAAAGAGATTTGTGCTCAAAAGATATGTTTTGCAAATACACATTTAAAACTTCTTTTTCAATATTTAAGCAATCAATGGATTCAATGAGTTTTTTGTTTTCACAAAATAACTTTGAATTCTCCTTCAATAAATCATCAATTTTGAATCTCATCTCTTTGTTACTTTTGAAACCTTTTTCAATTCACTATACATATCTACAAGCAATTCACTAGGATCATCAACATCATCTTCACAATGAGTAGAGGTTGAAGGAATAGATTGTACCTCATCATCAATGGTCATGAAGCACACATTTGCTCTTTCCTCATTGTCATCTCCACTATCGTCATTGGCATGTTGATCCCAAGTGCCTACTAATCCTTTTCCTTCTTGATAGATTTCTTCTTCTTGAATTTGGCTTCTCTTTCCTTCTTCAATGCTTTAAGGCAATTGGCTACAGGTGTTCTGTACTTTTGCATTCATAGCATTGAGGCTTGAATAATGAAGATAATTATCCCTATTTTTTGGAACACCTCTTTCCTTTCTTGAGAAATCCCTTTCTATAGAATTTCTTAAACTTTTTAACCACCATAGCCATCTCATCATCATCTCCATCTTCATCTTCATCACTAGATGATTCCTCTTGTTCACTTGGATTGTCAGAGTCTTTAAGCACCACTTCTTTTCTCCCTTTTTCCTCATCTTCAAGATCATTCAATCTCTTTACCTTCATTCATGAGTAAGCAATTATCCAATAAGTTCCTCAAGAAGAAGAACATTCAAGTCTTTTGATTCCTCAATTGCAGGTGTTTTTAATTGCCAAGACTTGGGTAGAGCATCCAAAATCTTTCTATTTTGTTCACCAAGAGAATAATTCTTCCCATATGACTTCAAACCATTGGAGATGTGAATCTTGTGAACATGTCACAAATGCTTTCTCCTTGCTTCATGGTGAATAGTTCTTAGTCCCTCACTAGCATAGCAAACTTTGACTCCTTTACTTGATTTGTTCCTTCTTATGTTACTTGAAGAAGTCTCCACATGTCATGAGCCTTGTCGCATCTGCTTACTTGATGATAATCATTAACTTCCACTGCACAACTTAAAATGTTCATTTCTTGGTAGTTTAAGGTCATCTTTCTTAAATCACTTTCATCATACTCATCCAAAGGCTTTGGTTCCCTAGTGACTCCATCACCTCTCATCCTCATTGGTATGTAAGGTCCTTTCTAAATGATATTCCACAAATCAAAGTTAATAGAACAAATATATATATCTTAATTCTAGATTTTCAAAAAGTATAATTTGTTCCATCAAACAAATGAAGTCTATTTGTGGAAAACCCATCCAAATAGGCAAGTTTGAAACATTAGCCATAAGATCTTAACTTCTAGGTTGTAAAACTTTTGTAAAGAAGCCCAAGCTCTTATACCAATTGAAAGACCTAAGAGGGGGGTAAATTAGATTTGTGGCTAATTTTTAAAAACTTTTTCCTTTTTAAGAAAATTAATTTGGAAGATGTTTGAAATCAAACTCACAACAAGTTATGCAAGTAATCACAATAAGATTCCAAATTGAAAGAGAGATGAAAAGACACAACACAAGTAATTTATAGTAGTTCGATCACACAAGATCTATATTCACTACCTTAAGCCCTAACTCAAGAATTTCAATCAAATTCAACTATAATACAAGTTGATCAAAATACAATAGAGGTTCACCCAATAAGGGTTTTATCCACAACCTCTTTTCACTGACAATAATCAAGGTTCACCATATCAAAAGATTTTATATTTGCAAGATAACCTTGAATAAAACAAATAGATGAAGTAAGTGATAAGAAAGTTATTAACAACTTGGCAGATGATGACAATTTTAGCACACATTCACCTTTTTGTCTAAGGAATCTTGAATTTCAACTTTTTAGCACAAGGCAAAATAGTGCTTTTTGATGAAGAATGATTGGAAAAGTAAAGATTCTTAAAGGTTCAAAAACTACCCAAAATTTTGAAGTTTATGTCTTCTATAGGGTTTAAAAATTAGTTGTAACGTTCAAATAACAACTAGTAATAGTAAAATTCGATTGACCGAACATGAATATTTGCGTCCAAATTTTGCTATTTCCACGCTGTTAGGATAAATTCGGTAGACTAAATTTGGACACAAGTGTCAGAATGGTAATCCGAATTTCTCTGAAAATTTAGCGACCATGGTATACATTTCGAATGTCTGAATTGGAGTCTGAATTATTCATATTTAGTCAAAATAATTAGAAATTAATTACCACAATTTTGAAATCATTTTAGTCCAAAGGCTGTTGTCAAGAACTTGGTAAAAACATTTGTAAGATAAATCATTTGAGATTGAAACTCAAGTTTTAAGCTCTCTTGAAAATGCTAACAAGTGCAAGGTTTACAAAGATATACCTATGACGCAAGCTCTTCAAAGCCTTCAATCCTTAGGACAAGCTCTTCAAGTTATAACTCTTTGAGCACAATTTGAGTTGTCCTTAGAACTTCATATTCAAGGGAACGAGACTTCTTAACTTTCACAATCCAATAATCCTATCACACAATAAATATTTAAGTTAGCTCATGTCAATGTTTGTCATTATCAAAGCTTTAAATTTTGCCCTTAGAGCTTACAATAGCTTTTACAGTTTGCACTAAATTTAAATAAAATCTCTCTTTTATCTTTAAAAAGAAAAGAGATGATAGACGTATTGGTGTCAAAACAGAGCCTAGCCAAGGTAGGCCCGTTTGGTCCCTAATATGGATGGGCTCCTATTTTAGATTCTCAAACCCGTTTAAATGTGGGGGCAATGCAGGCTGGAGCGAGTTGGCCGGTAATTTTTTTTATGCCTATGTATTAGAAACATTATAAAAAAATGTATTACAATCTTGGTATCAAATTTGCCTCAATTATAGATTCTAATCATACTCACGATTAAGGTTGATTAATACAATTTAATTTTAGATATCTTCCTTGTATAAATTTATCCATATTAAGAATGATATGTATACTTAATGATCATTTTCTATTTTAAAAATATTAGTGATTGGGAAAAAATCTTTTCTACCCTAATCATGAATTTATATGCTCATATATAATAGAGAGAAAGAGAAAAAAGGAACAAAAATATGTAGCAAAAAAAAGCCTAGCATTTAGCCCGTGGGCCTAGTACGAATAGATATAGGTTGGGATTTTTTTAGCTCATGATGGACCAACCCGACCCAAAGTGGACCGGCTCAGTACTAGATATACATAAGCACACATATATACATATATATCAAAGTTGTTATGAAATAATATATGGATATTCATATTAGTCAGTTTCCTGAAGAGAATTGGACTCCCAAAAAATGATTCTTAATCAGATTTGATTTCCTTTCCCCATTAGATTTTGGATTTCCATAAACTCTTGTATTATGAGCCTATATATAGGGCCATATGATGACATTAATAAGATACAGAGATTTGTCTTATTTCTTGAGTTCTACTTTCTCTCTCTATATTCTATCTTTTTTTTCTTTAGTTTTACATTATTCTCCAAATATATTGAGTGACGTTTTTACTTTAATTTTGCGTTACCAACACTTAAATTCATAACACGTTATCAGCACGAGTCTCTACCACCGAAGTTGGAAGTTTAATCAAAAGAAAAAAAGGTATTTTTCTATCTTTGAATTCTCATGGCAAACTTTTCAAAACTCATTTTTATTACTCTTGATATTTATAGAAAACATTATATGTTATAGACATTAGATGCTCAAATTTGCTGAGATGTAATGAGTCTGGCAGACACTATTCTTGAAAATAATACATCGTTATCTCAAAATCACATAAAAGCCATGATTTTTCTCTGCCATAATTTCTATGAGGATTTAAAGGCGGAATATTTTATCGTGAAAGATCCACTTATTTCGTAGAAGGATTTAAAAGAAATATTTGACCACTAGAAGATGATCATTCTATGACCACCAGAAGATTAGAATATATGTATATGTATCTAGATATGACCATTTAAGAAATACAAAGAATCAAAGCCACTTGATTACTAGCAAACTGTGAATAAAATATACAATCACCAGAAGATGATTGTTATATAAATGCTAGTTATGATTTGTTATAAGTGAGCCTAAAAGATTGTATGTCTATCAGTATGCAAACTTTTATTGCATTTAGAATTTCTCCTCAATTAAAGTTATAAGGAAAAATATCAGTAGTAATGTGATGAATAAAAGAATTTTCCTTTCTCATATCTCTAACATACTCCTGTAGTAGCAATATTGAGAAGAAGTTTTTCAGAAGTATTTTGAATTTATATCTTCTAAGACTAAATGAATCCTAGATAAAATATTTTGACGCTTGACCAAATGATTTTATGTCATTCCCTGAAGTGAATGATATTAGAAATTATAATATATTTATGTACGAGATTTTTGGTCGCGGCTAGTAAAAATACACTTTGTTCTTATGAGATAAGAATGACTTATTAAATTCTCAGTAAATAGATACTCACCAGAAGTGAGAAAATAATGAGAAGAAAAAAGGAAAAGTAATAATTCTAACATGTTATTGATAAAATATGAAAGTTTGTCACGTACCTGTAGTACGTCAAGCATGTTATGAACCTCTATTAATTATTGATAATTCTTTACTTTCCTAAATTATGCTACTAATAGTAATGATGCTTGTGTCAATAATATTGATATGACATATGTGAATGTAGCCAATTCTTTTGAATATCCAGAAAGAATTTTTAGCATTTTGAATGTCAATCAAAATTTTAAATTATCGAATTGCTACTTTCCTATATTATTTTAGTTTATTTTGGATCAAGAATGGTGAAGATACAATTTCTCTAAACAATATTTGTGTTTATTTGGACAAAATTTAAAATATATGTCCAAAGTATAAATGGTAGTGCAAGGTTCCTGAAAAACTAATTGATCAAATAACTCTAGAAGAGTTAATTGATGAAAAGCTCCTGAATAGCTACCAAATCTTCACATAATGGTCCATTGTTATAATACACCATTCTCTATATAGTCTCATAAAAAATTTTTTGCCTTAATTATATTATCAGTATATCGAGACATTAGATGAATGCACTTTTGAAACATATGCATTACCATTATGACATGAAATATATGTCAATTATAGATACTATTATTTATCTCTCATGATTTATATTATATAGAATTATGAAATAGAGATGCCAATATTGAGTAAACTTGAAGTTTACTGATAAATAATTTATTAGTTGGCATGATCGGTTAGACTATCTTGGATCATTAAAATACGAATAATGATTATGAATTTATTATGGAACCAGAAATTTTCTAATATAAGGAATTTATATGTACTACTTGTTTTTTTTAAAAGTTGCTAGTATTACTTGGGGTTGAATATATTATTTTGGGATAAATATGGAGAAATTATTAGTTGATGCATCAACAAATAGTCATATGTATATTGTTGTTTTTGCAACCTGTAGTTTGCACAATTTATTGATAATGAGCTCATATTTTAACATTCTCCCAAAGACATAATTTGTCCTAATAATACTGGTTGTATTGAAATAAATATTGAACATCCTGTAGAATGTTCATGACTGTAATATATTAGCACTTATTCATATTTTGCCAACACATTGTACTTCTCCTCATAGTAGTTGGTTTGTGGTCAGAAACCAAATATTTTTCATCCTAAATTTAGAGATATATTATGTATGTTGCTCCACTACAAAGGTAATGAGATGGGTTCTCAAAGAGATTATTAAATATGTTGGGAGTAAATCTAAAGGGAGAGATTAATATTTTGTTAATTTTGAATATGTTGTCCCAACATAAAGAGGAGAAATCACGAGGCTGGATAAAGATATTAGTATGTGTCTTATCTTGATCTTCTATTTTGATCCTCATAGAAGATACCTTGAACCAGAAGTTCAAAGGATAATTTATATAGGCAAGTATATTAATTGACCAACATCCAGCAAAGAATGCTCCTATTTGATATCCTTGAAGGATAATCTACCACTACAAATAAATTTGAGACACAACTGAAATGTGGTAGATAAGTTTATTCTAAAGATACAAACTCCTCACTGGAGCAAAGGCTTAAGATAGTCATATATGTTAAGTTGAGGAGATTTAAATTCCAGCAGAATTTTTCTCCAAACATGATTGATATATTATTTCCAGAAGAAATTCAGGTACCTAAAAACTGTGATAAATGATGAGATCTCAACATAATTGGAAACTATTGGAATCGTACAAATATATGACTTTAAAGATATTAATGCGCATAATATATTGATTTAGAATGAGGATTTTTAAATTGAGGTCTGCAGATTCGAAATGATAAAGTTCGCTTGAGAAATATGAAAATTTTAAACTATTCACAAGTACACTTGAAGTGTACATATATTCCCAGCAGGAATAATACACTTAAAATGTAATCCAAAGAGATAGCAATTAATATTTGCTTATAAAATGCGAACTATAAAAGTGAATATTTGCAATGAATTATGGCGTATGATTCTTCGTAAGACCTGCCACTGATAACGAAGAAATATATTTTTAGTGATGGATATAATAGTGAATGATAACACTTAAGATGTGTTTATCTTTGTTATCATTTGATAATAGTACTTATATTCGAAGTCTCTGATGGACTCGATATGCTTGAAGCATATGATTGTTCCTGTAGAATATAATGAGATTATCTTAGTGAATTTTTATTGAAGTAATGATTGAGTATATCCATATATGAAAAATTCTATACGTAGCTATACTTGCTATATGTATTTCTTTATTAGAAGATATCCTTATTTTACAATCTATTGATTGGCTTAGTATTCTCCACATTATGGGGAGAAAATCATAAATTAAAAGATGATATCATTTATGACTTTTATCTTGATCTATGAACAAGTATTAATGAACTGGAAGTTTAAAATGTTGTTTATTTGTATAAAATTACAAATTGAATATCTGACTGACTTCTGTAGAGTTAGTCAATATGATATTCTAGCTATATATATTTTTATTTGGATAAATGTCTCAGCAGGACAAATACATAAATTCTATAGACATATAATTTTTGACACACGCTTGAAGTGTTGTTGATCTCTTGATTTTGAAAATAAAAAATAATTTGATAATCAAGATATTTTTCTTGAAGAATTTAGAAGAGCAAGTATTGTGATCAACGTTTTGAAAAGTCAATATTTTGTTTTGATTGAACATCCTGAAGATGTTTCACATGGACATAGCACATCAATTGTCATTGGGTTATTATAGTGAGATCCTTTATATCTATTAAAGGACAATGAAGAACTATTTGGTCTTGAAGTACCACAATTATACAATTGAGTGCATGAATACACTTGTCCACAATTATACACTAGATATCTATTCTAGTTCTTCTCCACTCAATAAATTTTGAGACGGCATTAAAATTACCTTTTGATATCTCCTTGAGATAGTTTATCTCGAATATTGAGAAAATTCAACTATTGTTGAGATGAATATGCAAAGTATGCATTACCTATATAATCCACATAAATCATGCATTTATAAGCATGTGTTGATTATAACAACCACATCTTCAACTCATGTTAAAGAAATAGAAATTCATGATGTTGGTTGAGAATATGTGTGATCATGATTAATGTATTCGAGATAAATCTATATCCTCTAAGAAAGAATTTCAATTATATTGTTAGATGATAATAAAGTTTAAAATATATCTAAGGAGATATGATAAAGTATATTTTTAATCACGATCTCCAGAAGAGATGTGATATTATATGCAATTAGTTTGATCATTTGATTATTTCACAAATCTATTCACTAACACCTTACCGATAGCAACATTTGATTGGAAAGTATCAGTTAAGAAATCTCAAAAGATTTTCTTATCAGGGAGAGTAATAATGACATAAAGAATAATGTACTCTTTTTCCTTCACTAGAGTTTTTTTCCATCCAAGGGGGAGTGTTATGAAATAATATATAGATGTTCATATTAGTAAGTTTCCTGATGAGAACTGGACTTCCAAAATATGATTCCTAATTAGATTTGATTTCCTTTCCCCATTAGATTTTTTATTTCCATAAACTCTTTGTTAGCCCTAAGGGCAAATCATGTAGTTATGATTAGTTTTGATTAATGACAAACATTGATGAGGACTAATATACTTGTATGTTGTGTGATAGGATTTGTGGATTAAGAAGTTTGAAGTCTCATTGCCTTGAAGCTAAAATGCAAGAACAACTCCAATATGTCAAAGTGATTGAAGATTGAAGAGTTTGTTCAAGATGTTAGAAGGCTTTGAAGACATGAAGTGTAGGTTGCATGTGCTTAATAGGTATACTTTGTAAACCCTACACTCTTAAGTCTTGGAATCTATGAGTTGCAATTGAGAGCACAAAACTTGATTTAAATGGTTTCAATGGTTTTGAACTTATCTAAATTATCAAGTTTTCATAAATGGTTTTTGCACTTAAAAGGTCTTTAATGACTTATCTTTGAGGCTAGAAGGTTTTCCAACTTGTTTGAATTGATTTGAACATGTTTTGACAAAGTTTGAAAAATTCGAAAGAAGATTCGGACGCAGGACAAAAAATTCGGTCGTCCGAATTTTGTAGCAAAAGTTTGCTACTGTTCTTCCAGAGAAATTCGGAAGAATATTCGGACGTATGGAAAAAATTCGGTCGTCCGAATTTTGTAGCGAAAAATTCGGACGCAGAATTCGGTCGTCCGAATTTTGAAGCGAAAAATTCAGATGCAGAATTCGGTTATCTGAATTTTTTGAAACTAGCCGTTACTAGCCGTTTTAACTGATTTTCAAATTCTATAAAGGCTAGAAACTCTAGATTTTTGAAAGAACTCTTGCACAAAAGAAATCCTTGAAGCTCTAACTTGTTTTACATCAAAATTATATCAAAAGCTCTCAAATTGCCTTGTGCTCAAAGATTGAAATTCAAGATTCCAAAGGCAAGAAGTGAAGTGGTGCTAGCAATTGTATTCATCCACCAAGAAGTGTTGGTAACATTCAAATTCTCTCTTTATATTATTGTTGTGATTGATACAAGGTTGTCAAGAGACATAAAACCCTTGTGAAGGGTGAGCCATAGACTAAATTAATCGAGGTTGTTGTGTAAAACCCATTGGTGAGGGTGAGCCTTGGATTAGATTGGTCTAGGTTGTCTAGTGACATAAAACTCTTTTGTGATAAGAGTGAACCTTGTTTATTAGATTGAAAAGAGGTTGTTGTGGTAAAACCCATTGAAGGGTGAGCCTCTTGTGAAATTACTTGAAGTAAGCATATACTGAATTGATTGAAATCCTTGAGTGTGGACTCAAGGTAGTGGATGTAGATCTTGGAGAGATCGAACCACTATAAATCGTGTGTTCATTTCTTTATAGCTTTACTTGTTTTACATACTTGTGTTATTATTATTGTTTATAGTTGTTGATTGATTGGTTGTGGTCTTATAGTTTGATAATCTTGTCTTAACCATCAAATCACATATAAACTTGAAGTTTGTGAATTTAAAGAAGAGCTTTTATTAAGGCAAAGGATTTGCAAAAAGGGAAAATATTTTAGATAATTAGCCAAAGACCTAATTCACCTCCCCCCCCTCTTAGGTCTTTCAATTGGTATCAGAGCAAGGACTTCTTTTTAAAGTCTAACAACCTAGAAGTAAAGATCATATGGCTAGTTTATCAAATTTGCCTTATGTGGAAGGTTCCTCCACTAATAGACCTCCATTGTTTGATGGTTCTAATTATATTTTTTGGAAGTCTAGAATTGAGATTTACTTTTGTTCTATTAACTATGAATTGTGGAATATTATTTAGAAAGGTCCCTATGTGCCATTGAGATTGAAAGCCGATGGAGTTACAAGGGAACCGAAGTCCACGGAGGAGTATGATGAGAGCGATTCAAGAAAGATGACATTAAACTACCAAGCAATGAACATTCTTTGTTGTGCGTTGGTTGTCAATGAATATAATAGAGTGATGGAATGTGATTCCGCTCATGAAATGTGGAAGCTACTTCAAGTTACTTATGAAGAAGAAAGAGCAAATGTGTGTTTCATGGCAATGGAAGATGAGGTACAACCTACTCCATCTACCTCTACTTCTTATTATGATAATATTGATGATCCTAGTGAATTACTTGTTGAGATGTATGGAGAATTAAAAAAGGCTTCGAAAAAGAATAAGAAAATGAAACTCAAAATTAATGAGTTATTGAATGAAAATTCAAAATTATTTTGTGAGAACAAAAAACTTTTTGAATCTATTGATTGTTTAAATATTGAAAAAGAAATTTTAGATGTTTCTTTACAAAACATATCTATTGAAAATAAATCTCTTTGTACAAAAGTTTCTTCTCTTGAAAAAATGCTTAGTGATCATGAAATTTTGAAAAAAAAAATTAATGATCTTACATCATGTGTTGAAAAATTTACAAATGGAAGAGACAATTTTGACAAACTACTTGGATCTCAAATATCTTCTCTTGCTAAAAATGGTCTTGGTTACAATTATGTCAATAATGTGCCTAAACATAACAACTTCTTTGTTAGAGCTACTTCTACTTCTTTCCATCATACTTGTTGTACTTATTGTGGAAAACATGGACATAAAGTCACCAAATGTTATGTTAAAAGAAAAGTAGAGAATGGTGTAAAAACTATTTGGAGAGTTAAGGGAACTATTACTAATCCCCACGGACCCAAGAAAGTATGAGTACCAAAGGATACTACCTCTCCTTTATTGCAGGTACACTACAATTCAAACTCAAGCACAACTAAGAGGTATATTGATGATGTTGGCTTAAAGAATAACGGAAAACACCTCATTTATAATCAAGGTCAAAGCAACCAAAGAAGGATTTGTTTTTGAGGCAAAAAGAAAGGAGGAATTCTTGGAGTAACCAATGTTGGTAAAGGTTCCTCTCTTCTTTTTAAACAAATGTTGCTTAGTACTGATTTGAACTATAACTTGCTTAGCATTAGTCAATTGTGTGATATTAAATGCCAACATGCAAAGTTTCAGTTAAGAATTCCTTTGTTAAAATTTGAAAATTTGCCAACCATGACTTGTCAATTGCTTCTATCAAGTTGATTAGGTAACATTGAAGATATGAGATTGAATTCATGGTTGATATGTTCTTGAAATTGATTATATGTCATGATAAAATGATTAAAATAGCTATGATTGAATATCTATGCATTTGCTTGGTCAAAAACATCTTTATGAAACTTTACAAAATTTTGAACTTGAAGTTTGAATGTAGGCCATAAGTTCGGTCGCCCGAACTTGTATGACAAAATGATATTTTGTGATTTTGATCAATTACTCACAAAATGTTTCAGTGTGTGTTTTATCTTGATAAGCTTGATGAACTTGTTGCTTATGATAATGATTTTCTTGGCATAGAAGATTTGGTCATGTGAACATGGATTTGTTGAACAAACTTTCCTCTCAAGATTTAGTTGGAGTATTGCTAAAAATGTGTTTTGAGAAAATTGTCTTTGACATACTTGTCAATATGGAAAACAAACAAAAGAATCTTTCAAACTGAAGAAAATGATTTTCACTTCAAAACCTCTTAAAATTTGTTTATATGGATTGTTTGGACCAATGAGGATCACTAGTCTTGATGGTAAGAGGAATTCATATATGATTGTTGATGATTTCTCTAGATTTACATGAGTGATCTTTCTAGCTCAAAAAGATGAAGTTCTTTCATGAATTTGTAAGACTTTCAAAAGGGTCCAAATCTCTCTTGAGTGCAAATTGATTTCTATTTGAAGTCACAATGGGAGAGAATTTTACAATCAAAATTTTACAAAACTTTGTGATGAGAATGGGATTGCTCACAAACTTTTTGGCTGCCAAAACACCTCAACAAAATGGAGTTATTGAAAAGAAAAATTGAACCTTACAAGAAATGGTTAAGTCTATACTTGGAGAAAATTCTTTACCAAAACATTTTTGGGACAAAGCTGAAAACACAGCAGTGTTATGTTTTTTTAATAGAGTTCTTTTGAAGTCATTTTTTTTGAAAAATATCTTTTGAACTTTTATTTGATAGAATACTCTAGAATTTAAACATACATGACAGGTTGTATCAAATATACATGAATATGCATAACAAAGTGCTTTATATTGTATACTACTAGTTAATATTGCCTATTTCAAAATATTTGGTTGTAAGTGCCTTATATTGAATATGTGTGATAACTTGAAAAATTTGATAGAAAATTGAATAACTGGATATTCCTTGTTTTTTCCTCTAACAACAAGGCTTATAGAGTTTCTAAGAAAAATAACCTTACATGATGAGGAAACTATTCATGTTAGTTTTGATGAATCTTACATTTACTTGGAAAGAAAAGATGAAGATGATGTAGGTACATCTATGAATGACTATCAAACCCATCTTCAAGCACCAACTTTGGAGGATCACACCAATAAGGAAGAAATGATTGTACAAAATCAAGATGACCAACATAGTGGTGACCAAGAGCTCTCCAAGAACCTAAGATATTCAAGAGGGCACCCTAAGGAGCAAATCATTGGTGATATCTCCCAAGGAGAAAAAAATAAGGTGGTACTTTATCAATAACTTTATTCTTTTATTACATATTAGCCTAAAAGTATTAATGATGTATTGTGTGATGATTTTTGAATTATTACTATGCAAGAGAAATTAAATCAATTTGAAAGATACAAAATTTGCAAATTCCTAAATCTCATGATCATTCCATTATTGGAACTAAATGGTTTTTAGAAATAAACTTATTGAATCCGGAGAAGTTATTAGAAATAAGGTTAAACTTGTTGCCCAAGGATTCAATCAAAAAGAGGGCATTGATTATAATGAGACTTTAGTTCCAGTTAGTAGATTTAAATCAATTAGAATGATTTTGGCATTTGCATGTTTAAAGGTTTCAAACTCTTTCAAATGAATGTCAAAAGTGCTTTTTTAAATGATTCTATTGAGGAAAAAGTTTATGTGGAACAACTACCCGGTTTTGATCATGAAAAGTTTCCTAAACATGTTTTCAAAATTATCCAAAGCTTTGTATGATTTAAAACAAGCTCCTAGAGCTTGGTATGAAAAATTGAGTGATTTTCTTCTTTCAAAAGGATTTTCAAGAGGAAATGTTAACACTACTATTTTCATAAAAAACCTCTTGTAACAATGATCTATAAGTTGTCCAAATATATGATACAATTTTTGGTGCTTCTAATACTTCACTTTGTGATGTGTTTTCCAAGTTAATGAAAAGTAAATTTGAAATGAGCATGATAGGAAAACTTAATTTCTTTCTTGGTCCACAAATCAAGCAAACCAAGGATGGCACTTTCATGAATCAAGTTAAGGTATAAGCACTTCCATAAGTTTATCAACCGTGCTTGACAAGAATAAAATGGTTTCATAGGAGTAGTCAACTCTATTTGATAGCAAGTAGAAACAATATTATGTTTGTCATGTGCTTGTGTGCTAGATTTCATCTTGTCCTATAGAATCTCATTTGATTGTTGTTAAACACATTCTCTATTACCTTATTAATACTCTAAGTGATTATGGTCTATATTTCAAATGTGTGGCTATATTATGTGATAACACTAATGCAATAGATTTGACCATCATACTATTCAACAAACTAGGACAAAGCATATAGAGATCAAACTTCATCTCATTAGATATAATTCTACTAAGGATAATACTTATTTAAAGCATGTTTGCATTCATTGATATCGTTACTAAGTCATTGGCCGAAGAAAGGTTTGACCAATCTTAGAAGAAGCTTAGGGATTTCAAAATTCAATAACTAACGAGTATATTCAAGTGTGTAGCTCCAGGTGAGGACAAAGAAGCCTAGCATGAGAAAAGGAAAGGGAAAAGCCAAAGATAGAGAAGGAGGACTAGTAACCAACGAACCAATGAAGGTTTATGTTTCTCAAATCATGTCATGACTGGATAGATTTGTCATAGTGGAGGCTGCTACTGAATTTGATGATTGGACAAAAAGGATCCGTAAGACAAATCCAAGCCACAAGGTGGATGTCATCAAACTATCCGAAATGGGTAATATACTCTCGTTTTTAAATAATATGAGCTGGACTAGTTTGCTTGTGTTTGATGCTATTACCTTACTTAGTTTATGGAGTTTAAGCAAATAGTATGGAAGAAAGAGGTGAGCGAGTTAGTGATAAATCTATTCAGTGGTATTCTTTAAGAATATCACAAGTTGATTTTGGATATTAATAATGCATTGCTCAATAGAATTCGTGATGTTGAGAATATTGGGTTTAGGCATTATTCTTCCGGGGGACATTGTTTTATAAGTGAGTTATACTCATATGAAAGAATTGAGAATGCCTATATAAATGAAGAAGCCTCAAGACTAGAAAGGAGAGAGAGAGATAAAAGCTTTTTGATGGTTAAAAATATATATATATATAGTGCTAAAGAAAATAATGGAGCAAGAAGAACAGAAAAATTATTCCCGAAAACAAAGTAAACTTGAATAAACTATCCAATATGGGTAATGTTCTATCTCTATTTGATGATATTGATTGGTGCAATTTAATAGTAGTTGATGAAGAATTTTATACTGCCATTATATATGATTTTCATGCAAATCTTAAAGAAGAGAGAATTGAACATGAGGGGAATAATGTAGTTCAATTGTATTCCTCTAGAGTATATCAAGTGGATTTTGAGTTCAATAATGCCTTAGTGAACATAATTTGTGAGGTAGATGATAATGAGGCAAGGTATTACTCATTGGGACAGCATTGCTTTATTCATGGATTGTTCACAAATGAAAGATTTGAAGAAGCTTTCACAAATGGTAGCCAATTTAGGTCAATTAGGGAAAAGAAAATCAAAGCCTTTGATGCTAGAGGAAGGGTTAAGCATCACATGACTACTACTATGCATTTGGTGATTATACTTGCCTTGCATGAGCATAGAAGACTAAACTTTGGATTCATGGCATTGAAGCATATGATTAGTGCAAGAAAACCAGCCAACGAAGCCTTACCGTATGGGAGACTATTAACAAGAAAGTGAGGATGTTGAGGAAGAAGAAAATGAAGAAGAAGAAGAGAAAAAAAGAGGAAATTCTTGCTGAAGAAAGAAAAACCAAAATGAGGCATGAGTTATCTAGTAAGGGGGAGCAACCTTCCACAAAAGAAGACTATTTGACGAGGTACCCTCTATTGAAGGAAAAGAATTTGAAGGTAATAATCTCACTAGAAGTGATACCATAGTTGCCAAGGTGTTTCAAGAGACATTGAGCAACTATGTAAAGAAAATGAAGAAGATGGACAAATTCTTTGAGTCCTTTGCTCTAACAATTCTTGGCAAATTTGATGATTTAGAAACTAGAGTTAAAAAATATGGAAGGAGATGGCAACAATAAGGATGATAGTAATGACAGTGAAAATTGAGATGGCTATCAATTTGTTGCTAAAGAAGAAGACTAAGATGAAGGAAAAGGCAGTGAAGCACTCCAAGAAAAAGAAGAGCATGAGAATGAAGAACAAAGAGGTAAAGCCCAAGAGAACAAGCAAGAAGAAGGAGGTGAAGGGAGACAACAAATGAAGGACCCCATCATATAGAGATCAAGGAAACATTGCCATCACAGCAAACAAATTTGGAAGTGAAGACCATGCAGCACATCCAAGACTAAGCCTTTCTATCCCTAAACTCTATTTTGTTGCTTATTTTAGTTTATGCCTTGATGCACATGTTATGCTTTGACATTGAAATTTACTTGTGTCTTTCTAGTCATTATAATGTTTTGAAGCTCAATATATGAAATCTTTATGATAAGAGCTTCTTTTGTTTCACTTTTGTTGTCCAAGTACTCTTACCCCACCTTTGATTGATGACAAAAGGGGGAGAAGAAAATGTGATGACAAAATGTGTGAAAATGTGAAATAGCAGTGGAATTCCTCATGCATGAAGAGAAAATGTGTGAATTTTCTGAAAATCCATGCATATGTCAAGGGGGAGAAAGAATGACTACAAAATGTGCTATGTGCTCATTATAATGTGAATCATGCTGCAATGTGTGCTAATGTGTGCTATGTATATGTTGATGTGCAATAGATAATGAGTAATGTGGAAATATTTGGCTGCATTTCTGCATTTGAAATTTAAATTGAATATTTTATGATATGTGAGGTTTTAGTTGCTTTCCTAGATTTTGGAATATGGTTAAGTTGAGATTGAAATCTTGAACTTGGTTCTTGACTTGACCTATGATTTTGAATTACTTCAAGAAAACAATTGAAAACATGAATTTTGTGGTTTTGCAAAGCTAAACTAAGTGCCTTTGTGGACATACATGTTTAAATACTTCAACATTTCATTTAAAAAGGCAAAATCACCTTTTCAAACTCGTTGCAAAAATTTTGACTCAAAATTCGGATGCAAGGTTCAAAAATTCGGATGCATGTTTCAGAAATTCGGATGCATGCATATTTGTTGCCAAAAAGTGCTTCTTTGTTGTTCAAATTGATTCAAATATGTTTTATTCTCTTCCATTATGTTTGAACAACCTTAGGAAAGATTTATTTCACATTGAACTTTCATTATATTGAATTTATTGGAATTTGGACTTGGAATGTCAAAATTCGGATGCATGAGTTTAAAAATTCGGATGCATGTTCTAAAATTCGGATGCATCCATATTGTGTTGTCAAAATGTGCTCCTTTGTTGTTCAAATTGATTCAAATATGTTTTAATCTCTTCTAATAAGTTTGAACAACCTTAGGAAAGCTTATTTACAAAATTTGGAGCTTTCATTTATCTTATTTTAAAGTTTGGACTTGATATGTCAAAATTCGGATGCATAATATCCCTAGTCCAAATTTGTTGAAAAATGAGCACAATCTAAGGGGGGGCATTGTTAAACTTTTACAACCTTAAAACCTCTCTTAAAACTTTTTCTAAATGCTTAATTGCTATATCTTCTATCCTAATGGTTGGAAGGAAGGAGGCAAATGGAGGTTGGTTGGGTCATAGGCTCATATTGAGCCTTTTGTATGTCAATGTGCTAAATTGGTTGATTTCTATCATTGACATCAATACTTCTTTGTGCTAATCTATTTAAATCCATCACATATTGCATCAAAGTTTGTCATCATCAAAAAGGGGGAGATTGTTAGCCCTAAGGGCAAATCATGTAGTTATGATTAGTTTTGATTAATGACAAACATTGATGAGGACTAATATGCTTGTATGTTGTGTGATAGGATTTGTGGATTAAGAAGTTTGAAGTCTCATTGCCTTGAAGCTAAAATGCAAGAACAACTCCAATATGTCAAAGTGATTGAAGATTGAAGAGTTTGTTCAAGATGTTAGAAGGCTTTGAAGACATGAAGTGTAGGTTGCATGTGCTTAATAGGTATACTTTGTAAACCCTACACTCTTAAGTCTTGGAATCTATGAGTTGCAATTGAGAGCACAAAACTTGATTTAAATGGTTTCAATGGTTTTGAACTTATCTAAATTATCAAGTTTTCATAAATGGTTTTTGCACTTAAAAGGTCTTTAATGACTTATCTTTGAGGCTAGAAGGTTTTCCAACTTGTTTGAATTGATTTGAACATGTTTTGACAAAGTTTGAAAAATTCGAAAAGAAGATTCGGACGTGAGGACAAAAAAATTCGATCGTCCGAATTTTGTAGCAAAAGTTTGCTATCTGTTCTTCCGAGAGAAATTCGGAAGAATATTCGGACGCATGGAAAAAATTCGGTCAGTCCAATTTTGTAGCGAAAAAAATTAGGGACGCGAGAATCTGGTCGTCCAGATTTTGAAGCGAAAAATTCGAGATGCAGAATTCGGTCATCCGAATTTTACGAAAACTAGCTGATTACTAGTCGTTTTAAGCTGATTTTCAAATTCTATAAAGGCTAGAAACTCTAGATTTTTGAAAGAACTCTTGCACAAAAGAAATCCTTGAAGCTCTAACTTGTTTTACATCAAAATTATATCAAAAGCTCTCAAATTGCCTTGTGCTCAAAGATTGAAATTCAAGATTCCAAAGGCAAGAAGTGAAGTGGTGCTAGCAATTGTATTCATCCACCAAGAAGTGTTGGTAACATTCAAATTCTCTCTTTATATTATTGTTGTGATTGATACAAGGTTGTCAAGAGACATAAAACCCTTGTGAAGGGTGAGCCATAGACTAAATTAATCGAGGTTGTTGTGTAAAACCCATTGGTGAGGGTGAGCCTTGGATTAGATTGGTCTAGGTTGTCTCAGTGACATAAAACTCTTTGTGATAAAGATCGAACGCTTGTTTATTAGATTGAAAAGAGGTTGTTGTGGTAAAACCCATTGAAGGGTGAGCCTCTTGTGTAATTACTTGAAGTAAGCATATACTGAATTGATTGAAATCCTTGAGTGTGGACTCAAGGTAGTGGATGTAGATCTTGGAGAGATCGAACCACTATAAATCGTGTGTTCATTTCTTTATAGCTTTACTTGTTTTTACATACTTGTGTTATTATTATTGTTTATAGTTGTTGATTGATTGGTTGTGGTCTTATAGTTTGATAATCTTGTCTTAACCATCAAATCACGTATAAACTTGAAGTTTGTGAATTTAAAGAAGAGCTTTTATTAAGGCAAAGGATTTGCAAAAAGGGAAAAGATTTTAGATAATTAGCCAAAGACCTAATTCACTCCCCCCCCCTCTTAGGTCTTTCACTCTTGTATTATGATGAGCCTATATATAGGGTCATATGATGACATTAATAAGATACAGAGATTTGTCTTGTTTCTTGAGTTCTACTTTCTCTATCTATATTCTATCTTTTTTTTTTTAGTTTTACATTATTCTTCAAATATATTAACCGACGCTTTTACTTTAATTTTGCGTTACCAACACTTAAATTCATAACAAAAGTGATAAATATATTCTGTTCTTTATTTTTATCTTTTTATTCGGCTCCTCAAATATATATTTCTGCGACAGCCCTTGTTTATAATTATACTACAATGTTTTATTATACCAAAATTTAGTGCATTCAAAAACCATAGGGAATCTATATTAAAAGTTGGCTTTGTTATTTTTTTCGTAGAGATTCTGACTATAATGAGGCTAATGTAATTATATTAATCATGACCCATGCTTATTTATAGTTTCATGTACCAAAACCTTGCTCCTGCTATTCTAATCCAAAATACAATATTTTGTTTAATATGAATCCCATGCTTAGAGAATAATTAAAAGCAACACCTTTTTACCCAAAATCGATTACATAATTATAACTTCTCTACACTAAAATAGGTAGTTCACGTGCATCTAAAACCAAATTTGATTACATAATTAACTTCAATACACTAAAATAGGTAGTTTGCATGCCTCTAAAACCATCTTAACAAGCTACAACAATTAACTAAAAGCATTTTACGGTCGAATACACCCGGATTGGAACACACCCTCTACCGCTTGATGTAAGAGCATCCATTTTCAATTTCACAATGCAAACAGAAGTTGATATTGTGATAAGAGTTCTAAAAATGGGAGTTTAAGACAGCATGCTTCCTTTGATCGCCAGGATTATAACTAAGAACCTTTTTTTTCGAATATTCCTTTCCACTCTGTACAGTGGACACCACACTAAGGCATATGGGGCATTACATTAATTAGAGGCGAATTTTAGATATTACAAACTTTCCGGCAAATTGATTGTTCGCCGGCGTCAATTGGGCACTCCAGTATCAACTTCTAGAGATTGGGTCATTAATTTGCAAACCTAACCCAAAAATAAAAAAGAAGTGCTCAACAGCACCATGAAAAAAGAAAAAGAAACCAAAAATCTTAAAATTTAATAAAATAAAAATAATTACGGGACAAGAACCCCAAAAGCAGAATGCTCAAACCATAGTTATATAAACCATAGGTCATTGGGTAACCACACACTGGGAAAATGTCGCTGTGCATTACAGAGTTGTTTTCTATATACTAAATAAAATCAGTTCTTGCGCGAGAGTGCTGCAGCAATCCCACCGGCCAAAAGTCCAACAGCAGTAGCAGCAATGCCTATACCAATTACTCCATCTGCATCATAGACAACGGAACAAGAAACCTTTAGCACTGTTCTTATACAGTCATGCTAAGCATCAATACTCGTTTACCTAAGCCCCTGCAAATTTAATTATACACTGCATTGCAAAATTATACAAACTTACACCAAGATGCTCACCTTTTGTAATTTTATCCTCAATTGTTTTCTTGAGGGTCAAGGCCTGCCTCCAATCAGGTGCTATCTACAGATTCTCAAGACAGAATATAGAATTTAAATCTGAAAATAATAATAAAAAGAACCGCAGCTGTAATAAAATCACTGGATGACAGTATCCTATTACTGATAACATATTATAACTGCTCCCATCCAGGTTACAGTTCAAATATGTCATCGGCTTTATTCCATGTTTGGAACAAGGAGTAATGCACGTGTAGTTTACAGATCAAGTAATAGAGTATCGAATGCATAATAGATCAGACCTCCAAACAACGGTCAGCAAACTGCCTGCTTTTCGAATAGTCACCACTTCTACAGTACCCAACAGCTAGGAGATAAATCTTTTCTCTAACTTGCAAGGGGCTATTACTGCCACTGAAGGAAGCTGCACTTGCCAACATTTAAGAGTTCAGAAAACCACAAGCTGATAGCTCAAGAAGAGAGAGTGAAAACAAAGAATATCACACGCATCTATCCTAGAAACAGAATACCACAGAAATATTACATAGAGAAACAAAAGTTAAGTAAAATAAGACAGCAAAACTGAAAATATAAATAACATAATGCGCATAGAGAGAACTGAAAGAAGTACAAGAGAGGACAAAATTAAAAGACAAGAGAATAGCAAAAAGCAAACAGAAAGAGGCATCACCATCACCATTTCCCAGAAGTCCAAAGGCAGAAAATGAAGTTTAAGGAAATCCTCCCATCCTTTAAGGCCAACCCTCCCCTGGAGAAGAAAAAGGGATGGGGGTTGGTTTTGGGATACAAATGTATTCATTCTCAACAGGTGCAAAAGTGCAAGTACAATCAAGCATGCATCCACAGCCTCAAAGAATGAGACTAGACAAGAGGCCAAGTTTCCCCATTCTGCTCACCTTCAAGCATAGCTATCCCTCGTTGTACATCCTCAGGTCGTTTTGAATGAACAAGAGCCCAGGACAGCCGCATGATGCATTCACTCTTAAGTGTATCAGAGGAACCTTTCTCAGCCTCAGCAACTTCACGTTCACAACCCTGACGGCATATTGTAGTTTACAGCAGAGAAACATGATTATGGGCAAAACAAGGATGTACTAGGTAGGGTGGTGTGAATGAGGTGCCAGAAATCAACAATTTAACATGCAATGATAAAACTCCGCTTAAATCAATGCAACTTCGAATTGTAAATGTATTTATCTGATAGCAGACCCAGACCAGCGGCTGGACCATGAAAGTAATCAATTCTATTCAATTCTTTCAATTAGAATCTCTACAAGCAATCCAACAGAAGTATGAGCAAAAGAATCCCAGATTTCAATAAGTTCAATTAATGTTTAAATATTTAAGCTAATATTTTCCGAAGTAAGTATTTTGAAGTAAATCCAGAACTTTATAAACTAAATGAAGGCTTTCATTAAACAATCAGTAAGATCTAATAATAAAGTGTGGCAAAAGATAAAGTCCAAAAAACAGTCCGTCCGGGAAAATGCAAACAATTACACTGCAAGTCATACAATAACTGTAAGTGAACTTCTCTTTAATGCTCTATACATTATAAAGAAAGAAGAGTTTGACACACGCAGGAGGTCAGGATAGTGGAATCGTAGTAATCAGAGTTTGATCATCTTGAACTTTAGGTCACATCTATGAAGGACACCAAAAGAAAGGGGGGGAAGTGTATAACTCAAATCAAGGCTTTTGTCAGAAACTCAAAAGAATGTAGCAATGTTTATCAAACACACAACATGCGAAATTATTGGAAGTGTAACCCTAAAACAAGCTATTCAAATCTTGAATAGTAAGACCTCTAGAATAATGAACAGGAAAGTAGACCACAAGATTCCTTTGAAAAGCTATATATATATTCCATAAGCAACCTAGAAAACTAGAATCATTTAAAAATTTCAGCATCAATTTGCTAAATCATTTAATACAAGGGCCAATTTCTGCAGCAAAATTCACATTCAAAAAACACAAAAATGTGACATATAGGATAACATATATGTGTTCTGATCCCATTGATTGCAAAGTATGGTTGTGTGTCTAGAACATGTAAGTCATACTTTAGTTAACTATGAAAGAAGTATATGAAACCCGAATTTCGAACCAGTATATTCAACGTGTATGTCCAAAACAGTCAAATTACTAGACCCTAATAATTACTAAGCAATTGTCAAGATCCGACCGGAAACATTAGACAAGTAAACTTTATTAGCTCCAACAATAAAAAAATCAGACAAATTGAACAACCCAGAGCAACATTAAAAATTTTTGTCATCAAAGAAATCGTAACAGAGATAAGTAGTGCCTCATATCCCTAGTTAAACTGAAGAGTCCAAACCAAAGTCTATGACATCATTAATTGAAGTATGACCCATTCATGGTGGTAAAGACAAAAAGAATAACTATTAGAAACGGCTCCTAACAAATGTATGATTATGTTTTCATAAAAATACCTTACAAAGAGCAGTCTATCCGTCAATACATATGCGCAGGAATCAAATTTGAAAACTTCATAGAACTAATGGTATCTAGAATTTTCAGTTCTCATTCTTATATGGAATGGAATCAACACTAGAGCCTTTACATCAGTCTGATAAACTGGAAAATTTACATAGAAACATGATAGATGCTAGCTTGGCATGATTGCATCTAGGATGATTTCAATTGAAAGGGAATTGGTATTCAAAAAATTCCTGAACTAGCAGATAACAGCAGCATGATAAATTTTATCTACTTTCTCCTCCTTTTAGTGAAAACATCTATTGATCTAATTGATTGCTGGATAAACTGAAGTCTGAATATTTAAGAAATCTGAACCGAAAATTATTATAAGTATGAAAAATGAATGAATTAACTGGATTTGGATAATTTGCCATCAATATACTGAAACTAAAAGTTTTACAATTTTGTACTTTTTTAAGAAAATTTTGAAAAGATATTTTGTATTCCAACTGCTGGCGATTAATACAAGCACGATTTTTGGCAAAAATAAATTTTAAAAACAGCCTCAGTCATCATGAAGCATCTCCATTATACTTTTCATTTGTAAACTTGCACGTGAAGTGTTACTGTTTGACAACTCAATAGTTAGCGTAAGGTTTTCACTTTTTGTTGACAAAAGTTAGTTTTAATTCAATGTTTTGTGATGTTGGTCAAAATTTCAAGATTTTTCACTTTTAAAAGCATAAGTTTGATTTTATTATGAAGTTTTTATAGCGAATTACTCAGTTACATAGTATTTTATACTATAATCTCGTTTAAATAGAAAAGAATAAAAATGCTTTCTTCTTACTTAAAATTTAAAACAGAACCTAATTAATCTTAAACAATAAGTGGGAAAACAGCCATTATCAAAGAAAATGAACCAAATAAGCACTTGTCTATAATACTTATCATATGTATTTAATCAATTAATCTTTAAGTACTTAATTGAATTATCAAACAATCCAAACCAAATTTAAAATAAATAAATTTATATGTATTCCTTGTGGACAAACAGAGTACATTAAGCTCTAGAAGACCATTTATTTATGGTCCACCTAGTCCCAGCTCACGCCCAAAAGTAATTCGAGAAACTGCAATAGTTAGATATCTAGATTCGAAATACCTAGCCAAAAAAAAAAACAAAGAAGATATCTAGATTTGAAATAATTGAGTTGCTGTTTTTAAACAGCATTTTTCATTGTACTTAATCACATATCCTCATTTTCATTTACCCGCTTCTGATAACATCTATCGCGCAAGCAATTTTTACTTGACAACTCAAAAAGCTCCCCACCCAGCAAATTCCAGAATAAATCTAAAAAATAATAACAATAGTAAAAAATCAAAGCTCCATAATCAAAATCATTTCGGAATAAAAATAATAGTAATGAAATTAAAATGGAAGAACCGAATTCTTCTAAGCTTTCCCGAGAAGAGGCCAGACAATTCAAACCGAACAATGGTGATCGACATAAGAACACTTACAGCGACGACATCGGAATCGCACCATGGAATGTGATCGCCGCCGGAGAAGAAGTTCCCAACTGAATCGAAGAATTTCCCAATTTTTCCTTCCATTTTGCCTTGTGCCTTGTATCAGCGTCAGAAAGATTAATTATACCCGGAAGAAGTCGGCACAGAACGGGGAGAGCCGCGTCTTGAATAGAGAGAAGCTTGGGGGTTAAGACTGCAGGGGCAGGGCTATGGCTACGGTCCTGCACGGCCTTTTGCAGGACCGAATCTGACCCGTCAGATTATATTTGAAATCTAATCGATAGTTTATATTTTTTTATTTTTATATATATTTTAAAAAAATATATAAATTTTAATTATCATTGATCAAATTTGATGTGACGAACTAAATTCAATCTTACACTTGCAGCAAAAATACAAATGTAGGATCGTAAACAGACTCGCAATTTGGGTCCGTCTAGATTTATTTATTTGGTTTAGCTTTTTTAGCAAAAAATCAAAACAAAATACCTCACAAATATCATACACTTTCTTTCGTGACAATTTGGTTATATAATCTGTTAATGTCTTGCGCATGCCTTTTTGTCGCACGTGTAATCCAACCATTAGATTGCCCTTTATGTTATCTAATGATTGGGTCCAATAAAAGACAAATGAAGAATATTCAAAGAAAAAAATATAAAAATAATCAAAAATTAAAAATCTCCATCTATTTTTATCTTGTCAATTGCCATAACAAAGACTTCAATATGTAATATATTAATAAAAACTTTTGGTCATATGTAAAAAAAACACCTTCCTCTCAATTGAAACATTCCTCTTCTCCCTCTCTTCAAGATTTCGTTCTTGCTCTTTGTCTTCATTGTTCCTTTTTTCTTCCTAATCTCCTTCTCTTTAAAACTTTGACACAATAGAAGCAGTCCATGATGGTCAATCCAAATTCACCCATGAGTGAGATAATGTCATTGCTCTGCATTTTCTATAATTTTTGCATGGCCTGCCTTTGTTGTGTGGCAAAAAGATACAATATTCCTTCTTCTCAGTCTCGCTTTGGCATGCATAGAAAGGAAAAGGGTCTGTATTTCTTTAAAAATATTTGTCATGAATATCGTGTCTTACAGGATCCATGACCCTTGGCATTGCCTGCATGCTTTGCGCCTATGCAGTTTCACGTTCGCCCTACAGTGTAAGACGGAATGATCGGGTAACAGAAGGGTATGATGGAGAATTGAAATACCTAAGGGGGGTAAATTAGGTATTTGGCTAGTTTTCGTAAAAACAAACTTTTATAAGTTTAGATCAAGAACAGATTATATGAGTAAAATAGAGACAATTTATAGCAAAGCAATGAAAGAAAGCAATAGCAAAGAACTCAAACAATTTATAGTGGTTCGATCCTCAAGATCTACATCCATTACCTTAAGCTCACACTTAAAGATTTCAAACAATCTACTATATGCTCAGGTTTACAAATTACAAGAGAGGCTCACAACACTATGGTTTTACACTCACAACCTCTTCTAGTAACTTTTTACAATACAAGGCTCACCAAACACAATAGTTTTATATCTCAAACAACCTTGAATCACAACTTCAAGGATCACCCTTATCTAAAGAATTTTATGTTATCAAGATAACCTTACGAGAGTTAGTAGACCAACACAATTTAATAAATAAAGAAGAGTGTGTATATGTTACCACTTGTTGGTAGATATTACACAAAGTTGCACCTTCACACTTTGATTCTTTGGATTGATCAATTGAATGCACAAGACATAAGAGACTTAAGAAATGTTTGAAAAAGGCTTTAGAATGTTTAGAGTTCTCAAAAATTCAAAACTTGCAAAAGATTGCACGTTTATATCTTTTATAGAATTTGAAAATCAGTTTTAACAGCTATAAAACGGCTAGTTAACGGCTATTTTCAGGAAATTCGGACAACCGAATTCTGCGTCCAAATTTTTTGGACGACCGAATTTTTTTTGCTGCGTCCGAATTTCTCTGGAAAAACAGTGACCATGCTGAAGGCCAAAATTAGGACGACCGAATTTTTTTTCATACGTCAGAATCTTCTTCCGAATTTCTTTGGAAGAACAGTAGCAAACTTTTGCTACGAAATTCGGACGACCGAATTTTTTGGAAGCATATTCAAAATTTGTAAAATCATTTGAGATTTAACTTCAATAAGTTTGAAAAATATTTGGTATGCATAGAAAACTTATTTAGACATATATAAGTTTTGAAAACCAAAATCAAATTCCTTTGATCATATAAAGTTTACTTAAAAACTTTTAGGACAAAAAAACACATTCACCAAGAAATTCATTCAAAGCCTTTTAAGATTAAGAAACCTATTTTATGCTCTCTTATGCATTCAATAGACTCCAAGACATACAAGTGTAGAGTTTACATAGAGATTTACCTATTATCATATCTACTCTACACTTCAAGTCTTCAATGCCTTGAGTTCATCTTTGAATAACCTTCAAAAGACTTCATAGTTTATTGAGGTTGTTATTGCACTTTGGCTTGAAAGCAATGAGACTTCATACTTCTTAGTTCACAAAACCTATCACACAACATACAAGTATATTAGTCCTCATCAATATTTGTCATTAATCAAAACTACATGATTTGCCCTTAGCGCTAACAATCTCTCCCTTTTTTATGATGACAAATTTTGATGCAAAATGTGATAGATTAAAATAATGTAGTACATAGAAGTATTAATATCAATGATAGAAAATAACCAATTTAGCGCATTGACATACAAAAGGCTCAATATGAGCCTATGACCCAACCAACCTCCATTTACCTCCTTCCTTCCAACAAAATTAGGATAGAAGATATAGCATTTAAGCATTTAGAAAACTTTTAAGAGAGGTTTTAAGGTTGTTAAAAGCTTATCAATGCTTCCCATTAGATTGTGCTCTTTTTCAACACATTTGGACTAGAGATATCATGCATCCGAATTTTAACATAGCAAGTCCAAACTATAAAATAAGATAAATAAAAGCTTTAAAATTTGTAAATAAGCTTTCCTAATATTGTTCAAACATATTTTGAGAGATTAAAACATATTTGAATTATTTTGAACAACAGAGAAGCACATTTTGACAATGAAATATGGATGCATCCGAATTTTAGAGTATGCATCCGAATTTTTAAACTCATGCACTTATATGTACTACTATGTACTACACTGTTTTAATCTATCACATTTTGCATCAATATAATGGATGTTTAAAGTGAAATAAGGCTTTCATAATGTTGTTCAAACATAATGGAAGAGATTAAAACATATTTGAATCAATTTGAACAACAAAATATCACTTTTTGGCCACAAATATGAATGCATCCGAATTTTGAATCCAAAGTTTTTGCAAATAAGTTTAGCTTTACAAAAGTTCAAGAAAATTCAAGCATAGATGCATTCATCACATTCATCACAGAATCATCATTGCAGGCATCATTCATCATATTTTTCAGCATATTTCTCCCCCTTTTGTCATCATTAAAAAAATAAAAGAGGGATCAATGAAAATAAGATTATCAATTTAGTACATAAAGGAAGCTCTCATCATTGAGATTTCATCATTGAGCTTCACTATTACATAAAATGCAGCAAGATACTTAACAAGTTCAGAATTACATAAAAAATCAGTATAGATAAACAACTTAAAAGCAGTAAATAGAATAGAAGGAAAGAAAGCTTAGTCTTGTGATGTTGATGTTGATGGGGAGGCTCGGCTCACTCCTTTCTTGATGGCCAGGTGCTTCACTCTTTCGTGACTGAAAGAGAATGTTGATAGAGAGACTATTTCAGCTTGAGCTACTTGGCTGCCTCCTATTTATGGCTCTTCATGTGCATGTTCTTCCTCTTCTTCTTTTGCCACAGTCTCTTCATCTCCATCTTGATCATTATCTTCATCATTGCTGTCATTATCATCTCCTTTCTTTTCTTCTTTATCTCCTTCTTTCTCATTTCCATCTTGAGGCTTAGAGGGTCCTTCACCACTTTGAGTATTTTTCATAAGGATTTCTTCAATGTGCTTTACCCTACTCTCCAATCCATCTAACTTTCCAAGAACCATTGGAGCAATTGATTCAAAAAACTTATACATCTTCTCCATTTTCTTGACATGATTGTTCAAGGCTTCTTGGAATGCTTTGGCTACTATGGTGTTACCTCTAGTTACTCCTTCACCACTTGAACCAATTCCAGTTTCTTCTTCAAAAAATCTCCTTTTTGTTGGAGGTTGCTCCCCCTCACTTGAGGTGTCATGCTTCCTCTTTGTCTTCATTTCTCTAGCAAGGGTTTCTTCTTCATCCTCTTCTTCTTCCTCCTCTTCACTTTCTATCTTTTCTTCTCTTTCTATTCTTTTTGGAGGGGTTTCTTTTTTTGTCCTCCATACATTATCCTCATCAAGAACTAATTGCATTCTTTTAAGAGTTTCATTAGTGTAAATCTCCCCACTCTTAAAAGTTTGCCCTCTTCCCGGAAGTTTAATCTTAAAATGCTTAAAGATTCTTGTCAACAACCTTCCAAACGGGAATGCCTTGGTTACTATTTTTATTGCAGTAATCATGTGTTTCAAGGCTATATAACCAAAGTTCATTCTTCTATGCTCATGCAAAGATAACATGATTACCATATGCATATTTCCAACTGATGACTTATGTCCAAAATTAGGAACAATCATAGTAGTTACCATATGATGCAACACTCTACCTCTAGCATCCAAGTTCTTAATTTCCCTCTCCTTTATAGATCTAAACTCTCTTCCATTGGTAAATGCTTCTTCAAATCTAACATATGTAAAGAGTTCACGATCATAGCAATGCATGGAAGGTGAATAATATCTAGCTCCATTGTCACCTACTCCACAAATTCTGTTTATCAATCCTTCACTAAATTCAATGTCAACTTGGGATACTCTAGATGAATACCATTGTATCACATTATCCCCTACCATCTCAACTCTTTCCTCTTTCAGGTTTGCATAGAATTCATATATCAAGGTAGGATAAAATTCTTCATCAATGAACAACAAACTACTCGAACTAATATCATTGAAACAAGATAGAACAATATCCATGCTAGACAATTTATTAACATCCACCTTATATCCAGGAATAATCTTTCTGCTACTTTTATTCCATTCATCAAATTCATGAGTAGCTTTGATTGAGACAAACCTGTCAACTCCAGATAATGTTTGAGGGATTCGAATTCTTCTTGGTTGGTTGAGGATTGAGTCTCCATCTCCTTCCTTAGCCTTTCCTTTCCCTTTCTCAACATTTGGCTTCTTTGTTCTCACCATTGATATTTTCTGTTGAGAAGTATTGATTTTCGGTATGAATTTAGGGTTAGAAGTTTAAAAGTGAAGGTAAATCGGGATGAGAATGTGTGGTTTTGAAGGGATTTTGATTCGGATGTGAGTGGGTATGAGAGTCTTTTAAAAGGATGTGAAATTCGGAAGTTGAAGTGTTGAGAAGACTGTTTAATCTTCATTTAAATAGTTGCATCCGTAAAATTTAGACGACCGAATTCTCAGGTCTGCGTCCGAATTTTCAGTCAAAAGTATATGTTTCCTTTCACTAAGAAAATTTGGTTGACCAAATTTTCTGTAGTGCATCCGAATTCTGGATCGAAAATTTCCTGTTTTCATCAAAACTTCAATACACACATTAGTCATTGAATCTTGAAATTCCTAAGAGTCTTCTTAGGTGATTGAACCTTTCCTCAGCCAAAGGCTTTGTAAATATATCAGCAATTTGATCATTTGTATTTATATATTCTAAGCATATATCTTTCTTAATCACATGATCACGAATGAAATGATGTTTTATCTCTATATGCTTAGTTCTAGAATGTTGAATGGGATTTATGCTCAAATTAATAGCACTAGTATTATCACATAGTATATGCACACAATTGAATTTAAGACCATAATCAAGTAAGATATGTTGCATCCATAACAATTGTGCACAACAACTACCTGCAGCTACGTATTCAGCTTCTGCAGTGGATAAAGACACACAAGCTTGCTTTTTACTAAACCAAGATACAAGACAACTACCAAGAAATTGACAATGACCACTTATGCTTTTACGTTCAACTTTGCATCTAGCATAGTCAGCATCAAAGTATCCAATAAGTTCAAAAGATGAAGTTTTTGAAAACCAAAGGCCATAGTCATGTGTATCAATCAAATAGCAAAAAATACGTTTGACAGAAATTAAATGAGATTCTTTAGGACATGATTGGAATCTAGCACACAAGCATACATCAAACATAATATCTAGTCTACTAGCTGTGAGATAGAGTAAACTTCCAATCATACCTCTATATAATTTCTCATCAATATTTTTACCTTTCTCATCTTTGTCAAGTTTAGTTGATGAACTCATTGGAGTACCTATTCCTTTTGCTTGATCCATTCCAAATCTTTTCAGAAGCTCCTTGGTATACTTTGCTTGATTAATGAAGACTCCATCCTTAGTTTGCTTAATTTGCAACCCAAGGAAGAAATTTAGTTCTCCCATCATGCTCATCTCAAATTCATTTTGCATGGATTTGGCAAACTCTTCACAAAGGGAAGTATTAGTAGCACCAAAAAAAATATCATCAACATAAATTTGCACAAGTAAAATATCATTTTTAGAAGATGTTTTTATAAAAAGAGTTGTATCCACTTTTCCTTTTGTAAAACCTTTTGAAAGAAGAAAATCACTTAATCTTTCATACCAAGCTCTTGGAGCTTGTTTCAGTCCATATAGAGCTTTGGTTAACTTGAAAACATGATTTGGAAAATTTTCATGAATAAAACCAGGAGGTTGTTCTACATAAACCTCTTCTTCAATAAAACCATTTAGAAAAGTAATTTTGACATCTATTTGAAATAGTTTAAAATCTTTAAAACAAGCAAATGCCAAAAGTATTCTTATAGACTCTAATCTGGCCACTAGAGCAAAAGTCTCATCATAATCAATGCCTTCTTCTTGGTTCAAACCTTGAGCAACAAGTCTAGCTTTATTTCTAACAACTTCTCCTAGTTCATTTAACTTATTTCTAAAGACCCACTTTGTACCAATAACAGAATGATCATGAGGTCTAGAAACAAGAGTCCAAACTTTATTTCTTTCAAATTGATTTAACTCTTCTTCCATAGCAATAATCCAGAAATTATCACATAATGCATCATCAATATTTTTCGGTTCAATATGAGATAAAAGGGCAAAATTATCAATAAAGTACCACCTTGTTTTAACTCCTTGGGAGACATCACCAATGATTTGCTCCTTAGGATGACTTCTTGCATATGTGAGATCCTTTGGAAGTTCTTGATCATTGCTTGATTGACCATCTTGTTCTTGCTCCATTATTTCTTCTTCTTTGGCATGATCTTCCAATGTAGGTACTTGGTGTTGAGTTTGATTTTCAACCATTGAGGAACCTGCATCATCTTCATTTCTTCTTTGAAGATAAATGTTAGATTCATCAAAAGTTACATGAATAGTTTCTTCAACACATAATGTCCTTTTGTTATAGACTCTATATGCCTTTGTATTTGATGAATAGCCAAGAAATATGCCTTCATCTGATTTTCTATCAAACTTACCAAGATTGTCACTAGTGTTTAAAATAAAGCACTTACACTCAAAAACTTTAAAATAGACAATTGATGGAGTTTTATCAAATAGAAGTTCAAAAGGTGTTTTTCTTATAAAGGTCTTAGTAAAACTCTATTCATTACATAGCAAGTTGTATTTAACTGTTAACTTAGGGCGTAAGGGATAAATAGGATATGGTGCAGTACCTTTCTTGCAGCCCTGGAGCTATTCTGACCCCTATTTCCAATTAGGAAATAAAATAGGGTTAGTACAAAAAAAAAAAACGCATCCCTGGTCCTTTTGTCTCTTGTCCCTCCTTTCCAATCCCCATTCCCCAGTATGGAGCCAGCTTCTTCACACGCATGCCATTTTTCCGCCACACCTGGTCCTCAGCAAACGAAGCTTGAGGGAAGACTTCTTTCAGTAGCAGCGTATATGCGATATCCCTAAAGGTCCCTTCCTAACAGCCGATATGCGACATTTTTCGGATTGACAATATCAAGATTCACTCTCAGTCAAGATTGAAGTCTAAAAAACCAGTACGTAGGACATCCGCCTTGTAGAATGTATTTCTCTTAACACTTAGTCAGGCATTGGAAGGTTCCATAACCACTGAAAGCACAAAGGGAGGCTTCAAACACCAGTACGTGGCATGCCAGCCAGCTCTATCTCATAAGCCTTCCAATAGCGGGAGAAATGTCCAGTTCAACCGAAACTACTGCTGTATTGTATAAAGGGCAGGTCCAACGGCACCACACCTCCTCTTGAGAAAAGACAAGGTAAAGACTGAGCTTCCTGATACGCTTTCAAGAAAAAGAACACAGTGTTAAAACCCTTGTCCCGAGTTAGGCTTCTAATTCGGATAGAGCTTCGTTTCGATTATTCCTCAGTCATAACCGTCACTTCACTTGTTTCCCCGCGTCCTCGTCCATGGGCCGCTGTCGCCCTCTAGCGGATCGATGGACGAGGACAGACTGCGCGATGCCCAAGATCCTCTTTTTTTTTGGGCATCGTTTTTCCTCCCTCTGGTCGGGGTTCCCTCCTTTCAATCGGGGTTTTCCTAGGTCCCACACCCTTAGCTCCCTTGGCTTCAAAGGCTGCAGGGCTATAGGCTTCAGGCTTCAAAGGCTGCATTAGCTTCATTTGCTGCATTAGAGCTACATTTTAGCTGCAGCATTGGTCCGTTTTTCCCCCCTTAATCCCCCTCGGGGGGAGATTTGAATCGGTCTGTTACCCCCTTTTATCTCCCTCAGGGGAGTTTTTTAACACTTTTTCTGTATATTAAATTAAATATCTGTCAAAAATTCAATTAGTTAGCCAGAAAGAGAGTTATGAATTCCTTAGTGTGAGTGTCTATGTCGAGACAGGTATAAAGACTCATGTGGGTCCAAAAACTCGCGTTTCGCCCTAGGGACTTCGGTCTAGTCCTTATGCTATTTAATTTTATGTTAAAATTAAAATTTAATTCGACATAAGAAGTACATAGGCGTATATATACTCGTGTGCACATTTCGCATATACGCTAACCACTATATATTTTGCAACCCACAAAACAATCCGGTCCTTGCAACCCAAGGAGTGGGTCTTTGGTGATGTGCCTATTCTACATCACAAAAGTATTTTGGTAAGGAATTTTCACAAAGCATTGATCTAGCCATTTCTTGTAAAGTTCTGTTTTTCCTCTCAACAACACCATTTTGTTGAGGTGTTTTGGCAGCTAAAAAATTATGAGTGATGCCATACTCATCACAAAATTTTGTAAAATCTTGGTTGCAAAACTCTCTTCCATTATCACTTCTAATAGAAATTAGTTTGCAATCAAGAGAAATTTGAACCTTTTTGAAAAGTTTTGAAAATTCATAAAATTTTTCATCTTTTTGTGATAAGAAGATTACCCATGTAAATCTTGAAAAATCATCAACAATCACATAAGCATATCTTTTACCACCAAGACTAGTAGTCCTCATAGGTCCAAATAAATCCATGTGAACTAGTTCAAGAGGTTTTGAGGTAGAAACCATTTTCTTTGTTTTAAAAGATGTTTTTGATTATTTCCCATATTGACAAGCATCACAAAGACGGGTTTTATCAAAATGCATTTTTGGTAATCCTCTAACTAGTTCTTGTGTAGAAAGTTTATTCAATAAATCCATGCTCACATGTCCTAATCTTCTATGCCACAAAAATCCATCATTGTCATGAATGGCAAGATATTTAATAACATTAGTAATAAGCTCATCAAGATATAACACATATACATTACTAACTCTTTTAGCAACAAAAATAGTTTTATTACTTGCACTGTCAAAAATAGTACAAGTATCACATTTAAACTCAACTTTGCAACCATTGTCACATAATTGACTAATACTAAGTAAATTATACTTTAAACCATCAATAAGTAAAACTTTCTTGATAAGAGGGAAAGGACCTTTACCAATGTTACCTATTCCAAGTATTTTCCCTTTTTTCTTATCTCCAAAAGTGACAAAACCTTCACTTGTAGCTTGAAGCTCACTAACAAGTGATGCATTTCCAGTCATGTGCCTTGAGCAGCAACTGTCAAGAAACCATTTAGTGGCACTTGATCGTGAGGCAAATTGTACCTATACCAAATTAGAAATAGTGATTTTTTGTACCCATATCTTCTTGGGTCCAAAGTGGTTAGTAATAGTTCATTTGACTTTCCAAATGGTCTTAACACCATTTTCTATCTTTCTTTTTATAAAACACCTAGAAACCTTGTGCAACAAGTATGAGACCTATAATGAGAAGATTCTTTAACAAATAACCCTTTTTGTTTTGGATCAAAATAATCATGTGTAAAACCAAGACCGTGCTTTACAAATGAAGATCTTTGATAACCAAGTAGTTTATTTAAATTTTCTCTTCCATTTGTAAATCTCTCAATGCATAAAGTAAGATCATTAACTTTCCTTTTTAAAGACTCATGATCTTTTAGCATTGATTCAAGAGAAATAATTCTTTTACAAAGCTTTTTGTTTTCAAAAGATACACTTTGTATTGTAGTATTCAAAATTTCTTTTTCAATGGTAAGGGAATTAATGGTCTCAAGAAGTTTATCATTTTCAACACATAATTTTGAATTCTCATTTGAAAAATCATTGATTTTGAATTTCATTTCTTTGTTTCTTTTTGAAGCATTTTTCAACTCTTCATACAGTTCTACAATCAAATCACTAGAATCAATATCATTATCACAGAAATTTGAAATAGAAGGTGAAAATTGTACCTCATCATCAATGGCCATAAAGCATATGTTGGCCTTCCCTTCACTGTCATCCTCGCTTTCTTGTTGATCCCACGTTCCGGCTAATCCTTTTCCTTTCTTGGCAGATTTCTTTCTATTTTTGCTGTCTCTTTCCCTCTCTAACACTTTGGGACAGTCAGCAATAAGATGCTCTATGCTCTTGCATTCAAAGCATTGAGGTTTATAGAATGAGGATTGTCCACTCTTCTTGACTAGCTTTCTTCCTTTCTCTAGAAACTCCTTTTTGTAGAATCGCTTGAACTTCCTCGCTGCCATTGCAATCTCTTCTTCTCCATTGTTTCCTCCTTCTTCTTCACTTGAAGATTGTTCTTGTTCGCTCAAGTGATTTGAAGCATTGAGCACAACTCCTTTTCTTCCCTTTTCTTCCCTTTTCTTCATCTTCCTTATCATTCAACTGTTTCATCTTCATTTCATGTGTGAGTAGTGATTTGATAAGCACTTCAAGAGGAAGAGTTTTTAAATCTTTGGACTCCTCAATAGCAAGCGTCTTTGACTGCTAGGATTTTGGTAGAGCATCAAAAATCTTCCTGTTTTGCTCTCCCATAGTATAGCTTTTACCATAAGCTTTCAAGCCATTAAAAATATTAGTAAACCTTGTAAACATATCACTAATATTTTCACCTTGTTTCATAGTAAACAGTTCATAATCTCTAACAAGTATAGCAAGTTTAGATTCTTTAACTTGATTAGTACCTTCATGTGTAATTTGGAGCAGTCTCCACATATCATGAGCAGAATCACACCCACTAACTCTATTGTATTCAGTAACATCTAATGCACAACTTAATATGTTCATGGCCTGATAGTTTAATGTCATTTTCCTTGAGTCATGCTCATCAAATTCATCAGTGGATTTGGGTTCTGAGGTTACTCCATCTGCTCTCATTTTCATTGGGACATAAGGACCTTTCTCAACTATGTTCCATAAATCAAAATTGATAGAACAAATATATATTTTAACTCTAAACTTCCAAAAAGTGTAATTTGTTCCATCAAACAACGGTGGTCTGTTTGTAGATGATCCTTCTAGGTAAGGTAGGTTTGAAATATTAGCCATAGGATCTTTGTCTTCTAGGTTGTAAAACCACACAAAGAAGTTCTAGCTCTGATACCAATTGAAATACCTAAGAGGGGGAGGGTGAATTAGGTATTTGGCTAATTTTCGTAAAACCAAACCTTTTATGAGTTTAGACCAAGAACAGATTATATGAGGAAAATAGAGACAATTTATAGCAAAGCAATGAAAGAAAGCAATAGCAAAGAACTCAAACAATTTATAATTGTTCGATTCTCAAGATCTACATCCACTACCTTAAGCTCACACTTAAGGATTTCAAACAATTGTTCACAACGATATGCACAATTGTGAACAACTGTGAATGACTAAACTAAACACGATGTTGAATGTGTCTCAGCTAGAGAATAGCTGTTTATAGTGTTCGAAACAATTGTTCATAGTCAAGATGATATAATGAGGTGGAGAACAATTGTTCACGAAGAAGATATTTGTACTGTACATGCAGAATAATTATTATTAATGGGTGAGTATTTAATGATGATGTAGGAAAGTTGGAAGAAATGAAGAAGATGGAGATCATCACTTTGAATGATGCAAATGAATTCTACAATAGCTATGTTCAACACAGAATTCGTCACAAAGATCATGTATGAGAAGAGGCAATCCAAAACAAATAAAGTGCACTATGTCAAGTACACATGCAACAAAGAGAGATTCCAAAATGGCAGCACTTTAGACCTAAAGAACATCAAAACAGCCGGCTCCCACGTCCAGTCAAGGTCTTCGATAAAACAGTCAAGAAGCGAGGAGAGAACAGGTTGCGGTGTATACATACAATTGCGGCTTGATGAGGCGAGGGGTGTTTATGTCATTATTGATGCCATAATCAAGAACTGCACCTTGTGGAATATTCTTATATGTTAAGATCTAATTGGCACGTTAGCAATGTCCAAGGCTTGATGGTTGAATTGAATAAAATGCCAGTATTCAGTTGAGATCTTCCTTCGAAGTTATGGCTTTAGGTCCAAAAGGCAAAGCCGGCCTTGGTTTTCTTGCCAACAATCTTAAGAATCATGTCGCTAGAAAAAGGCAAAGGGCAATGGCATTTGGGAAAGCTATGGAGCTGCAAGAATATTTTCATTACAAGGCATATCACAACCCGTCCTTTTATTATAAAATTGAGATGGATAGTGAGGAGAGAATTGTCAATATTTTTTGGGTAGACAGTGACTCAATCACATTCGATACAAATTACTACACGCATAAAAATTATCGGCAAGTTGGTATGTCTGGAATAATTATTCTCCTTGAATTGTATAATTATTTAGTGTACTATTTAATGTATGATGTTGATGATAAAGAAGGGTTTGCCTTGGTTTGGGATAAGATAATTAATTTTCTCAATGGACCCCATAAATTGTTGGAAAGGATCCATAGAGTCTGTAGGCAATGATCAACAGCTTGGGTTAAACAGTATTTCACATCTGGAATGGTCACTTACAATTGAGCGAATCATGTAATGCGATTATCAACGGTTATTTCCAAATAGATCACAAATTGTTATAGCTCTTTGGGCACTTCAGCTGAATAGTTGAGAGTAGACATGAGGTTGAGAAGATACAGATATTTCATGTCAATGATAGGTGCTTGAATAGATCTGTGTTAATTGTTCAACTGAATTTGAATTGTTTGTTAAGTTTTGAATAATTATTGTAGTACTTCAGAATAATTTTTCTTGTGGGACACTTGACAGGGTGCCGAACAATAATTTTGAGTACAGTCTAATGGCAAGAAGTGTTGCAGAACAGTATGCTTCTAATGTGTTTGCCATGTTTCAGGAACAATACTGTCAGATATTTGAGTACATGTTTGAGGTTGTTGCACCAACTGACAGTGTTTAAGATAACGTGATGTACACTATTTTCAAGTAGCTTGCCGGTAGTGATGGGGAAAGTTGGATGAAAGGTTGATCCGGGGTAACCCAACAATTCCAACTCTAGAGTGCATAGGCCGTCTATTTGAGATAGCTAAAATCATTGTAGACATTATTTTAAAGTGATGGATGTGCTTGGGTCTCTGGGTAATAGCAAAATGAGGATAATCCCGAAATAATACATTCTGCACATATGGACTAAGAGAGCCAAGCGTGGCTTGTAGTTTCCAATTACAAGCAATGGTGGGGAAAATCCTTTTACATATGGTGAACGATACTAGCATCTATCAGGAGGATAGTTTTGTTGGCAACGACCATTTGCATAGAGGATGATGACGTGTATGGGGTTGTTGAGAACTAGTTGAATGTCTTATTTTCACTAGTGAAACAGATGCTTGCTTCTCTGAAGAGAAATATTGCCTCCTAGCAAAACTTGACATCCACCCTAAGTATACTAATAGAGCAATTGTTCATTACCGCCGTAATTATTATTTGACGTATACCATACATTATGAATCAGATTGCACAAAAATTAACCCCATTCAAATGACTCGTAGCTATTACTGCACTGGGAGTGGTAGAAGACTCATAGCTATTGACCAAGACAATTAAATGTAGGGAGAATCCCAATCGATCAAGGATATGGTTGAAGAGTTTGATGGAGCAGGCTAGACAAAGAAAGAAGGTAGCATTGCGAAGGCAGCGTAACAATTGTCAAACATCCAAATTGTATGCATGTACTTCAAACGCCAATCAAAATCAGGTTGATGCATGTAAATCAGACTTGCAGCTAACATTGTAAACCTATACAGGATCTTCAGTATCAGCGACAATGTCGAAGTGAGATAGTTTTGTATGTAGAGAATGTATATCATTTTTTATTACATGGTTTGTTTTTTGTTGCAAAACTGTAGAACTTGTTGATGCGCTCAGTTTTTCAGTTTTTCACAATTAAATGCAATTATTATCATTATTATTTAGTCTTTGGGTATTTGGTTTTTTGGGGGAGAGCCTAGAGGAATGAACAAATGTTCATTGGTGTCATTAGAATTGTTCATATAATTGTTATCATTAAATAGAACAATTATTAAGCTATCAAGCATCTAACTACAACATGAACAAACCAAAACAATTGTTCAGCATACACAAGAGTGTTGACCGTGACTTCTTCTGACTACACATTTGGACTATTTGTGGTGAACAATTGTTTAGTCATAGTAGAACAATTGTTTAGTGCAAAAAATATGAATTACGCTAAGCATTGACCAATCCTTCTTGTGACTACATGTTTTGTTAGAAGTGAACAATTGTTAGTTTGGTCGAACAATTATTTAGCTAGCTGTAACAATTATTCATACAATGTAGCACAAGTTAGTATTAAGAAACATCATCTTCCCCAACCTCTCTTCCTCCCTTTCATCTTTACCATTTTAATTTCATGCGCAGGAAGTTGTGAGCTTGCTTTCCAGACCTTTGCCACAGTCATTATGTCTTCTAAAATTGCATTCTCTTTCTACAATAGAAGTCGTGCAGTCATAGTCTCCCTTCACCCACAATGCAAAGCACTCTTGTGGGACTTACCCAATCCATGTCTCCATCATCCAGATCATAAGAACACCACAACTGCACGCATCGGGTTCAATGGGGACATCCTGAGTAAACTCTCCAAAATTCATTTTTTCACCGCTACATTTACTATATCGGGGTGACAAAGTACTTCATCAAGGCATCTCTGACAACTCGATGCACAATATCAAACATCACAGTATACTACATGCTGTTGAAGTAGAGAAACTTCTTCAATGGAACATTAACAGCAAACAGGAAGAAATGCTCGGCAATACATATTGAGAAAAAGAACTGTCTCCAATAAAATCGAAATAAATTATAAACAACGGATATCAATGGAACCTTTGAAGCATACTAATTGTTAATCCATCATAACAATTGTTCACAAGGTATTTAAAAACCAATTTGACTTAAAAAATCACATAGGACAAGGTTGAACAAATTGTCCAATTGGATATAATTCCAGGTGCTAAGCAACATTGCAACCTTGGTTTCAATATTAGTATCAGAATAATCAGTGCTTTTGTTCAAATCGTCAAGAGCCTATTGATAAGATTATATTTAAATCATTATTTAGAATTAATTTATCACTTATTTAAGGGCTAATTAATATAAATCTTATGACTTTGACTTGTTTTGGTAAATTAAATATTTATGTACTTAATATGAATTAATTAAGATGATTTTATTTATAACGTACATTTTAATTCACCAATTTTATTATTTATTGATGCAGGGGTAAGATGGTAATGTCAAAAGAAGAAAAAGAAAGATTCTAAAATTGACTTTGATTTGGAATAAGATATGAAATCTAAATTATGTTTAAATTCCTAATACACACTTATAGGAAAGGAGGGAGGAGGCTGACGGTAGGAAGAGAGGGAGAGTTGCCGGAGACCAAAAGAGAAAGATTAGAAAAAGTCAAAAAGAAGAGACGAATTGAGGGCAGCCAAGGAAGATTTTCGAGTAGCAAAAGGGGAGATTTTTGGGCAGCAAGGAGGGAGATTTTCAAGCAGCAAAAAGAGAGAAAATTTGGGCAGCCAAAGAGAGGAATTCGGGCAGCCAAAAAGAAGAGATTTTCGGGCAGCAAGAAGGAATAAATTTTGGAGAATCAATTGAACAAAAATCATGAGAAGCAATTTTGTCAAAGGACAAAAGGGTTGACCGAGGAAAGAATGGAGCAAAAACAGTGACAGGAAGCTTGAAAATAAGCCCTTCTATTCTTCTATGCTTGTAATTTTTTGGCCAATTTTTGCATGCCTTTAAATTTATTCTAGTGGCTGAGAAGTACTAGTTTAAATTGGATCATGGTAATAACAACACATCGTAAAACTAACTGGAGATAGATTCGGTTTCTGTGTGTGGTTTCTAGCGAGTAGGAAACAAAAGTTAGGGAATTCCATAGAGGTGTTTGCGGCTTTGATAATTAAAATCACATAGAGATACGATTGGTTTATTAATTAAAGTTAGGAGCTTTTCACCAAGAGATTGAGTCTAGCTTATAATTGGGAATTTTACCATTAACCAAGTGGAGAATTAATTTAAAGAAATTAATTATTTGTCATAAGAGGAGTAAGCTGGATTTGGAGTGTCTTAGTCTATTCATTACTATGGTTTTTAATTAACATAATTATTGATTTTTGTGTTTATTATTATTGTTAATTATTTTTATTGATAATTAAATTTTAGATAAAATCACACTTATTTTGATTTAAGTAGAGTTATAAGTAAAAAAATTTTGCAGTTAGGTAGCAATCCTCGTTGGGACAACTTGTACTCACTACTTTATTACTTATTTGACATTTGTGCACTTGCAAATTTCACATCAAGTTTTTGGCGCCGTTGACGGGGATTGTTTTTATCTAGTGTAGAATTTAATTACTACGCCTAAGTTTAAACTTTTTAAAAAAAATCAAAAAAATATTTTTGGTATTTTTTATTTTATTTTGTTTGTTATTGTTATTATTATTATTTTTGTTTATGCATGAATACTCGTAGTTCCTCAAATAAAGAACATTTGATCTATATTTCTGATATTGAAAAGTTTGCTTGTCATAACAGGAGTGAATTTTATAAGAGAAAATACGAGGAAATCATCACACCAATCGAATCTTCAAATTCAGAGGATAGTTTCGAATTCGACTGTAGCAGTAAACCAATGGAGAATAATCAACCAAGTATGACTTTAAAGGACTATACAAAGCCAAAGATGGAGGGTCCCTCTCCAGCCATCAACTGTCCAGGGGTCACTGCTGCAACTTTCAAAATTGAGTCAGCATTCATTCAAATGGTTCTCAATACTCCATTTTTCGCATTGTTACATGAAGATCCTCTAGCGCATATATCAAAATTTTTGGCAATTTGCAATACTTTTCAAATTGGTGGAGTACCTGAAGATACAAAAAGGCTCAGGCTTTTCCCTTTCTCTTTAAGGGATAAAGCTAGATCATGGCTAAACTCTCTTCCTACAAATTCTATTTCTAATTGGGACCAATTGCAAGAAGCATTTTTAAATAAATACTTTCCCCCAATTAAGACTATTCAGATGAAATCTAATATTTACAATTTTTTACATGGTCCTACTGAGTCTTTACATGATGCATGTGAGAGGTTCAAAGAATATCTTAGGTTATGCCCTCATCATGGAATGGCAATAGGAAAACATTTTATAATGGTTGCAGAGATGATGTTAGATCATCATTAGATGCAGCTAGTGGTGGAGCATTTATGTCAAAAGAAGAGCAAGCTGCATGGAATTTATTGGAGGAGATGGCCTTGAATAGCTCTCATGGTTTAACCCAAGAGCTATTCCCCCAAAGAAGGTTGTTGGAGTGGTGGATATGGACCCTAATGCAGGAATCATGGCTCAACTGGATGCAATAAATAAGAGATTGAGTTCGTTGAATGTTGCAGCCATAAACCATCACTGCAAAATTTGTGGAGCAAATCATCTCACAAACCAATGTTTCCAAGGTAATATGGTGAATTCTTATTATAATACTAATGAAGTTAATTTTGCTGGACAAAATAATATGAATAATGATCCATATTCATCCACTTATAATCCGCAATAGAGGAGCCACCCAAATTTTGGATGGAGGCAAAACAATCAAGTTGAAGCACCACATCCACCTGATATCCACCAAGAAAAGGTAAGTCTCCTTGAGAATAATCTTACAAAGTTCATTGAAGTTGCCACTAACAAATTTATGAGTATTGAGAATGAGAATCAACAACTCAAGAAATCTTTCAAAGCAATAGAAGTTGACCAACAAAATATAAAAGCCTCTTTGAAGAACTTAGAAGTACAAGTGGGTCAATTAGCAACTACAATACTCCATAGACCTCAAGGAGCACTTCCAAGTGACACTGAACGAAATCCTAGGGAGTTGAAGGCTATTACAGTAATCGATAAAGAGGATTTTGCCAAAGGCAAAGAGGTGGAGCCCAGAAAAGATGATGATTTCAAGAATTTTGAATCTCCCAAAAATCCACGAGGTAAGAGAAGTAAGAAAGGTGAGGAAGAATATAATAATGACAATGTTGATTTTAGTTCTCTTCCTTTTCCCCAAGCTGTTAAGCATCATTACATTGATTCTCAATTCAAAAAGTTTCTTGAAATATTCAAGAAACTTCAAATTAACCTTCCTTTTATGGATGCCTTGCACAGATGCCTCGATATGTAAAATATTTGAAAGATGTTTTGGCTAGCAAAAAGAAACTCAAAGACTTTCAACAGATTTACTTAAACGAGGAATGCTCTGCAATACTTCAAAGAAAATTACCACCTAAGCTTCAAGACCCAAGGAGTTTTCACATTCCTTACTCTATTGGTGATTTTTATTTTAAAAATGCGTTGTGTGATTTAGGTGCTAGTATCAACCTTATGCATTTATCCATTTGTAAAAAATTGAGGTTGAAGGAAATTAAGGACACTATATTTGTCTCCAAATGGCTGATAGATCAATAAAGTATCCTAGTGGAATAGTAGAAAATGTCCTTTTTAAGGTTGATAAATTATATTTCCAGTGGATTTTGTGATTTTAGATATGGATGATGATTTTGATCTACCTTTGATTTTAGAAAGGCCCTTTTTGAATATTGGTAGAACCTTAATTGATGTGGAAAAATGTCAAATAACATTGAGGGTTGGGGATGAATGTATACAATTAAATATTTTTGAATCATTGAGTAATTCCTCCAAGGGAATCTATATGTGCTATATACATTCTTGATGCTGTAGTGGATGATTCTTCTAAAATTTTTGCAAAAAAATTGAATTCAAAATGGAACAAACCATTCAAGGAAGAAGGAGAGCTTCCAAAAGAGGACATTGAGGATAATGTGAAAAAAAGAAAGTTTTTCCTAAAGCGGCACAAAGTAAAAAATGATTTGACAAGAAGAATGCTTATGGGAGGAAAAGCTTGTCTTTTCCATGATCCTCCTTAATTCATGCTCTTACACAGGAAGTCAAGCTCGAGACTATAAATGAGAACTACTATATAAGTTGCTTTGCTTCTTGATATTTTTTTTCTTTCAAGTTTTATACCAAAAAAAAAACAGATTTCCCTTATTTACTTTCTTTAATTTTTTTGTAGGATGTGCTTGAGCCTAACTAGAGCTCCCATAAATCGTTAAAGCTTGGACTTTCTTGGATGTTTCGTTGATTGGGTTAAGTCTCTTAACCCTCTTTGTGATTTCTTATATTTGAACATTGAGGACAATATTTATTCTTAAGTGGGGGGTAGGAAATTGGCTATTTCATTTTGACAATTTTTTGAAAATTTTTCAGAATTTTATGGTGTAAGAGTTTTATTTCAAGAGATTTTATGAAAATCATTTGAATGTTGAGTAATTGAATCTTATTCATGAGGAGTTATTGTGATTGTTTATATGTGTCGATTGGAAAATAAAGAAAGGAATTTAACCTTGCATAATGCCTTTATTAATTATTCTTAACTGTGGAATTTAAATTATTTTTATTGACCATGTTCTTGTGAATTGATGAGATATTTAGACTTTATTATATAGTTGATGACACTTTTTTGTATCACAACAACACACTAGAACTTGTTTTATTATATGCTCGAGGCGAAATATAAGGTTTCTCTGGTTTACCTTAGAAACGATGGTCATAGGGCTTCTTTGGACCGTTTGAGCCTTTCAAGTCTACCTTGAAAGTTATCCCTAGTACTCTTTTGTGCCTTAATGAGTCAATTTCTTTGCTTAAACACTTAATATTTTAACCTTTAACCTTGTAGGGAGCTTGATTTATACTTCAACACTTTTGTGCTCCTTGGGATTGGGATATTAAGATTTTGAGAGAAAGAAAGATTGAGAGGGTATTGAAAAGGGAAAGCATGACTTGCTCTATATTATTTGTTTTGAAAAAAATTGAAAAACAATTTGAAAAAAAAGAAAAAAATCAAAAAAAAAAGAAAAGAAAAAAAAGAGAGAAAGAAGAAAGAAAGAGTGCTTATTGCAAGTCATAGTCATAAAATATCCAAAGTTGATGTATACTTAAGAAAGGATTGAATTTCTCAGAAATGAATTTGGTTATTGAGATTCTTTGTACAAAAGGAGTAAGAAAGGAGTTTGAGTATATGTTTATGATTTTGGGTCAACTTTTCTTTGCAAGCTCTCTTCTCTTTATTTTGTCTCCTTATATCTTTCATTTGTTAGCCAATTCTCTAGCCTAACATTACAAGCGCTAAAGTCCTACCTGATCTAAGTGAAGTCAGAGTACCTAAATTAGTGGAGAGTGTGTAAGATTTCAAGCTTATGGTTGTGTGAATCTTTAATGTATATGCATATGGTTGTGATTATAAAGGTGATTATTGGGTGTATAATATTGCCTAGACATTGAATCAAGGGCTTGGTTGTGGTATGCTTCAAAAATATTTCTTTCAATTTCCACGGTTATGTTGTATTAACATTGTGAGTATTTTTGGTTATTTATCTATTAATCTTTCTAGTTGATGCATATGGATGATCATTTTAATGGGATGAGAAAGTTGATTTCAAGATGAATAATTCCATGTCCAAGGTTCTTGAGTTTTTCCATCTTTGCTCGAGGATGATAAAAGTCTTAAGTGGGGGGTAATTGATAAGATTATATTTTAATCATTATTTAAAATTAATTTATCACTTATTTAAGGGTTAATTAATATAACTCTTATGACTTTGACTTGTTTTGGTGAATTAAATATTTATGTAATTAATATGAATTAATTAAGATGGTTTTATTTATAAAGTACGTTTTAATTCACTAATTTTATTAATTATTAATGCAGGGGTAAGATGGTAATGTCAAAAGAAGAAAAATGAAGATTCTAAAATTGACTTTGATTTGGAATAAGATATGGAATCTAAATTAGGTTTAAATTCCTAATACACACTTATAGGAAAGGAGGGAGGAGGCTGACGGCAGGGAGAGAGGGAGAGTTGCCGGAGACCAAAAGAGAAAGATTAGAAAAAGGCAAAAATGAGAGACGAATTGAGGGCAGCCAAGGAAGAGGTAGCAAAAGGGGAGATTTTTGGGCAGCAAGGAGGGAGATTTTCGGGCAGCAAGAAGAGAGAAAATTTGGGCAGCCAAAGAGAGGAATTCGGGCAGCCAAAAAGAAGAAATTTTCTGGCAGCAAGAAGGAATAAATTTTGGAGAATCAATTGAACAAATAGGAAGACATAAATCGTGAGAAGCAATTTTGTCAAAGGACATAAGCGTTGACCGAGGAAAGAATGGAGCAAAAACAGTGACAGGAAGCTTGAAAATAAGCCTTTCTATTCTTCTATTCTTTATTTTTTCTTTCAGAATTTATTTTATTTTAATTAAATTTTTAACTTTAAATATTCAGACTATGAATAGCTAAATCTTTTATGACTAAAACCTTCGATGAAGGCTGAAACTCTTATGAATTTAATTTATTTTAATTAAAGACTATTCCTTTAATCTCGATTTTGGTTAATTATTATTATTATTTTTAATACTTATAATTTTTTGGCCAATTTTTGCATGTCTTTAAATTTATTCTAGTGGCTGAGAAATACTAGTTTAAATTGGATCATGGTAATAACAACACATCGTAAAACTGACTGGAGATAGATTCGGTTTCTGTGTATGGTTTCTAGCGAGTAGGAAACAAAAGTTAGGGAATTCCATAGAGGTGTTTGCGGCTTTGATAATTAAAATCACATAGAGATACGATTGGTTTATTAATTAAAGTTAGGAGATTTTTACCAAGAGATTGGATCTAGCTTATAATTGAGAATTCTACCATTAACCAAGTGGAGAATTAATTTAAAGAAATTAATTATTTGTCATAAGAGGAGTAAGCTGGATTTGGAGTATCTTAGTCTATTCATTGCCATGGTTTTTAATTAACATAATTATTGATTTTTGTGTTTATTATTATTGTTAATTATTTTTATTGATAATTAAATTTTAGATAAAATCACATTTATTTTATTTTAAGTTGGGTTATAAGTAAAAGAATTTTGCAGTTATGTAAAAATCCTCGTTGGGATGACTTGTACTAACTACTTTATTACTTGTTTGACATTTGTGCACTTGCAAATTTCACATCACCTAATAACAATTGCTGAAATGTATTTTTTTAAAAAATTACAACTATGAAATAAATTTATTTTTTTAATAAAAAATTTTATTCACGTTGAAATAATTATAAGTAATAGTAGAAAAAAGTTATAAAAGCAACTATACATGCCTTTTATTGTACGTATTTAAAACAATAAACTTCTAACCTTATTTTGTTGTCATTTTAAATAAATAAAAAATAATAAATAATTGAGTTAAAAAATACCTCAACCTACCTACACGAAAGATGAAGTTACTTATAAAAAAAATTAAATACTTAAACAGCTGTGAGGTCTTTAAAGGAAAAAAAAACTTAAATGTGTCTGGTGAGAAAACCTATACGAAGGGTGAAATGATTAAAAAATTAAATACTAATTTATGAAGTTACTTATAAAAATTAGAAAGAAAAGAAATTAAATACTTCGTCTAAAATTAAATGATTATAACATAAACTATTTATTTTACTAAGCGAAGAAAAAAATTTATCAAATATAATAGTATAAACTATTCATTTTATATAAAACTAATGACACTTTACGTTAAAAACTCTAAAAAAAGATTAATGATTTATAAAGTACTAATTTTATGTTGATATATTACACTTACATATCTTTTTTTTCTACCGAATCTTATCAAAATTTTTTGTGTTTCCCAAGTCCATCCCCTCAAAGAAAAATTTTTAAAATTAAAAAAAGAGTCATTAATATTAAAACCTCAAAGTAAACTTATTTTAACTATGATATTTTTACACTAATACTTAAAGAAAGCCTCTGCTAAGAAAAAATATAATATATTTATAATAATCATAATGAATATTAAAATCTCTCTTCCCTTCTTTGCCTCTCACCACTTTTAAAAAATAAATAACTTAAAAAATAAAATATATGAGTATTTTATATTAAAAATCTCAAAGAAATGTTTTTTTATAAAATTAAAAAAATTCTCAAGTCATTGCTTAATTTGTTTCTTAAAAATAGTGTTCTTAATCTATTAAAAATAAATCATAGTATTATTATATTTATTATACTTTACAAAAATTATTTTTTAATCTATTTGATGAAAAGACTAAAAAAAATTCAAAAACCATCGACCATTACATTTTATGTCTAATGCAGTTCAAAGTCAAGCATGTTTTGATGCATAATATTCTAATATGCAATTAGACACCTTTGTCCTTAAATTTTAGCATATAAAGGATCAAATTAGAGTAATAAATACCAAGGGTAAAATAAATAAATATTTCTAAAATTATTCCCTCAAAGAAAAAAAAGCTTTGTGATCAAAACAAAATTGTTGAAATATATAAATCTTCAAAACCTATTAAAAAATTAAAAACTTAATAATTTTATATTAAAAGAATTAAAAATATACATTAGTGTACATAATCTAATTTTTTTAAAAAAAGGCATGGAAGATATAGAAAGAAAAAATATGAGATAAATATGAATAATACAAATTAAGAGATTTGATCGGGGAAGTGAGGCTAATAATTAAAATTTTTAAATTTTTAAAGTTTAAACTCTAACTAATAATGACTTTTCTATATAATAAAAAAACTTAAAATTCTAAAAAATAAGAATTAAGACTCTAAGGCTTTTAGAGGAAGAGAGAGAAAAAGTATTTTATTAATATATATAAGTATAGATTTTCAAAAATAACATTACTACGAAGATCATATATAACTGGTATCTCCCATAATACGACTTGATATAGCTGATTTGGTTCAAGCACTATTTTTCCATGTGAAATGTATTGAGATCATTCCCAAGTAGTAGAAATGTGCATTTTTTTTATTGAGTTTAATTATCAATTACTATCTTACATATTGAAAATTTTTATTGATGATATGTCAACTAAAAGCAGTAGATTTTGTCTAAGAACTTTTGTCGCACAACAGGTGCCAGTTCCAATCCTAATTTGAGCAAATATGATTTTTTTTAATTTAAATATTAATATTCTCATTTATATTAATAAATTTTATCTTAAAAAATATATATCAACTTCTTCGCCAAAATTAAGCACTTCTGACGGAATCAACTTCTTCTCCAAAAATGGACGGTAGTTCCCATTTTTGTTCTGTTTGAATGATCTCTTTTGGGTATTGATCTTTACATTAGTATTTTTAGTGGTCTTTTGCCTATTTTCATGTTTAAGTGTTTGAATGGTGTTCGCTTCATCTGATTTTCGAAAGCTTTCTGTTGTATATGGTAAAAACTTTCTGTAGCTTTTAATGGTTTCTATCCAACTGGGGTAAACAAAAATTTTAAAGAAAAACTTGATGGTCTCAAATATTAAATAATTCTCTTTTTTTTTAGTAGGACTGTCAATTGGGCCGAACCGGTCCGAGTTCGGCTCGTTCGGCCCGTTAAATTGCGGGCTCGGGTTATTTTTTTCAACCCGAATAATATTTCGGGCTGAGCTCGGGTTGAGATAGGCTCAGCCTGTTTTTAGCCTGGCCCGTAAATATATGTATAAATAATATATTTATATATATATTTATATATTTTTTATAATAATAATATTATTATATTATTTAAAAAATTATTTTTATATAAATTTTTTTAAAAAAATCGGGCTTAGGGCTGCCCAGCTCACATTTTCTCAAACTCATCGTCAATCGGGCTTAGCTCAGCTTAGAAAGCTCTGCTCACCCAACCCGATTGATGATCCCTACTTTTTTAGTAGTAGCAAACCAAACAGCTGGATTATTATAAAAGACTAAGCCTCGAAGAGCCCATATACATCTTTATATGGTCTGTAAGGAAAGAGATCTTGAAAAGGAAATATTCTCAGTATTCAAAGCAATATCACTTTCAAAAAAAAAGTAATATCATATGTAATATATATATATATATATATATATATATATATATATATATATATATATATATATATATATATATATATATATATGATGCACTTATATTACGGTAATTAGTTATTTTCCTTAGCTTTTTGGGGGCAAGAAAAGAAGTGGATAAAAAAAACGAGTTGGAAACTTTAGCATTTTAGGCACAACTACTATCAAAGATAACTAAAGATACTTGCACAAATGATTCTTTTTGCATCTATCTCTTTGTAATTGTGATTTGTTTTGTTAGCCTAGTGCCTTATATATATGTATTTTCTAGTCCATGCTTTTCGTGATTTGTTTTGTGGTTATTAGGTATGACTTACCAATTCTTACGTGATTGTTATTTACTCACTGAATGCTAACATCTATGCAAGTTTTATTTTAAGTTACCAATGCATCAAGTGCGCATCAACTTAACGCCAATTTGAATGGGTATTGAAAGACCTAAGAAGAAATGAATTAGATCTTTGTTAATTTTCAAAAATTTTTTCGTTTTGTAAAATTTTGTCTTAATAACAGCTCTTCTTCAAATTTATAAACTCCAAGTTTATATGTAATTTAAAAAGAATGATTGAGACAAGATGATCAAACAATAAAACCACAACCAATTAATCATAATTAAGAAAAAGTGAACGTATGTAATTAGCAAGTAAAGTAATAAATAAATGAATACATGATTTAAGTAATTTGATCTCTCCAAAATCTACATCCATTACCTTGAGTCTATACTCAAGAATTTCAACCAATTCACTAAATGTTTAAATCAAGCAATTACACAAGAGACTCACACTTCAATAGGTTTTACTACTATAACCTCTTTTCAATCCAACAGATAAGGCTCACCCATATTACAAAGAGTTTTATATCACTAAACAACCTAGACCAATCTAATCAAAGGCTCATCCTTACTAATGAGTTTTATGTCACACGACAATCTTGATCAATCTAGTCAATGGCTCACACTCCACAAGGGTTTTATATCTCTTGATAGCCTTGAATCAATCACAACAAGAATGTAAAGATAGAGTTTGAATGTTACTAACACTTCTCGGTGGATAGATACAATAGATATCATCACTTCACCTCTTGCCTTTGTAATTTTAAATTTCAACCTTTGAGCACAAGGTAATTTAAGAGGTTTTCAAATAATTTTGATGTAAAAAAAGTTAGAGCTTAATGAGTTTCAAAAGATTAAAGAACTACACAAAAATCTGAAGTTTGTAATTTTATAGGGTTTAAAAGTGTGAGATAAATGATATATTTTCTCTAAGCTGCAATTCTATTGTAGGTCAGCAATCTTTAAAAAAAATATATTTCCTTTTTTATAAATGAGGAGAGATTAGATCTATTATAAAGTTGTTTTGAGATTTCTTGAATTTTTTGCAAATATTTTCTGCCTTTGGAACTTGATTATTGGACTGAACTCCTAGAATTCACTTCAAGTAATGATCTAGCTTGTATATTCTATACCAAAGTAGTTTTGGGCCTTTCTTCATTTTTTTCCCTTTTGCTGTGATCACTTCAATTAATACTCTATTTTTTATTGAGAATAATGAAGAATAAACGGGTCATGAGGTTTATTTTAATTTCTTTTGTGATAAAGGTATTCTTTTTGCTGCCTGATTTGTTAGTGAATTTCATGTGGTTGTCTGGATCTATACAAAGAGTTCAGAAAGAAAATGAGTTTGTAACAATTTTTGAGTTTCGTTTCCAAGCTTTCAAGCTGTGATAATTAACTCTTATTCAGGATAATGGAGCAAATAAATAACTAGGAATGTTTACTGGATTATCTATTTTGGCACCCTTATCTAAAGTGTTGAAGTGATTGATAAAATTTTGAATTTTAATGCATGTACACACACTACTTGATCCCATTTTATCTTTTTTTGGAAATAGTAATGAACTAGATAACTATATGAGGTACTTCTTGTTCACAATTGGTTTAATTTTGTTTCAAGAAATTGGTTCTGCAGAAATCTGTTTCAAGGGAGCTTGGAAAACTTATTCTTAGACTTAAAAAGAGTTTCAAGAAATTCCTCAGTTGCCAAAAGTAGCAGAAAATCATGTAGTTTGCAAGTTTAATATGTTTCTTGTGTACCTTGTAATCTGTATCATCTGATAGTCAATTCCTTCACCTCTCTCGTTCTAGATGAAGTATGTTAATGCAATACTAACAGAACAACCTCTTCAAACAGCGCTATTTAAAATGAACAACTCCTCCATAATTGGGATAAAAGGATCTTTGGTCAATCATTAATGTTTTCAAAATAGAAAATGATCATTAGTTATATATCATTATTAATCTAAATAAATTTATATAAGAAAGATATTTAAAATGATATAATAGTACAATAAGGATGGAGGGAATGATTTCATAAAATTAAGTACATCAATCATAATTGTGAAAATACTTTCCTTTTTCTATGATATTTAAAAAATCTAAGAAAAATTAGACTTTCCTAATTCTTTTAATCAAAACTCCATTAAACTCTATAATCTCAAATTTAAAAAAAATTACACGTTTAACTCAATGTCAAAACCTTCATATGATTAGAGTTGTATTGGATATTTAAACTAAAGTAAAAATTCAAAAGTAAAATATAACTGTATCAAAAAAATGAAAAAGCTCTCAAGCAGGCCTTGACCAACTAGGTCCAGATAAGAGTGTTTATTCGATTTTTCAATTCGGTTATAAAATTTGGTTTAGTTTTGAAAAATTTTTATGAAAATAAAATCTAACTAAAATAAATTAATTTACTTAGATTTCAAATTAAATTTTGAGAAATCAAGGGAAAAAAATAAGAGGAATAATAAAATAAAATTTATTTTTTTAAAAATATATATTTCAATTTTTCAATTGGTTTTCAAATAAGTAAAATATCGTTTCATTTAGGAGCTAAGATCACACCTTAAAAGAATGTCCCTTAGATGGGATGCAAGCGATCCCTATCTCCTGAACGATAGAAGTGTGAAAAGATAGTATGAGAGAGATATATATTGATCTATTTGATAATGTTAGACATTTTCATCAAAATTCTATTAAAATTTTTAATTTTAAATTAAAAAATTATACATCTAACACAATGTTCAAACCTTTATATGTTAGAATTATATTTAATATTTAAATTAAATTAAAATTTTAAAACTAAAATTTAATTTTAGTACAAAAAGACTACCAGGCCCGCTCTGCCCTATCATGATTCGCAGGCTAAACGTAGGGGCTGATCAGGCCTGGTCACTTTCTGATCCAACAGAAGTCAGTTTGCACATTTTCTGAGTAGAGGGACTAAAAGTGCAATATTCTCGCCTTGTGGACAAATCCAAGTGGTCCGGCGAAATCTTGCAGGAGAGAACATTTCAAAATTCGAAATCTTTCGCTACGCTATGCTCTCATTTCGTTCGTCCACAAATTTTCACCTCAACAGATTCCCTAGACTTCATCCGCAGATCTAGACGAACCCTTGATGCAATTGAAGATGGCTGCTTACCTAAAACAAGTCGATTTCAATCAATAGCTAACAGAATCCAGATTTATGTCCTTGGATCTTGATTCATGGAGTTCACGGATGCTTACAAGCAAACCGGGCCATGCGTTTTCTCTCCTAATGCTCGGTTTCTTGCTTTCCCTGTGGATTATCGTCTTGTGATTCGCGACGTGCACACGCTTAAGGTATTGCTCTATTTTTTCTCCTTGTTTTCCTTTAATTTCACTTCAGCTAAAGAGAACGGAAATAAGTATTTTCGAACTGCATTATGAGTAGAATTGCATTTTCCAATTAATTTTTGCGGTTTCAGGCAACCAGTAGTGGGAATATAGCTTTTCACGCTCATAAATTTTTTTGCAACATTTTTGTTCATTTTCTGGCTGTATTTTAAGAATTTTAACAGCTTAGACATGTTTTCTGAAGTAAAAAATTGTTTATGTGCTAAGATAACACCAGTTGCTTGCTCCGCACTAGTATTTTGATCTGCATATTAAAAATATTACAGATGCTACAGAGTAATAGTGATTAGGTAGCTGGAGACTGCCTAGAATTTCTACGATACTCGTGTATAGTTAATGTAAATCAAATATGTGGTATGATAAATGCAGGTTGTGCAGTTGTTCTCATGCTTGGATAAGATAACTTACATCGAATGGGCGCTTGACTCTGAATACATACTCTGTGGTCTCCACAAAAGACCCATGATACAAGCTTGGTCATTGAAGCAGCCGGAGTGGACGTGCAAAATAGATGAAGGGCCTGCTGGTATTTCTTATGCAAGGTGGAGTCCTGATAGTCGTCACATACTTACTGCGTCTGAATTTCAACTGCGGTTAACAGTTTGGTCGCTATTGAATACTGCTTGCATACATGTCCAGTGGCCAAAGCATGGTTCCAAGGGGGTCTCCTTCACCAAAGATGGAAAATTTGCTGCTATTTGTACCAGACGTGATTGCAAGGATTATGTCAATCTACTTTCTTGCTATTCTTGGGAAATAATAAGTGTATTTGCTGTTGACACGTTGGATTTGGCTGATATTCAGTGGTCACCTGATGATAGTGCTATAGTTATATGGGATTCTCCATTGGAGTACAAGGTACTTCATTCTTATTGCATTTATTATGTCTAAAAAATGCATCATTTCCATTTATACACTTATTCGTTACAAATAATTTCCCTGCTATAGTATTGTAGTGTGCTTACATTTTTAGATTCATAGTTCGGTTATATTAGTTACTTGCTTTATGGCTTTGGAAATTAGAACAATAGGGAAATCTTGTACTGTTGGAGAGGGAAGAGTGGCATAGTCATTTACTAGTCTGGTAACTTAACATGTCTTTGAATGTAGTGCTTCTTAAGTGAATTGATAGAGCAAATCCATGCTATGCATTCCATTCTTGAAATGTATTGCTTTTATAAATATCTTTTTATTTGCTTAATTCAAAGATTTTGTGGTTATAATACCTCTTCAACAAGATAGTAGGTTAGGTGAAAAGATCAGCTAATGTTTGTTAGGAAATGAGCTCTAAGCTTTGAAGGAAGTAAGCTAGTTTCTGTCTGTAGTCCTATCTCTCCTAGGTTGCATATATGAATATCTCTAGCGTATTGGGTAATATATTATAATGAACTCAGTTGGAAATTCCTTAACCTTTTATTATGAAGATTGTATATGCTTCAATGGTGGTAATACTTTTAGTTGTTTGCTGGAAATTTCTAAGATGTGGACTACATAAGGTTCCTTATCTTGTTTGAAAATGATAATCAACAAGAAGTAAACATAAGATTATATTAAGAACTACTAGCACCCTCTTTCCCCTTTTTTTGTTTCTTTTACTCAGATCTTTATGTTTTTTTCTAGAGATCATTTCTGCTTATATTTGCTTTTCATTTTCTTAGATTTTGATATATTCCCCTGATGGACGCTGTCTTTCCAAGTATCAAGCATATGAAAGTGGATTGGGTGTAAAAAGTGTTACTTGGTCTCCCTGTAGCCAGTTTCTGGCTATAGGAAGTTATGACCAGATGTTGCGGGTTTTAAACCACTTGACATGGAAGGTATTTGCAGAATTTATGCACCTATCAACCGTACGCACCCCTTGTAGTGCAGTTGTTTTCAAGGTGAAGTCCTTAAATATTTATTGGTATAATTGAAATTTTATGTATTGTTGAAACTTGCTTTGATTCTCCTCAAATTTTAGGAGGTGGATGAGCCTTTACAACTGGATATGTCAGAATTAACAATAGACGATGGTTTTGTGACTCATGATACTGGTATGTTGTTTTTTACGCTTTCTGTTTTTCTTTTTCTTCTTCTGTTCTTTTTTTTTTTTTTTTTTGGGGGTGGGTTGGGGTGGTGGATGCAGTTGATGTCCCTTAATTCTTTGCGGAGGAAGGTTACTATTATCTTCTTGTAAAACTGCCAGATCAAGGACATTGTGCTTGACTATTATCTTCCTGGAAAATTGCTCCATCCTATCAATATTTGTTTTGTTATCTTGATGGCTTTTCAGGATAGCATCTTTTAGTACCATTACAGTAAAGAAGGAATTTAGGCCATTGAATGATGAAACTTATAATGAATCTTTGCATCTGTTGCTTTATTACTATTAGTGTTTGGAAGAATGGTAAGTTGTTGCTGTTAGCAAGGATTTCCATTTAAATGGTTAGCTGTTAACTCATGATGCTGGTCGTTCATGTGTAAATTATTATTCAAGATGTGGATGCTTTTCTTCTAAGCTATAGTACTGCAATTTTCTTATCCATTTCTCATTGCAGATGACACTCCTGAAAGTCGCACTCAAGTTAGGTATGATGTAAGGGAATTGCCAATTACTCTGCCTTGCCAGAAGCCTCCAGCAGATAAACCAAATCCCAAGCAAGGAATTGGTATGGCAGAATCTGAAGTACATTTTACGTTTGAAAAAACTTTTATTTCATTGTACACTATCAGGAAGAATATTGTCTTCCTCTCAATGAACTTGAGCAAGGAATTGATATGGCAGAATCTCAAATATATTTTATGTTTGGCAACATTTATTTCCTTGTACACTCTGTCACAAAGAACCTTGTGTTCCTCTCAATGAACTTGATGTGATAGTGATGCTTGACATAAATTTTCACTACATTAGGGAAAATAAGTTGACAGTAATCTTATTATTGGATGAAACATACCTTGATTTCTGTATTCTTCATCTCAAGAAATTCAGAACATATCTTTCATATTCTTAACTTTTAAATGAACAAATTCCTGGATGTTTGCGACATAAGATTGTTCTCTCTCTCTCTCTTGCGCGCACGTGCTTGTATCATAGCCTTTCCAAACTCTATTCTGAATTTGCTTGTATAAGGTGGTTTAGTCATCTTTATAATTATTTTAATAAACTCTTCAAACCTTCTTTTTTGTCTTCCTTGGAAAAATTTTTGCAGGTCTTATGTCATGGAGCAGTGACAGTCTATACATATGTACTCGAAATGATAGCATACCAACAGTTCTATGGATATGGGATGTGAACCGTCTCCAGCTTGCTGCTCTCCTAATTCAGAAGGATCCAATTCGAGCTGCAACCTGGGATCCTACGTGCACACGCTTGGTTTTGTGTACTGGAAGTTCCCACTTGTATATGTGGACGCCTTCTGGAGCTTATTGTGTCAACATTCCATTACCAGATTTTGCTGTAACTGATTTAAAATGGAATTTTGATGGAAGCTGTCTTCTGGTTAAGGATAAGGAGTCATTCTGCTGTGCTGCTGTGCCGATATTACAAGAATCCAGCGATTATAGCTCGGATGACTGATGTACATATGAGTCACTTTGGTCGTCAAGCTCATTCATTACATATCAATTCAGGACTTCCGGTGGTAAAATTTTTCAAATCCAGTTTGGCTGAATTGTGTAATCACGAACGCTTAACAGTGCATCTCTACCCACTCTTTCCCTCATTTGATATGTATCTGTAGTTGAGAGTATTAGAAATTCCAATATTAGCAGATAAACATCTTCCTTTTCAACTCTAAGGGAACTAAAAATTTGATGGAAACTTGTAAAAGGGCATGATGAGGAAAAAAAGGAATGAGATGTAGAAAAAGAAGAGGAAAAATGATGAGGTAGAAGCTGAGTACGAGGCAGAAGAGAGAGAAAGGGAAGAGAGGATAAAGAGGTTTAGGCGAGAGAGAGCAGAAGAGGTGGAAGACAAAGTTTGTTTTTTTTTCCCTTTTTCTTTGGGCCAAAATTGGAGAGAGATTTGAACGGAAAGGAATGAATACCAGTGGTGTCACACGAAATCGGTTTTAGCTTGCGAATTGACTCGGATGGGTTTGGATTGACTTGTAATATAAACGGATTTGAGTTCAGTTTTTCGAACTTGTTTAAATACGTATTAAATTGGTCTTTTCTGTTTAATTTGCAAGTTAAATAATTTGCGGGTTAAAATACAGAGCGGGTTAAATTTATTTTTTCTTTTAATTTTTATATTAAAAATATTATAAAAATATATATGTATGATAAATTTAATATTAAATTTGTTTGTATTACATATTTTAATTATACTTATAATTAAAGTTAATTAATTTAATTTAAAATATTTTTTATATAAATTTATTTATATTATAAATGATATATAATTAATAATTATTTTTTTATTTTAAAAATATTAATAATTAATAAAAATTCTTTGTAATTTAATTATAAATTTATATTTTTATATATGATAGAATGAAAAAAAAGTATAATATAAAATATTATTTTAAAAAAATTAGGCCTGGATATGGATTGGAATTTTTTAACTCGTGGATAAACTGACCTATTTGAGTGTTAATGAATCCACGGTTTCGTCCCCTGTTCAAGCGGTCAGGCCTGCTGCAGGTGACTATTTCTGCTATGGAAACCACTCACCCTAGGTGGTGTTCCGAAAAATATTACTCGAAAATATTTTGCAGGCAGAAAGAGATTAAAGCAAAGTTTGTGGGTTGAAGTCCAAACTCGGGAATACTTTGGTGGTAATAATAGCCGTTTTTGAAAATAAATGACTGAGTTGACAATTTTACCATTTTCAAGTGGTATTATTTGAGACGACTTTTCTCCTCAAAACCACATCTACGAGGCGGTATGAGGTGGTGGCATTTTACAAAACAACGCCTAGAAATAGTTAATAAGTTTGTAGAAAAAATAAAAGTTTTTAGGTAAAAATCAGGATTTGAAAAGTTTGATGATATTAGTATCGTCTTCCTTTTCATGGTCTAGGATTAGTAGTGTCAAACGGGTTAATCCGTTCTGGTCCAGCTCAACCTGTCTTTGAAATAGAGCGGAGCAGATTGAAAAATTTTTGTCCTATAGTAAATCTGCGGGTCATATTATAAAAATATCAAAATAACGTCGTTTTGAAAAAAAAATTTAAAAAAAATTAAAAAAATAGACTGACCCGCGTCCAGCTCGCTCAGGCCTGCGAGCTAAACGAATCGGACCAAAAAAAGCCACATTGAAACATGCTTGAGCGTATTAAGTCTAAACCCGCCTATACGGGTTAGCTCTCGAACTTTGACACTTATTGACAACACTATTTAATATTTAGCCACGTTCGGCAACTTGTAGAATTCACGTTATCTTGTAAAGGTCACTTAAAGAAAATGGGTGCGTTGACAATTTTGCTCCTTTTCAGGAGCTCGCATTTGAGGCATGACTCTGCTTCTGGAAACCATGCCCCGCCGAATGAGTTGGTATTGTTGGAAATGATGGTCGGAAGTTGTTAGTGGGTAAAAAGGATAAAAGGAAAATTTTTAGGTAAAAATCAAAATACAAAAATAGTTTGATGACATTAAAAATAGAATTTGATAGTTTTTAGTTTTGAAATTTTTTATTTTAAATTTTATAAAAGTAAATTATTTGTGAGAAAAGAAGTAGAATTCAAAACCAAATTTTTAAATAAGATTTTCTGGCGAACTTAATCTAAAAATACAAAAATAATCATTCCCTTTTTCAAAAGTTATGTTCTGTTAAGATTACTAGAAATGATTTAGAAATTACTCTAAAAAGTTCATCGAGACTTCAATTATCTAATCCACGTCAATAAATATAATACATTTTACTCTATTTTAAACAAAAAATAAGTCTTAACATTTACCTTATTTCAATGTATCACTCAACCCTCCAACTTCAGAACTTGTCTTGCAATGGAGTATTCCTCATCATGTTGAATCCACATAATTTTGCAGTTCTATTAGGCAATATATATATGTACACGAGAATCTATGACTTGAAAAACTTCTACAAGCTTCAAGTCAGAAAAATATTTCGTCTTTCCTCCACTGCAGATTCTAAAACTATACGGAAGTGATACCGTTTTATCTTGCCTCTGAATTTATGAAACAAATACGTCTCGTCTCTTCTTTGGGTTTGCTGCTGCATCTGGATTACCTTTCTTCATCATTGCAACGAACTCGTCGTAGTTTATTCGACCATCCTGAAAATGTGCAGGAACAGTCAGATATATCTTCCCAATATTCTTACTGGGCAATAGATTTTGGGTTCGATTTATATCTCCATCTCCCTTACGTATTAGAACAAATACCTGCAGAATATATTTACAACTAGATTCCTGAAAACAACCAATGTCCTGTTTATCATAACTTGCTCCCCAGAATAATGAATAGAACAATGTATTCAGTGAACAAAAAGAGAACAACGTAGAAGTAAATAATTCTTGCAATGGAAAATGTTTCTCAAACAATGAATCAAATCATCTGATGCTAAATTTTATTTACTTACATTGTCAGCGTCGACTTCAGAAATAATTTCCTTTATGTCCTTTCCATCGCTCATACCGAAATCCCGGAGTGCTTGTTCTAGTTCTTCTATTGTAATATACCTATTAGAAAAAGATCAAATTTCATTTCCAAGAGCGAAGAAAAAGGGAAAAATAGGAATCTTGATTGGGTCTGAACATGTTCGGCAGGGGTTCGATAATAGAAGAAAATCATCATCAGTGAAATTACCCGCTATTATCCTTATCGAAATATTGGAAGGCAGTGTAAAGATGCTCTTCTCTGTCCATCCTATTCATGTGCATTGTTGCTGTAATGAATTCTTCATAGTCTATGGTGCCATTTCCGTCAGCATCAGCCTAATTTTCCAAAGATCAGCAGCATTGTAATCATAATAAACACAAAAGAATTCAAAGAAGAAGAATGAAAGATTCTCCAATTGCTTACAGCTTCCATCAATTGTTTAACTTCATATTCTGATAGCTTTGTCCCTTGCTTAGCCAAGCCTTGCTTAAGCTCCTCAAGCGTTATAGTGCCGCTGTTATCAGTATCCATGCCTTTGAACATTTGCTTTAGTCCCATGATTTCTTCCTCCGAAAGGCATCCTGCAATAACCTGTTTAATGCACAGAGATGGATGCTTAGAATTAATGTTTAAAGATTGAAAACTTTTGAAGATCTAATTAATGGAATTCCCGAAAGACTTGAAGAAGTGCAACTTCAAGCATTAGAAGATTAGGCGGAAGTGCAAAAATCAGAACAATTTTGATTACCCGAAGAGCAACTTTCTTGAATTTGTTCATGGCTCTGAACTGTTTGAGCCTGTCCAGAACAGCATTGTCAAGAGGCGTATCAGGTGCTTCTCCATCCTCCTTGATCCATGGATGATCTGGAACACGTTGCATAATATTGGAGAAATATTACTGTAATGGGACTATATATATCATTTCTGAGCCCTTTCTAGCCACCCCCCCGTCTTCCCGTCCAATTCCCCCACAGAATTTTACAGTTTTATGCATTTGCAACTGACATACCTTGTAATGTTTGTTTACATCATTTAGTGTATTATCACCAATGATGTCCACATATATTATCAATGTATGTGCTATATAGTGTATGTGGTACACTATATATATAATGTTGTGATCCATATCCGTTTACAGAATAAGATATCATTCTTTATAATAGTGTATTAAATGATAAAGATATTCTTGACAGCAACATGAAACGAAAGCTGAAATTTGTGTTCGCATTAGTGAGTGAGTTTTGATATACATACTTAGTACTTCAACTGCTGAGAGTCTTTGCTTGGGGTCTGAATTCAACATTTTCCTTACAAGGTCCTTTGCTCCGGGCGAAATCAAAGGCCATGGATCACTTGTGAAATCAATGTGGCCGCGTAGAATTGCGTTGAATATTCCATTTTCAGATTCTGCAACAGAACACGTGATTTGGTTAATGCAAATCAAAGCTCAGTACTATTGCAGGTTACAAAAACATGAAGAATGTGTGTGAATAAGAACAGGGTTTTTGACATTATATATTATCCCAAAAGTTACCAGCCCAGAAAGGAGGAACCCCACAAAGAAGAATGTATAACATGACTCCAACGCTCCAGATGTCAACTTCAGGCCCATATCTTCTCTTGAGCACTTCAGGTGCAATGTAATATGCACTACCCACAATATCCTTAAACATATCTCCTGCAACAGGGACAGAGGAAGCTGATGAAAAGGGGGAAAAGGAAAAATACAAACTTCTGTAAAGTACGTATTTTTTTCAGAGTTGAATGTTTACATATCTTTCTTAAAATATTTGAAATTGAATATTTAATTTTTTAAAATAGTATTCTCGCTATCCTTAATTAAGTATCTACATTTTGAATTTTTAAAAATAGTTATATATTTAAATCTCTTACATTTAGAGACTTAATCTCCATTAATTCCTTTCTCACCATTAATTTTCCTAATTAATAAACGTAAGATAGTAATTTCATTAAAGTCCAATACTCTCCTAAAATTTTTTTGTCAATTTGAGATTGGAGGGAAGAAGAAATATCAGAGCGCAAAGAATGACCAACCTTGCTTGTAAAACACCGATAAGCCGAAATCGGTAGCCTTTAGGGGAGCATTCTCGTCTTTGTTCAAAAGAAGGAAGTTTTCAGGCTTGAGATCTCTATGGATTACCCCCATAGAGTGGCATGTGTGCACAATCTGGACAATGGTTCTCAGCAAGGAAGCGGCGGCACGCTCCGTGTAATGCCCCTTCGCGATGATCCGATCGAATAGCTCTCCTCCGGCGCACAACTCCATCACCAAATGTACCGAATGCTTATCTTCATAAGCTCCCTTGAGTTCAACAACGTTAGGCTGCCCTGTCAAATGATGCATGATCTGAACTTCCCTTCTGACGTCCTCAATATCCTCTTTGTTTACGAGCTTCCTCTTGGCTATGGTTTTGCATGCAAATTGCTCTCCCGATTGCTTGTGCGTGCATAAATGCGTGACGCCGAATTGGCCTCTTCCGAGCTCCTTTCCGATGGTATACGCGGAACGAACGTCTTCCATGGGACGGCCTAAAACCGGGCCAATGGCAGCAGGTTTCGAAGCCTTTGAAGAGGAGTGAGTGGGGGAGGATGAAGCAGGTGCGGCCTTTGCTGGTGCGGTTGAATCTTGCATGGCTTGGCTGGTGGCATTTTCAGCAGTTTTAGGATCAGATTCTCCGGTCCCCGTTCCGTTTCCGCCGCCCGCGACGACCTCTTCTGGAGCATCTGCAGCATTGCCTCGGGAGCAGCAGTTCCCCATTGAATGAGGGGAGCTTGAGAGAAAAAAGGGAATTACTAATCGAGGGACGGGAAGGAAAGGTAAAGGTGAGAGCTAGCGACGGTGGCCCGGAGGGAGAGCGGAGACGAAAACCGGCGTTTCGAGGGGCCTTGAGAAGACAAGATTGTTCAAAGAGAGAGATCCATGCCTTCAGAGAAAGGAAGTAAGAGGTGCCCGAAGGATGACGATGATGATGCAGGCTGAGAATGAGGTGGTCATTACAGAATACAGAGGATTGATGATGGCGAGAAATTGTAGGACAAAGTCAGAGGTTTTTCCATTAATGTTTGTTGTCAAACGGTTTGAATGAGTCTTTGAAGGCATGAAAAGATTGAGGCAAGAATTTTTGTTACAAAGGGTGGCTTGGAGAGTTCCCCAGCAGGACAGCAAAGGATGGACTAGCTTTCCGAATTTAAAAAGGAAAAAAATAATTCGGGAAGGAGGTAGAACTTGGAAGGGGAGGGAGAGTAAATTTTATTTACTTCCAACTAATCTGGTAGAGATGAAATGAAATAGAAATAAATATCCAATCCAAAAATAACTTGAAAGTTAAGATAAATCACTCTCTCCCTTCTTTTTTATTTATAAAAAAATACCAAACCACAAAAATCAAAAAATTGCAAAATTTATGAGTTTAGAGTGGAATATACTGTTTTACCACTTTCATTGATTTTAATGTAAAATAAATCTCTCTCTTCCAAACTCGAAATTCTGTTTCAGAGTCTACAAAATTGCGGTTAGGACACAGTAAGGTAGCCAAGAACCCTCCTCAATAAGTCGGAATGGATGGATCAGCCTTGACAGCATATTCGTGAATACCTCCAGAAACATTGAACACTCTCCTAAAACCCTGCATTTAACATTCAGGTCAGCAAAACACAAAATATTTTGGAAGAGAATCTTCTGGAGAAATTATAGGGAGAATCTATCAGAATAAAAACGATCCATTCACATAAGATGAGGTACCAAATTTACTCTGCGTACATTTCATACTGTATATTTTCTGGTTAAGGGGCATTAAATGGGATGCAATTTGGTCCCAGCTCTAAGCAACGCTCTAATAGGCCTTATAAGGATATCACGCTAAAAACAAAAACACAGTAATAATGCATAGCTAACCGAAACATTAACAAGTTGTAAGCTGCAGGATCCCAACCAGGAATTTGTTGCATAAGACGGATACCAAGGTACAAAGTATACTTCTACGGGAATCCCAATCATTCAAAGTTAGGCCTTGATAAATTAGCAAAAGCAAAGCCAATACAACGTTTGCACACTATTCTCCTTTTACCCTCTTTTGGAAAATGAGATCAGCGCAAAAAGAGAGAACCACTTTTGTGAGAGAAGTAAAATACTTTGGATCAATTATAAAACCACACGACAGCAGAGTTCTCTGCAGGAACAGCCAAAAACTATGATCTCAGTATAAGTTATAAAGATTCTAAAACCGTAGAACCATATTTCAATCATCAAAACCTCCTTGGCACTCTTCTCCTTCGCCCCCACCCCGAAAAACACCCACACAAAAAAAAAAAAAAAAAAAGCAAAAGCAGGAAAGGAAAAGGTGTGAGAATGGAGTAGATCAGCAAGTTATCGCATAAATATGCAGTTCTCTATGACTGACAGCTGAAATATATTATGGAGATTGCAAAGGACCAAATATTAATGGTTATTACATCAGTAAACATTGAAATCAGAAGTATAACCACCAAAAAGTGATCAGTCAGAAGTTTTCAGTTGCATTCAAATGAATCACGTCCACTTTAGTAGCAGCTATATATGTTCAAATCTTCTAGGTTTTTGCTTTTTTTATTATCCCTTTGTTCCTATGTGCGCCTTTCCTTTGATTCAATCCAAGTTTTCTAGAGATCTTCACAATCTGTATGAACTTATTCCTTGTACATATTTTACTACATAAATTGAGGTGAAAATGCAAATGGCTTGACTCAGGTTAAATACAGCTTTAAGGTTACGTTAAGACAGTTCAATAACCCTCATTTATCCAACTAACAACAAAATGAAAAGCACTACCTGCATCTGCAACCACTTCGCAACTTGTAAAGAGCGCACCCCATGATGACACTACATGAGGGACATAACTGGCTTTAGAAGACCGTGTGAAGAGAAAACTACAAAAATGTCACCAAATTTTTTTCAAGAAAAAAGAACATGAAAAAAGATGAAGAAACAGTTATTTACATATCCGTAGCACCTTTAAGCAAATAATATAGCAGTATCTGTAGTCACTGAGCTGTATAGAAAGATAGTCAATCACTTAAAAGCAGCAGCGTTGAAACAAATAATGGAAGAGGAGAAGACAAGGTCGACCTTTCCCCACGCCGAATTCCCCCTCATATTTAAAACAAAAGTGAAAGACATAATCATTCTTCTCAGAAATGAGACAAGAAAAGCAAGACCAATGTGACAAAAAATCCCAAAAACAGCAAAAGTTCTCAGCCTAGATAACACGAATGACGAAGCTTAGGCATCACTCAGCCTGAAAATCCAACAAACTCTGAAGAGAGGGATATGATGTCGGAAGATATCAAGACTACAGCACTACAGAATAAAGTAGAAACACAGATGAACATACAAATACACGTGCATCAGAAAGCATTAGGAATGTCTGGTTGATTAAATAGCAAAACTTCAAAAAATGAAAAGACACCAATGCCACAGGAATTAGATAACTTATAATGAAAATAACAAACAAATTGAGACAATGAATATATTCTTAGAATATTATGACTTTTAGCTCCTGAAATTGATGCAAAATACATTATAATAGGTCACGCTAAAGGGCCAGAGATTAGACATGGGTGAAAAGAAGGAAAAGGTGATATAAAAATTAGGCATAATATATGTTTGGAGCTTACACATTGAAGGATGATGTTTTATGGAATGGTCATTAGGGCCTTGAATGTTAGATATAGGATCAGATGTTACCAGGACATATGTATCCTTCTCAGGATCAAACTTTCTAGAAATTTCTGGGCCCCAATTTCCAAACTGGCGAAGTGAAAGAACCTGAAAGCCTGGTAAAGAAGCTTGGGCACTGTTACAACACAAAGTGATGCGCAATAAATATCTGCTTCATTCAGTGGGGAAAAATGGAACAAAAAGAAAAAGAACCACAGGGGGTGAGGGAGGAAGTGACATTTGCACAGTATCACGAGATTCATTGTAACTGGAATAGCGACATGTCAATAATAAATGCATGCAACATGTCAATAGAGATGTGTGCTCAAGCATAAGATTACATATGAAGGTAAAAATATCTTACATGAAGTTATTGAATACTGACTAAACAAACTATCATTTAATCTCAATAATATGTAAAACTGGATATAAATTTGAATTAAAGAACATCAATATCATGTCTGGACAGAAAAGAGCAATGAGCAATCCACAAAATTCCTTTTCACAATTGGTAGTCAACTTGTCATGATTATATGCCACTTAGTTTACCCATGATTCTTAAATTTAACTGCACTCTTAACATTCTTTAAGTAGGAAAGAAAACAAAACTTTTGAGGCATATTACAGTTACACTATTTCTTTTGTTCTTGCAACAGGCTGGAATATGCATCTATGAACTGCAAACTTATGCCTCTTTCATTTGGTTTCAAAACCCCAGTTCTATCGTCAGACAAGCTTAGTGCACCTTGATACAAATAAAACAAATTCATTGACAACAAAGCACACCTCACTAATTTACATGACTCATCTATGCTTCACTAGTAAGATTAACAAAATTTTGATTTACTTTAAAAGCAGCAATTGTGAATAGGATCATACACTTCGTCTGGTTCTCGAACATCAATCAATTGAGCCTCTTCCAAGAAAGAGGGATCTTGCATCCTAACATGAAGCTCTGTAGGCTGAATTTGCCCAAGCATTGATTCTTCTCTACCAATAGAAAAGTATGAAAAAAGTAAGAAATAGCATCCAGAGCTCTTCTAGATTCAGATCAAATTATTTGCCCAAGCCTTGAATTACCTCTCAGATAGAACTTGCAACAAATGCCACCCGAATTTAGTTTTGCAACGCACTACCTTGTTCAAGGGTGCACTAAATGCAGCCTCCTCAAATTCTGGCACCTAATAAATTAATATGAAGATAAATCAATCACATCGACCAGATAGATATGTAGTTTTAGAGATCCCAAAGGAGATGATGAAGTTCGCAATATTTAGCACATCCACTCTCCTAGTAGGGCAAGTTATAAATGTCCAACTGAAACACTTCCGACAAACTTGTACAAAGGATGGTTGATGCTGCAATTTGCAGGCCCTGGGTAATTAATAATCATTCCAGAACCAACTTTATCAGCTGAAATGAATATTTTGACACTGCACTATTTATTTTTTCTCTGCACTTCAAGAAAACAAAAGGCTCATGCATCCCCTGTTTTTTCACAAATCAAAATCAAAAAGAGTTCCTAAAAAAGGGAAAAAGAAGTTCAGCCGGGCCCTGTCTCTTCTCTCACAATAAAATCACTTAGCTTGTAAGAATGTTTTCATTAGGCTTGGTATTCACTTTGAAAAAAATTTTGTTTTGGGATGATGATTCTCCAAATATTTTCTTTCTTAAGAAATATCATTACTCACAAGACATCACATTCTCTCTCTTTAAGCTGCATGTTCCTTTTCAAAATTGAAAGCTCTTCTCATTTCCAAAATGATAAATGTGCCCAAGAAAAAGAAAAAAAAAGGACAACTCCAAATCCAGATGCACCAGCTTTTCTACAGAGAGCTTACAACAAAGAAACTTGTAATACCTAATAGAAATGAAAGGAAAAAAAATATCTACAGAAAAAGAATCATTTCTGGAAAATTTGCCCAAAGTGTGATGCTCATAAGAAACATACCATTTGGCCCTTTCTCACCCAACCAAGCATTCCTCCTTCCTCTTTTGACGGGCAAATTGAATGCTCTACAGCCAAGTCACTTAGATCCTCACCTTAAATAAAGTAGAATTCCATAATGAGAATAATATCGGCAAACAGATATTGAAGGACCTTTCATCTTAAGGAAGGCAAATATCTTATCCAAATCGGATTGTGTAACATATATCTAAAATAACTAGTATCCAATGTTCCAAACCATTATTCTCAGATAAAGATCCAAAAACAGCTATACCCAGGAAGAACCACTTATTAGGCAGCATACTCTAGGAAAATAAACCTTCTGAAATTCTCTTCTGCAGATCTACCAGAAGCTTTTGATCATCTTCTTTTACTAGCAGGTGTTGAACTAATATTTCTCTGCTACCTCCACTGCTGATCCTGTCCTCAGCACCACTCTCAGTGTTGTAGGAAGCTGAAGAACATGCTTCAACTAGTTACCAAGTGAGAAAAGTACATATACAGAATGGAAAAAAAATGCAACCAAGGGCATAAAATGTATCCACTAGTTACAGCACTGAGAACAAAGGACAATGCACTTACTGTTTTAGGGAAATCATGATATCACATATAAGGATGTTGAGATATGAAGAATATGCCAAGCATATCAAATAATAATGTGATCATTCATTCTTTTCATTGTATGGTTAAGTAAGTGCCAGTGGAGAACACTCGAAGTTTGCCTCTGGTTCACAGAGAATAAACAGGAAGTCGAGAATCAAGTTGAAACTCTAGTGACCTTCCTGATTCCTTGAAACCAGAAGAACCATCAAACTAGAAAGCCAAATATCATCTCTAAAGCAACTATAGAAATGAAAGACTCTCACTTTGGGAAAAAGGATATTCCACATCTGGTAATGAGGAATTTCTGCATAAGAATTGAACTCTATATCTCAGCATTCTCCCTTGCTAGTCATGAAATGAGCAAAGGAATGAAATATAAATGCTACGCCCTCAATCTTCCCAAGTCCTAACCTAAAATTGTCAATACACAAAAACCTTTTACTAACCAGATAACACAAATAAGAACTAGAATAGATTTCATAAATTTGCACTATTAAAAACTGTTCCAAAGAATAACTTTGCAAGCTGAATCCTTTGCTAGAATAACTTCCAGCATTTCAATCATACATAAAAAAACACTAACAACTTTGCAAAAATAAACATCACAAACTTGGAAATCGTACCTTCAATTTCTTTACCAAATACTCATCCAAGCTGAAAACCAAGAATCAATGACAAAACGGGAAACCAAAAAAAAAAGAAAAAGAAAAGTGACGAAGCGACAAACCTGTGATGCCTTTGGGACAAGAAAGATGAGGAGCTAACACGGGCGAGAGTGATATCCCTTCAAATTTGGCAGAATGGTAAGGTGATTTCAGTAACGGAAGGGCTTTAGAAAGTGGGTTCTGATGATGTAAAAACGCAAATTGAATTGGTGAAGACAAAGATGGAGAGAGCTTCAGGGTGGGGATGAAGTAGAAGAAAGATGGGGCAGAAATAGGGGGTAAACGAGAAGAGATAACTGATCTTAGCATTTTCTTTCAAAGCAAAAGTATAGTCTGGAAGACGTCTATACGGTATGGAATAGCAGTTCAGTTTGAGAATCCACGAAGCGAACCGAACTCGGCAGCATCAATCGCCTGGAATGGATTGAGTTCTTCAATTCAATATTGTGCTTTTCCCGTCAAGTTCAAGGCGGCAGTAAAGTAATTCTAGGCTAGTACCGCAGCAATTTGAATCCGGTCCTGGACGTGCTTTGCAGCAGTCCAGGACTGGATTTGATCCGTTGGATCCGATTCTGAATCTGATCCAACGGATTAAATTTAATCTACCCCTGTATTTATTTTAAAAAAGAAATTTTTGAAAATTTCGGCAGCCGTTGGATCAGATTCGAAATCTGATCCAACGGTCTTTAGATTGATGGGTCAGCGAGTTTTACTTCTCGCTCCACAAATAGGATTTGGGTGCATAAGTATTTTTTTTAAATTTATTTAGACTAAATTTTAATTGTTAAATTTTAATTTTATAATTAAAAATTTATATATTAAAAATAATTATTTAATAAAATAATTATTTTTTATAAAATAAATAATTATTCTCTTTATATTATAATAATTATTTTATTATAGTAAAAATAATTTTTTTAATAGGAATAATTATTTTTAATATGTGAATTTTTAATCACCAGATCAAAATTTGACGGTCGAAAATCTATTCTGCATAAATTTAAAAAAGTACTGTCTGTACCCTACCCAAACTGCCACAAATATACTTCCAATCATCTGTTCTTGAAATTATATTTTATTAAAATTTCAAAAATTGAAAAGAATTATATATTTCATCATAAGTTTTAATATTAATTTATATAATAAGAATACAATTTATTAGTTTTAATAAAGTTATCATAGTTTTGTGAAGCTTCAGATTCGCTTCTTCAAGTCTTGGTAGATTAGAGCTTCACCAAGACTTGATGAAACTGCATCTAATCTACTTATAAAATTTTTAAAATAATAATTACGTGTTTTCTATCTAATTTTACTTAGAAATTTATTATAAAGATATTTTAAAATAAAGAGTTAAAACATAATTTAACTAAATATTCAAAATTTGTCAAAAAAAACGTTCAAATCAATTTCTAATTTCATATCTTGAATCACTATTCCTATATGCAGGTTTTTAATTTGCTATTTGAAGTGTGTATATATTTTCATTTTCAAACGTTCATTCTCTCTTTATTTCACACACTCTCTCTAAAAATCTAACTTGAATTACTTCAAATCTTTAATTTTTAATACTCTTATAATATTTAGAATTAAATAAATGATGAATCAATATTATATATTACCAATTTTAAAATAAAATATAACAAAAATTTTAAAAATTAATTTTTTTACTATTTTACAACTTCCGTAAAATATCCTAGAAGTCACATGCAATTTTTGTGGAGTTATACAGAAGTTGTACATGACTGAAGTCATGCAAACATGCACGACTTCTGTGGAAATCTACAAAAGTTGCATTGACCTTTGTCGATCTCCACGGAAGTTATGTATACTAGTTATAATGCCCGCGCGATGCGCGGTTTTTTTTTTTTTTGAAAATGATTCTGTTCGTTTGTTTTTTTTTGGATCATGATTTGGTTGGTAACTATAGAAATTAATGGTAATTGAATATGTTAAGAAACTGTAGTTAGTGAAGTGTTGTTGCATGGCTGCATTTTTAAAGAGTAGGGACAATTTGTTTATACATGATACCATCAGAAGGTAATGTTAATGTGATCATTGAGAATAATTGATGTTTTCTGATGCAGCATTTCAATGAAATTTCAGACTCCAAAATCCCATCATTCTGAAAGGGGAATAAAGTAAATGAAAGAACGAAAGACAAAGTAGTTTAATGTGAAGGATATGTTAGGGTGAGTTTTTCACATTACTATAGTAGAAAATATCTAAGAAGTAGAGTATCCCAATATTTTAATACATGACTATAGTCTAGTTTCTACTTTTGAGTCATTTTACAAACTTCTGCTACTGATACTCCTCTAGGTATGACTCTCACTGCTGGTATTCCACATATTATGATTGTTAGGATTTCTTCATTGGAGTTGGCTGATTTTGTTGTTTGTGTCTCTGATACTTCTTCTGTTGCTTTGCCCTTTCCTTTTAGGTCTGTTTCTTTTTTCTGGCAGAGAGATGCTTCATTCTCTTTGATGTGTATTCCTTTAGCTGGTTCTGTTTTTCCCTTCCTTTTTGAAGAACTTTTTGCTCTTGTTCTTGCTGCTACAGCTACTGCAGGTGTCATTGTTTTGATTGTTTCTTTTGGTGTCAATTCATCTTCCAATAGCTCAGCTTCATTTCTTCTTTTCTTTGTTTTGGTTGTTTCAAAGTCAGCTTCCTTCATTGTTTGAGAAGATGATTGTGTTAAGCAGAAACTGTTGTCCATTGATTTGTATGGCACTCTTTTTTCTAGCATGTTTCCTCCATAATGGTAGATCTGGCAAGTTTCATCATCGTCGTAAGCTTCAAATGCTATGAAATCTCCTTTGGACACTTTATTTTCATCAACAAATTTTTTCCAACCATGATATAGGAAAAACTTGTTGTTCTTTTTCACTACTATGACTTCCCAGTAGTTTCCACTTGTGTTGATGAGGAAAAGTACTTTCGGTATTTTGTTGCCCCTATATTCTGTGAATGATGGTGGAAGAGGCTTCAAGTATAGTGAAAGACCTAAGAGGGAGGGGGGGGGGTGAATTAGGTCTTTGGCTAATTATTGAAATCTTTTCCCTTTTTACAAATCCTTTGCCTTAATAAAAACTCTTCTTTAATTTCACAAGTTTCAAGTTTATATGTGATGTAATGGTTAAGATAAGATCATCAAACAATAAGACTATATCCAATCAATCAACAACTATGAACAACTAATAATAACATGAGCGTGTAAATAAATAAAGCTATAAGGAAATGAACACACGATTTATAGTGGTTCGATCTCTCTAAGATCTACATCCACTACCTTGAGTCCACACTCAAGGATTTCAACCAATTCACTATATGCTCAAGTTCAACAATTACATAAGAGGCTAACCACACTATGGTTTTACACTCACAACCTCTTCTAGTAATTATACAAACAATACAAGGTTCACCAAACACAATGGTTTTATATCTAAAGACAACCTCAAGACTAATCTAATCCAAGGCTCACCCACACACAGGTTTTACACTACAACCTTGATTAATCTAGTCTATGGCTCACCCTTCCACAAAAGGGTTTTATGTCACAAGATAACCTTGCAAATGAGCTAGTAGAAAACACAATTAAGATAAGAAAAGAGAGTGTGTAAGATGTTACCACTTTGTTGGTAGATGATTACACAATGTTTCACCTTCACACTTTGTTGCCTTTGGAATCTTGAATTTCAATCTTTGAGCACAAGGCAATTTGAGAGCTTTTCAATTCAATTTGATGTAAAACAAGTTAGAGCATGTAAGATTTGTTAAGTTCAAAGTTCTACTAAAAAATCTGGAGTTTATGGCTTTTATAGAATTCAAAAATCAGTTTAAACAGCCATAAAACGGCTAGTAACGGCTATTTTCAGAAAATACTGTTTATGTGAATAGTGGCATCTATAAATCAATTCAAACAAGTTGAAAAAATATTCTAGCCTCAAAGATAAGTCATTAAAGATCTTTTATGTGCAAAAACCATTTATGAAAACTTGATAATTTAGGTAAGTTCAAAACCATTGAAACCATTTAAATCAAGTTTTGTGCTCTCAATTGCACACATTGGCTCTTTCCTCATGTGTTATTTGAAGAAGTCTCCACATATCGTGAGCGGATTTGCATTCACTCACTCGATGGTATTCATTCACGTCCAATGCACAACTCAAGATGTTCATTGCTTGGTAGTTTAAAGTTATCTTCCTTGTATCGCTCTCATCATACTCCTCCATGGGCTTTGGTTCCCTGGTAACTCCATCGACTTTCATTCTCATAGGCACATAGGGACCTTTCTCAATGACACTCCACAAATCAAAGTTAATAGAACAAATTAAAATTCTAATTCTAGATTTCCAAAATGTATAATTAGAACCATCAAGCAAAGGAGGTCTATTTGTAGATGAATCTTCCATATAAGGCAAATTTGATAAACTAGCCATATAATCTTTACTTCTAGGTTGTTAGACCTTGAAAAGAAGACCTTGCTCTAATACCAATTGAAAGACCTAAGAGGGGGGGGGGGTGAATTAGGTCTTTGGCTAATTATCGAAATCTTTTCCCTTTTTACAAATCCTTTGCCTTAATAAAAACTCTTCTTTAATTTCACAAGTTTCAAGTATATATGTGATGTAATGGTTAAGATAAGATCATCAAACAATAAGACTATATCCAATCAATCAACAACTATGAACAACTAATAATAACATGAGCATGTAAATAAATAAAGCTATAAGGAAATGAACACACGATTTATAGCGGTTCGATCTCTCTAAGATCTACATCCACTACCTTGAGTCCACACTCAAGGATTTCAACCAATTCACTATATGCTCAAGTTCAACAATTACATAAGAGGCTAACCACACTATGGTTTTACACTCACAACCTCTTCTAGTAATTATACAAACAATACAAGGTTCACCAAACACAATGGTTTTATATCTAAAGACAACCTCAAGACTAATCTAATCCAATGCTCACCCACACACAGGTTTTACACTACAACCTTGATTAATCTAGTCTATGGCTCACCCTTCCACAAAAGGGTTTTATGTCACAAGATAACCTTGCAAATGAGCTAGTAGAAAACACAATTAAGATAAGAAAAGAGAGTGTGTAAGATGTTACCACTTTGTTGGTAGATGATTACACAATGTTTCACCTTCACACTTTGTTGCCTTTGGAATCTTGAATTTCAATCTTTGAGCACAAGGCAATTTGAGAGCTTTTCAATTCAATTTGATGTAAAACAAGTTGGATAATGTAAGATTTGTTAAGTTCAAAGTTCTACTAAAAATCTGGAGTTTATGGGTTTTGTAGAATTCAAAAATCAGTTTAAACAGCCATAAAACGGCTAGTAACGGCTAGTTTCAGAAAATACTGTGTGTGAATAGTGGTACTGTTCATGCACTGTTCATGCACCGGTCACAAAAATTCGGACGACCGAATTTTCCAGCTTCGTCCGAATCTTCTTCCGAATTTCTCCAGGCGAATAGTAATCACTGTTCATGCACTATTCACTAAATTCGGACGACCGAATTTTCCTTCGTCCGTCCGAATCTTCTTCCGAATTTCTCTGGAAGGATAGTATTTACTGTTCATGTGAACAGTAGTAACTGTTCATTCAATATTTACAAAATTCGGACGACCGAATTTTTCTCCATGCGTCCGAATCTTCTTTCGAATTTCTCTGGAAGAATAGTAGGTACTGTTCATGTGAACAGTGTTACTGTTTACAGTGCAGAAAAATTTCGGATGACCGAATTTGCATCCGAATTTTTCAAACTTTGTCAAAACATGTTTAAATCAATTCAAACAAGTTGAAAAATATTCTAGCCTCAAAGATAAGTCATTAAAGATCTTTTATGTGCAAAAACCATTTATGAAAACTTGATAATTTAGGTAAGTTCAAAACCATTGAAACCATTTAAATCAAGTTTTGTGCTCTCAATTGCAACTCATAGATTCCAAGACTTAAGAGTGTAGGGTTTACAATATTTACCTATTAACCACATGTCACCTACACTTCATGTCTTCAAAGCCTTCATTAATCTTGAACAAACTCTTCAATCTTTAATCACTTTGACATATTTGAGTTGTTCATGCATTGCTAGCTCCAAGGCAATGAGACTTCATACTTCTTAATCCAACAATCCTATCACACAAATGACATGCATATTAGTCCTCATCAATATTTGTCATTAATCAAAACTACATGATTTGCCCTTAGGGCTAACATATAGCAGTTGTTATTTGTCAAAGTAATCTGAAGTTGTTGGGTTCATAAATTGAAATATAGTTTGAGAAGAAGGATTACCACTGAAATGAGGCTGCTGTCATCTTCAATGTGCAGAAGAAATCTATACTGATCATAGATTAACATTCTGGGAAGCAGTAATTAAACAATGCAAGATGTAATTTTTATTGTGGAGGCTGAAATTATTCTCTAGCTTAGTTAAGTAACAATATGAAGCAGAAAAGGAAATTCAACAGCATATTTGGGACAATTATTATGTAATTTTCCATATAAATTCAGAATTTTAAATACTATTATGTAATTTGAAATACAAATGACATTGGATAGAGATAGGGGGAGAGCTGTGGAAGAATAAACATCACATTTGCAGGAACGGAAATGTTATGCTCTGTCACAGAGACTATATAAGCAGTAACAGTATATAACAGTATATAGGCAGAGAAAGTTCACAACAGCATGTTTATTGCTATTTCAGTGCTAAGAACAATTAAGAATGTAAAAGAAGTTGAGACTTTCTAAATCATTAAAGGGTATTCAACAGTACATTTGCCACAATTATTATAAAATTTTCAATATAAAATCACAATTTTAAATACTATTATGTGAAGTAATATGCAGAATGTGCCATTGTTAGTCTACAACAAACGTTCACACCGATAGTAAAATTGTTACAAATGGATAGAGACAGGGAGAGAGCTCTGGAAGAACAAACAGCAAATTTGTGGAATGACATGGTCTGTGACAGTGACTATATAAGTAGTAACAATACAGATTGTAGAATCGAAGTCTTTTTTTTTTGCGTTGATAGAATATAAGCAGTAACAATGCGAAAAAAACAGAGTTTATGAGCAAACAGTATTGTACATACAATGAATTGAATAAATAGAATGAGATAGAAATCCTTCATTGTAGACATACCTGAAGGTTTCGAAGATTTCGGGTCTGGTGTTTTCTATGGAAGTGCCTATACCTTAACTTGATTCATGAAAGTGACATCCTTGGTTTTCTTGATTTGTAGGCCAAGAAAGAAATAGAGTTTTCCTATCATGCTCATTTTAAATTTACTTTACATTAACTTGGCAAACACATCACAAAGTGAAGTATTAAAAGCACCAAAAAAGAATTGTATCATATATTTGGACAACTTATAGATCATTGTTACAAGAGGTTTTTTTTTTTTTATGAAAATAGTAGTGTCAACCTTTCCTCTTGAAAATCCTTTTGAAAGAAGAAAAAAACACTCAATTTTTTTTTTTATACAAAGCTCTAGGAGCTTGTTTTAAATCATACAAAGCTTTGTATAATTTGAAAACATGGTTAGGAAACTTTTCATTATCAAAACCGGGTGAGTGTTCCACATAAATTAGAAAAGCTCTTTTGACATTCATTTGAAATAATTTAAAACCTTTAATGAAAGTAAAAGTCAAAAGCATTCTTATGGACTTAAGTCTAGTATTCAGAACAAAGGTTTCATCATAAACAATTCACTCTCTTTGATTGAATCCTTGGGTGACCAATCTTGATTTATTTCTTACACCCTCCTCGGATTCATTGAGTTTATTTTTAAAAACCATTTAGTTCCAATAATGGAATGATCATGAGATTTAGGAATTTTGAAGTTTTGTATCTTTCAAATTTACTTAATTCCTTTTGCATAGTAATAATCCAAAAATCATCACACAATGCATCATCAATACTTTTAGGCTCATATGAGATAAAGAATAAAGTAATCGATAAAATACCGTCTTATGTTTACTCCTTGGGAGATATCACCAATGATTTGCTCCTTCCGAATTTCTCTTGAATATCTTAGGTTCTTTGAGAGCTCTTGGTCACCACTAGGTTGGTCATCTTGATTTTGTTCAATCATTTCTTCCTCATTGGTGTGATCCTCCAAAGTTGGTGCTTGAAGATGGGTTTGATAGTCATTCATAGATGTACCTACATCATCTTCATCTTTTCTTTCCAAGTAAATGTAAGATTCATCAAAACTAACATGAATAGTTTCCTCATCATGTAAGGTTCTTTTTCTTAGAAACTCTATAAGCCTTGTTGTTAGAGGAAAAACCAAGGAATATCCCTGAAATACCTAAGAGGGGGGGGGGGGGTGAATTAGGTATTTAGATAATTTTCGCAAACTTAAACCTTTTAAGCGTTTAGACCAAGAACAAGTTATGTAAGCTAATTATAGATAATTGATAGCAAGACAATAATGAAAGCAATAGTAAAGAACTCAAACAATTTATAGTGGTTCGATCCTCAAGATCTACGTCCACTACCTTAAGCTCACACTTAAGGATTTCAACAAATCTACTAATTGCTCAGGTTTACAAATTACAAGAGAGGTTCACCACACTTTGGTTTTACACTCACAACCTCTTCTAGTAATTTCTTACAATACAAGGCTCACCAACCTATGGTTTTATATCTCAAACAACCTTGAATCACAACTTCAAGGATCACCCTTATCTAAAGGATTTTATGTTATCAAGATAACCTTGCTAGAGCTAGTAGATCAACACAATTGAATAAGTAAAGGAGAGTGTGTAGAAGTTACCACTTGATGGTAGATATTACACAAATTTGCACCTTCACACTTTGATGTCTTTGGATGGATCAATTGAATGCACAAGACATAAGAGAGCTTAAGAAATGTTTGCTAAATGCTTTTGAATGCTTGGAGTTTTCAAGATTTCAAGAGTTACAAAAATTTGCATGTTTATGGCTTTTATAGAATTTGAAAATCTGTTAAAACGTTCATAAAACGGCTAGTAACTGGCTAGTTTCAGAAAATTCGGACGACCGAATTTCTTGGCTGCGTTCGAATCTTCGTCCGAATTTCTCTGGATGAATAGTACCCATGCTGAGAACAAAAATTCGGACGACCGAATTTTTTTGTTGCGTCCGAATCTTCTTCCGAATTTCTCTGGAAGAACAGTGACCATGCTGAAGGCCACAAATTCGGACGACCGAATTTTTTTTGGTTTGCGTCCGAATCTTCTTCCGAATTTCTCCGGAAGAATAGTAGCAAACTTTTGCTACAAAATTCGGACGATCGAATTTTTTTTGAAAGTATTTTCAAACTTTGTAAAATCATTTGAAATATAACTTCAATGAGTTTGAAAAACATTTGATATATATAGAAAACTTATTTAACTATATTTAAGCTTGAAAAACATGAACATATGAGGTTTACAAACATATCTTATAAAAAAGATTCATTCAAAGCCTTTTAAGATCATAAGATTATTTTTATGCTCTCTTATGCATTCAATGATAACCAAGACATGCAAGTGTAGAGTTTACATAGAAATTTACCTAAACATTACATGCACTCTACACTTCAAGTCTTCAATGCCTTTTGATCATCTTTAGAACAACATTCTTCAAACTTCAAATACTTGCTTAAATGAAGTTGTTCTTTGAACTTTTGCTTCAAAGCAATGAGACTTCATACTTCTCAAATTACAGAACCTATCACACAATAATCAAACATTTTAGTCCTCATCAATATTTGTCATTAATCAAAACTATATAATTTGCCCTTAGGGCTAACAATCCCATCATTCAATTTTCTATCAAATTTTCCAAGTTATCGCACATATTCAATATAAGGCACTTGTAACCAAAACTTTGAAATAGGCTATACATGCAAGTAGTATTCAATATAAAGTACTTTGTTACACGTATTAATGTATATTTGATACAACCAGTCATGTATGTTTAAATTCTAGAGTATTCTATCAAATATAAGTTCAAAAGATTGTGAGCAATCCCATTCTCAGCACATTGTTTTGTAAAATCTTGATTGTAAAATTCTCTCCCATTGTTACTTCCAATAGTAATCAATTTGCACACAAGAGAGATTTGGACCCTTTTGAAAAGTCTTACAAATTCATGAAAGAACTTCATCTTTTTGAGCTAGAAAGATCACCCATGTAAATCTAGAGAAATCATCAACAATCATATATGAATTCCTCTTACCATCAAGACTAGTGATCCTCATTGGTCCAAACAATCCATATAAACAATTTTTAAGAGGTTAAGTGAAAGTCATTTTCTTAGGTTTGGAAGATTCTTTTGTTTGTTTTCCATATTGACAAGTATGTGAAAGACAATTTTCTCAAAACACATTTTTAGCAATCCTCCAACTAAATCTTGAAAGGAAAGTTTGTTCAACAAGTCCATGTTCACGTGACCAAATCTTCTAGGCCAAGAAAATCAATCATTATTATAAGCAACAAGACATTCAAGCTTATCAAGATAAAACACACATTGAAACATTTTGTAAGTAATTGATCAAAATTACAAAATATCATATTGTCACATAAGTTCGGGCGACCGAACTTGTGGTCTACATCCAAACTTCAAGTCTGAACATTTTGTGAAGTTTCATAAAGATGTTTTTGGCCAAGCAAATGCATAGATATTCAATCATAGTTATTTTAATCATTTTATCATGACCAAATTTACTATGCCATAAATAATGATCATTATCATGAGTGGAAAATCATCTAACTTTATAAGCAACAAGTTCATCAAGGCAAGGCATTAATACAATTTGCAACAAAAAATAGTTCTACTATTGACACCATCAAGTATAGTGCAAGTATTACATTCACATTCACCTTTTCACACTATCACATAATTGACTAATGTTAAGCAAATTATATTTCAAATTATCACTAAGCAACATTTGTTTAAAAAGAAGAGAGGAACCTTTATCAACATTGGTTACTTCATCGGTTGCTTTGACCTTGATTATGCATGAGGTGTTTTCTGTTATTCTTTAAGCCAACATCATCAATATACCTCTTAGTTGTGCTTGAGTTTGAATTGAAGTGTACCTGCAATAAAGGAGAGGAAGTATCCTTTGGTACCTATACTTTCTTGGGTCCGTGGGGGTTAGTAATAGTTTCCTTAACTCTCCAAATAGTTTTTATACCATTCTCTACTTTTCTTTTAACATAACATTTGGTGACTTTATGTCCATGTTTTCCACAATAAGTACAACAAGTATGATGTATGGAAGTAGAAGTAGCTTTAAAGAATTTGTTATATTTAGGCACATTGTTTACATAATTGTAATCAAGACCATTTTTGATAAGAGGAGATCTTTGAGCTCCAAGAATTTTAACAAGATTGTCCCTTCCTTTTGTAAATTTTTCTATACATGATGTAAGGTCATTAACCTTTTTTCTCAAAGTCTCATGGTCAATAAGCATTCTTTCAAGAGACAAAATCTTTTCACAAAGAATCTTATTTTCAAGGGACATGTTTTGCAAAGAGACATTTAAAACTTCTTTTTCAATATTCAAACAATCAATAGATTCAAGAAGTCTTTTGTTTTCACAATATAATTTTGAATTTTCATTCAATAACTCATTAATTTTGAATTTCATTTCCTTATTTCTTTTTGAAGCCTTTTTTAATTCTTCATACATTTCAATATATAATTCACTAAGATCATCACTATCATCATCACAACAAGTAGAAGTAGAAGAAGTAGATTGTACCTCATCATTTATTGCCATAAAGCACACATTGGCTCTTTCCTCGTGTGTTATTTGAAGAAGTCTCCACATATCGTGAGCGGATTTGCATTCACTCACTCGATGGTATTCATTCACGTCCAATGCACAACTCAAGATGTTCATTGCTTGGTAGTTTAAAGTTATCTTCCTTGTATCGCTCTCATCATACTCCTCCATGGGCTTTGGTTCCCTGGTAACTCCATCGACTTTCATTCTCATAGGCACATAGGGGACCTTTCTCAATGACACTCCACAAATCAAAGTTAATAGAACAAATAAAAAATTCTAATTCTAGATTTCCAAAATGTATAATTAGAACCATCAAGCAAAAGGAGGTCTATTTGTAGATGAACCTTCCATATAAGGCAAATTTGATAAACTAGCCATATAATCTTTACTTCTAGGTTGTTAGACCTTGAAAAGAAGACCTTGCTCTGATACCAATTGAAAGACCTAAGAGGGGGGGGTGAATTAGGTCTTTGGCTAATTATCGAAATCTTTTCCCTTTTTACAAATCCTTTGCCTTAATAAAAACTCTTCTTTAATTTCACAAGTTTCAAGTATATATGTGATGTAATGGTTAAGATAAGATCATCAAACAATAAGACTATATCCAATCAATCAACAACTATGAACAACTAATAATAACATGAGCGTGTAAATAAATAAAGCTATAAGGAAATGAACACACGATTTATAGCGGTTCGATCTCTCTAAGATCTACATCCACTACCTTGAGTCCACACTCAAGGATTTCAACCAATTCACTATATGCTCAAGTTCAACAATTACATAAGAGGCTAACCACACTATGGTTTTACACTCACAACCTCTTCTAGTAATTATACAAACAATACAAGGTTCACCAAACACAATGGTTTTATATCTAAAGACAACCTCAAGACTAATCTAATCCAATGCTCACCCACACACAGGTTTTACACTACAACCTTGATTAATCTAGTCTATGGCTCACCCTTCCACAAAAGGGTTTTATGTCACAAGATAACCTTGCAAATGAGCTAGTAGAAAACACAATTAAGATAAGAAAAGAGAGTGTGTAAGATGTTACCACTTTGTTGGTAGATGATTACACAATGTTTCACCTTCACACTTTGTTGCCTTTGGAATCTTGAATTTCAATCTTTGAGCACAAGGCAATTTGAGAGCTTTTCAATTCAATTTGATGTAAAACAAGTTGGATAATGTAAGATTTGTTAAGTTCAAAGTTCTACTAAAAAATCTGGAGTTTATGGGTTTTGTAGAATTCAAAAATCAGTTTAAACAGCCATAAAACGGCTAGTAACGGCTAGTTTCAGAAAATACTGTGTGTGAATAGTGGTACTGTTCATGCACTGTTCATGCACCGATCACAAAAATTCGGACGACCGAATTTTCCAGCTTCGTCCGAATCTTCTTCCGAATTTCTCCAGGCGAATAGTAATCACTGTTCATGCACTATTCACTAAATTCGGACGACCGAATTTTCCTTCGTCCGTCCGAATCTTCTTCCGAATTTCTCTGGAAGGATAGTATTTACTGTTCATGTGAACAGTAGTAACTGTTCATTCAATATTTACAAAATTCGGACGACCGAATTTTTCTCCATGCGTCCGAATCTTCTTCCGAATTTCTCTGGAAGAATAGTAGGTACTGTTCATGTGAACAGTGTTACTGTTTACAGTGCAGAAAAATTTCGGATGACCGAATTTGCATCCGAATTTTTCAAACTTTGTCAAAACATGTTTAAATCAATTCAAACAAGTTGAAAAATATTCTAGCCTCAAAGATAAGTCATTAAAGATCTTTTATGTGCAAAAACCATTTATGAAAACTTGATAATTTAGGTAAGTTCAAAACCATTGAAACCATTTAAATCAAGTTTTGTGCTCTCAATTGCAACTCATAGATTCCAAGACTTAAGAGTGTAGGGTTTACAATATTTACCTATTAACCACATGTCACCTACACTTCATGTCTTCAAAGCCTTCATTAATCTTGAACAAACTCTTCAATCTTTAATCACTTTGACATATTTGAGTTGTTCATGCATTGCTAGCTCCAAGGCAATGAGACTTCATACTTCTTAATCCAACAATCCTATCACACAAATGACATGCATATTAGTCCTCATCAATATTTGTCATTAATCAAAACTACATGATTTGCCCTTAGGGCTAACATATAGCAGTTGTTATTTGTCAAAGTAATCCCGAAGTTGTTGGGTTCATAAATTGAAATATAGTTTGAGAAGAAGGATTACCACTCGAAATGAGGTGCTTTGTCATCTTCAATGTGCGGAAGAAATCTATACTCGATCATAGATTAACATTCTGGGAAGCAGTAATTAAACAATGCAAGATGTAATTTTTATTGTGGAGGCTGAAATTATTCTCTAGCTTAGTTAAGTAACGGAATATGAAGCAGAAAAGGAAATTCAACAGCATATTTGGGACAATTATTATGTAATTTTCCATATAAATTCAGAATTTTAAATACTATTATGTAATTTGAAATACAAATGACATTGGATAGAGATAGGGGAGAGTCTGTGGAAGAATAAACATCACATTTGCGAGAACGGAAATGTTATGCTCATCACGGAGACTATATAAGCGATATGAGTATATAATAGTATATAGGCAGAGAAAGTTCACAACAGCATGTTTATTGCTATTTCAGTGCTAAGAACAATTAAGAATGTAAAAGAAGTTGAGACTTTCTAAATCATTAAAGGGTATTCAACAGTACATTTGCCACAATTATTATAAAATTTTCAATATAAAATCACAATTTTAAATACTATTATGTGAAGTAATATGCGGGAATGTGCCATTGTTAGTCTACAACAAACGTTCACACCGATAGTAAAATTGTTACAAATGGATAGAGACAGGGGAGAGAGCTCGGAAGAACAAACGAGCAAATTTGTGGAATGACATGGTGTCAGTGATGATGACTATATAAGTAGTAACAATACAGATTGTAGAATCGAAGTCTTTTTTTTTTGCGTTGATAGAATATAAGCAGTAACAATGCGAAAAAAACAGAGTTTATGAGCAAACAATATTGTACATACAATGAATTGAATAAATAGAATGAGATAGAAATCCTTCATTGTAGACATACCTGAAGGTTTCGAAGATTTCGGGTCTGGTGTTTTCTAGGGTTTGGAGAGTGAGATCGTTCTTGATGCAGATGGTAATTTTGGGTGTTGGGCGATTTTGGTAATGTTGGAAGAAGTGGGAAAATGTGTATTTCTGTGTTTAATATTGTTGGGATTTGTGTTTTTTTTCCTCGTGGGCTTCTTTTTTAAATTTGTTTTGGGTTGTAGGCTCATTATTCCAGATTCATTGAATCTGGACGTTTGAGAATAGTGATTTGATGTGGTATTCGGTTGACCGATTGGTAGTGTGGTTGTTTTCTTTGCAAATTTCGTTTCTTTTTCTCTCTGCGTGGATCTTGTTCTGAAAAGATTCCACCATTTAATTTCTTTGCTTGATCTGAGATGGACTTGGAAGGTATAGACTTTTGACTTTGAAGAGTCGTCGGTCTCAGGTTTGTTTTTTTCCCTGATTTTTTCCCCTGATTTTTTTTCCCTTCTCTATGATTTTGTGGAAAATCATGTTAGAGTTATGTTGAGGAGTTCAATCGTTGTTACGGAATTTTGTAGTCTATGTTCACTTCATTTAGTTCATGTTTTATTAGTTCTTTTTGTTGCTGTTGTTTGTAAATTAATTGAAGGCCGTCTTATAGTAATTTTGAAGAATTGAATCGTTGTTTTCATTTATTGTATTCATTTATTTTTTAAGAAATTTGTAGTCTAGGTTCATTTTTTTTTCTGCCTTCTGAAACTGTCTATATGATTATATATATATATAGTAGTAGTTTTCAATGTTTAAGTGTCAGTTTCTGAGAGTTAGTATGGAGTCTTACTATAGTTTCAATCATAAATATCGTTTAATTGGGAAGCCTGAGTTTCATCCATTTATATCTGGGTCAGTTTTGCTTAACTCTGTAGAGTTGCAGGATGGTAAGACCCATCTCTGTATTCCTGATAAGCGTTCTGATAGAGTGAGGATGGTATTAAAATCTGGTTCTACAGAATTTCCTGAATTTCTGGAGATTTTCATTCCCCCTTCTATTCCTCTTAATATTGCTCCAGACTTGAATAGTAATTGGTGGATTGAAACGCATCCTTGGGTTGTTGATGATGTAGAGATGGAATTTCCTTTAAGTATTTTGATTTTAAGTGAAGAATTCTTAGCTGCTGGAGAAACTGAGAGTAAAATGCAGTCTTTTGTGAAGTTTTATGACCCTTTAGTAGTTGCAATAGTAGAATATTCTGCTGTTTTGGGGGTTCATCCTAATTTATTTAAAGAGTATGATGGAAAACAGACTTTGAAGTTATCTGGATACTCAGAAAACAGTCTTTGTCTCTACTATCATAAGAAATTTGTTGTTGTTTTTTCAAGTTGTACTGATGGAAAGCAAATTGTTGACATATATCATAGATCTTCTGGTACATCTGCTTTGAAGGTTAAGAGGTCACGTTTTGAGGGTGTTTCAAGTTCCAATGCTGGTTAATAGGTGAAGGGTAGAATAGTATTGGGCTAGTGAAGATTGCTGTGGTTGTGTTTTGAATTTCTGTAAGGATGTAATTTGCAATAATATTGTTGCATATATTTCCTTATGTTATTAGCAAGTGTAATAAAATTATTTTCAGCATATAATTTGTACTGTAATTATTGCATTTAAGGAAATGATGTTTGATTTGTGCATAAGCTAATGAAGGTGGTGCATTTTATTCATTCTTTGAACATTTTTGTGCCTGGTTTAATTGGACTCACTAATTCTGCTTTCTCCAAGCTGCATCGGTGTTTTTTAAAAAAAATTGAATTTTTTCCCTAAGTTATAAAGCAATTCAATCGCATCTGACAAACAACGCCCCACATAAAAACAACACTTCCACCACCAATCTTCCTCAACCAAAAACAACCTCGTTCTCAAATTCAACTGCCCCCTCTGCGGCTGATAGTTTCAATCCCATCTAAATTAGGGTTTCTAAGTTTAAATTTAGATTTTCAATTATGTTTGAGTTTAGGCCGGAGTTAAATTTCTTTTATCTGAAATATGTTCTCAGGCAATTCCAGCCATTGGATCAAAGAGTAGCCAAGCCAACAATTGAGATTGTTGCTTGCATTTGTTGAGTAAAATAGTGTTCATATGTTGAAGAATATAAAAAAACAAAGTTATCATTGTTTGTGGACAAAAATGAGATATGAAATATTAAACTATTACTGATAAGAGTAAATCTAGCTAAGATCAAAACTTAGGCAAGTGTCAAAACTCTTCACAATGAATAGAGACTAAGGAGTTTGAAAGAGGGAAGGTATAAGGCCGTATAATAGTAATTTTTTATAATTAAATTATTATTTTTAATTTTATACTGATTAAAACATTCTGTTTAATTCTGAATTTTTTTTTACAAATGTTAGAATATCCTTCAACTAAAACATGAAATTGCAGCGAATATTGTACAGAATTGCATTCAGTTTTAATATTTTTCAATCAAAAGATGGGAGATGATTATGAGTATTTTATAATTCTGATAAAGAGGAGGATATTAATGTTATTGATCATATTATGCAATTTGAAAATTATGACTGTTTCTGGAGTGAAGTTTACAGTTGTTTTGGATTCTAAGACAATGTCAAAATGTTATATATATTGCAAACAATTTTGCACACATTTAATACTAATTAAAATACATGTAAAAATATATTGTCTATTTATTCTAGAATAAGGAAAATATACCCTTAAAGAAATTATATGACAATTAAATGTTTGACGTGTAATTTAGAGAGAGATTGATTTTGACCTTCTAGTATTGACTAATAAAGAAGATAGTAAAGTTTGTCATTCATGATCTTTTGATAAGCAAATTGCCAATGTGCATTGGCGAATTGGAGATAGGAGATACTCCATATAGCAACAGTTCTTCAGAATGGAGGACATTTTAGTGTTGATGTAGATATTATGGAGGTGAAAGATTGTCCAAATGCCACAGACATAATTAATACATGTAATGTGAAATTTATTTAGGCCATCCAAGTGCAGCAAACTTGATGAACAGGAATGGATTTATTTATATTGGATATCATAAATACTATAAAACAAGAGTTTATTGCAACATAATTAAACTGGAAGTCATATACATAGATCTTAGTGAGGTAGGTATATCATAAGAGACCTTAGTGTTAAGTTTTCTCTTAATATTGAATGAGGCATTAGTGGCATGATTGTGCATATTTCGTCTGGACCACACAAATAGCAGGATATGAAACACTTATGTTCATATCCAAAAGAGACCACAGAAGAAGCAAATGAGCAAAGAACCATGGATGAAGCATGAGCTGTAACTATGATGGTGAATTTAAAAAATTTGTGATATTATATCATGATAGTTCACTGAGTTCTTATACTCTTATAAAATAACTGTTAGCCCTAAGGGCAAATCATGTAGTTTTGATTAATGACAAATATTGATGAGGACTAATATGCATGTCATTTGTGTGATAGGATTGTTGGATTAAGGAGTATGAAGTCTCATTGCCTTGGAGCTAGCAATGCATGAACAACTCAAATATGTCAAAGTGATTAAAGCTTGAAGAGTTTGTTCAAGATTAATGAAGGCTTTGAAGACATTAAATGTAGGTGACATGTGGTTAATAGGTAAATATTGTAAACCCTACACTCTTAAGTCTTGGAATCTATGAGTTGCAATTGAAAGCACAAAACTTGATTTAAATGGTTTCAATGGTTTTGAACTTACCTAAATTATCAAGTTTTCATAAATGGTTTTTGCACATAAAAGATCTTTAATGACTTATCTTTGAGGCTAGAATGTTTTTCAACTTGTTTGAATTGATTTAAACATGTTTTGACAAAGTTTGAAAAATTCGGATGCAAATTCGGTCATCCGAAATTTTTCTGCACTGTGAACAGTACCTACTATTCTTCCAGAGAAATTCGGAAGAAAATTCGGACGCATGGAGAAAAATTCGATCGTCCGAATTTTGTGAATAGTGCATGAACAGTGCCTACTGTTCACATGAACAGTGCCTACTGTTCACATGAACAGTGCCTACTGTTCACATGAACAGTGCCGACTATTTTTCCAGAGAAATTCGGACGAAAATTCGGACGCAGCTGGAAGAATTCGGTCGTCCGAATTTTGTGACCGGTGCATGAACAGTGCATAAACAGTGCATGAACAGTATTACTATTCATAATTTCCTGAAACTAGTCGTTACTAGCCGTTTTATGGCTGTTTAAACTGATTTTTAAATTCTATAAAAGCCATAAACTCCAGATTTTTTATAACTACTTTAAACTTAACAAATCTTACATGCTCTAACTTATTTTACATCAAATAAAATTAAAAAGCTCTCAAATTGCCTTGTGCTCAAAGGTGTACATTCAAGATTCCAAAGGTAAAGGTGAAGTGGTGCTAGCAATTGTATTTATCTACCAAGAAGCGTTGGTAATATTCAAACTCATTTATTCCTCATTTAATTCTATTTTTCTACTAGCTAATTGCAAGGTTATCTTGTGACATAAAACCCTTTTGTGGAAGGGTGAGCCATAGACTAGATTAATCAAGGTTGTAGTGTAAAACCCGTGTGAGGGTGAGCCTTGGATTAGATTAGTCTTGAGGTTGTTTTTAGATATAAAATTCTTGTGGAAGGGTGAACTTTGTTTGTATAATTACTAGAAGAGGTTGTGAGTGTAAAACCATAGTGTGGTTAGCCTCTTATGTAATTGTTGAAATTGAATATATAGTGGATTGATTGAAATCCTTGAGTGTAGACTCAAGGTAGTGGATGTAGATCTTGGAGAGATCGAACCACTATAAATCGTGTGTTCATTTGTTTATAGCTTTACTTGTTTACATACTTAAGTTATTATTATTTGTTCTTAGTTGTTGATTGATTGGTTGTGAATTTATTGTTTGATCATCTTGTCTCAACCATTAAATCACATATAAACTTAGAGTTTGTAAATTTGAAGAAGAGCTTTTATTAAGGCAAAGGATTTGCAAAACAGGAAAAGATTTTGATAATTAGCCTAAGACCTAATTCACCTCCCCTCTTAGGTCTTTCAATAACAGTTCCAGTTCCATGTATATATAATTTCCGGAAATGAGGTGATTATGATGTTATGCGATTATCAGTCACCTGCAAATTATTGGTTATTTCCATTGTTTATAGCTGAAACTTTTCTGTTGATCCTGTACTGTCATAGTTACCTCCCTGATTTTGTTTAAAATTTATGCAGACAGGCTTTAAAAGGAACAACTTATATAGTGAAAATGGTGTAAGAAACTTTGAAGATCATACAGAAAGGAAATGATTGTTTTCTACCTCCTTCTTTCGAGAATAGTCAAATTTGTTTAGGCTGGCATAAAATATTTACATATGGCTAATAGTATATTCTATGGAGGCATTTCGGATACATACATGAGATGGTAGGAAGTCAATTATTATAATAATAAATTACTACTAAAATACAGACATTAACAAATATAATTATCTTCAGGAGGTAGGAGCTTCTAGCAACCTGAAAAACATGAGGAAAACACTTGATGGATCATAATACTATAAACGTAGATTTGTAAAGGTAGCAATAGATAGTATTGAAGTATCTTCTAGATCAAATTGATGATGACGTAATAATGGAATTTGTATGAAATGATATTGGGCTTTTGGTAATAGTTTAAAATTGTTTGTCAGTGGTTTCTGTCTTTGAATGGTGGTTTGATTGTCATTCACTGACTGTTTGCAGGGATTTCAATTGCCAGTAAGGATCTGTTTTTTTCATTGTGGTTTTTGGGTGGTTTTCATGGTGATTTGTGTGCGGACAGAGTTTGTTCCCTAGTGGAAGTGATGTTTCTCTGGGGAAAAAAGGTTAGTTGTATTTAGCAAAGGATAGTAAGATTCAGTGGTAGTTTAATGATCTGGAAAGCATAAATATGCCTAAGTATACTGGTTTTTTTATGGAATTTTTTGGAGCTCTTATGGTATGGTGACTTTAACCAATTTATTGTGTGTGTTAAGCATAGTCATAAACACCCACTTCATTTCTTTGCTATGCTCTTCTGTCTTTTACTTGTGAGAATTGACATGGATGCTCTTTTTCTTTTGTTGTTTTTGATGTGGAAGGTATTTCTTCTGTGCAGATATTAATAATTTTTAAAATAATTATGATTGTGCAATATTAATTTTTTCTAATCTGTTTCTACAAATCTGAAATACACACTTTTTTTTCTTATGTATTTCTGTCTTTTACTTGTGAAAATTTGACATGCATGCTGTTCTTTTGTGGAAAAGAGTCCTATCAATAGTTAAGGAGCTTTCGCACCAACAGTTAAGGTGTTTTTCCCTGGTGCATGTGATGTTTATGTGGGGAAAAAAATGTTGTTTGTTAATTGTATATATTGTAAACCTTTTTTTTCCATAAATCTTATTACAACATTTGTTCAATTTTATTTTGGAAAGCCATAGTAACATTCAGTGATAGTTTAATGATTTGGGAAGCATAAATATTCTTAAGTATATGCGATTTTTAATTTGGTTCATTACTGATAGAAAATAATAAGAAGAAGTTTGTCCATAACTATCTATAGGTTTGTTTTTTTCCCTGATTTTCTGTTTGTGGTTTTTGGCTGATGTGTAGCTCTTATGCTATGGTCTATCCTAATCTTAAAATCACATAACTCAGCAGAAATAATTTTTGTATGTGCTTCTCTGAATATTTAAAGCAATTCATTGTGTGTTCAGCATAGAAATAAACACTCACTTCATTTCTTTGCTATGTCGTTCTGTGTTTTGCTTGTGGAAATTGAGATGCGTGCTATTTTTAAAACTGTGCATATATATGAATGTATATTACATACCTGCCTGTACCTTTCCAAAAATTTTGAGCTTCATAATGTCATTAATCATCTCATCAAGTTTTATTTTGAAAACCCTAACAACAATATCCGGCCTGTTTTCTGGTCTTTGTTCTACTATTTCAACAAGCATGTCATGGATTTCTTGCCAATTTGGGTTAGCAGTAAATGTAATAAAGAAATCTGGGTTACCATAAAATCTGCATATTGCCATAGCATCCTGATAATTCTGAGCCATATATCGAGGCCCACTTGTAAAAGATGATGGCAATATTGTTCTCTTGCCTATTTTTGTACAGTCAGTGTCACCTCGTTCTACAGCATCAGATAGGTTTCTGTATAGATCAGTCCGTAAAGAACCTTGATTATTAGATATCCACTTCAGTCTTGACTGTTCAATAGCAGTATATGCATCAACCAAAAATTGTTGAAATAATCTTCCAGAAAGAATTAGCGTCATTCCTTCTGTTCTTGTATACTGTGTTAAATATGAATAATATTCTCTCATGGTTACATTCTTTCTCTTAGTTCTTCTTGCTCCCATATTTCTCACATATGGAATATTAAGATGGTATCCATCTTCACCATAGGGAAATAACAGTGGATATTGCAAAGCCATATAAGAAGGATGTAAGAAGCTGATTCTTTGCAGGTTTCCAGATTTCATTTCAATTATAATATCTCGGTCTCTTGTGTGATGGTCAATATCTCCAACTACCAAAGCTGCTATTTCATTTGATGAAGGCATTTCGTACTGCCGTTCAGTTGCTCTTCTGCTATGGTGTAACCTAATCTTAAAATCACATAACTCACCAGAAATAAATTTGTCATGAGCCATTCTGAATACTTTAACCAACTCATTGTGTGTGTTAAGCATAGAAATCAAATCCTGAATGATTTCTGGCTTCAATTTCTGGTTTGGCTGCCCTTGATTCACAGCTTCAATTCTGTTATGCACTTCATTTTTAGTATCATGGAAGTAAAAATGAATAAAGTGTGCTTTCTCATTTGTCATTGGAATCAATGAACCAATTCTATGATAATTTGCACCATTGATTCTGAAAATATAAGGTGCTGACTTGTTATTGATAGAATTGTCTACTCTTGCACCCATTGATGTCATAGAAAACATTGAGTTATATGCTCGAATGTTTTCTAAAAACATACATGATTCCTCTGATCTATTTTCTCTTAGTAGACTGTTTAGTGGTTCAGGAGGATTTCTGATTCTTGGTAATGTAATCTTCCCCTGTCTACAACACAATTTATACTTTGGATAAATTTTATTAGAACCTTTCTTCAGTTTTTCTCCATTCCAAAAAACTGCTCTGCAATGTTTACATTCATATCCAGGAGGGCCGTAGTAAGACTGACTATTAGTGGAAGGATCTGGAAAATACAACTATGAATAAGTATACGTTTTTTAATGCAATTCATTACTGTGGTAAAAACAGTGCAAGGGGAAAAATGCATATTTACCTGCAGCTACAACTTTAATTCTGCTTTTCTGTTTGGCTTTTTTTCCTGTTCTGCTTGATGCTGTTTTTAGAATAACCGTTAGTAAGTTTTACAATAATTATTTTGGACATATCTTTAAAACTCACTTTGTTTCTTTGCTGTGGCCATCTGTCTTTTACTTCTGAGAATTGACATGCGTGCTGTTCTTTTTCTCTTACTTTCTGTAAATATGATGTAATGTTCATAGGTTAATTTTATTTCATTGTATGACAAATAGTGGAAATAGGAAAAGAAACATACTTACCTATTTTTTTTGTTCTTTTGTATAGTCTGTAGTTGTATTTTTTTTAATGTTCTTTCTCTGAATGATGTCCCTGCGTTGTTTTCTGTTCTGCCTTGCTTGTTCTGCAGTGATATATTTTGATCTATTAGGAGTTTTGGATTTTTTTTTTGAAAATGGGAATATTTCAATTGTAATTTTGAGCTCACCTTTTTTAGCCGTTTGTAGATGATGAATTGACAAACTATATTCTGCTTCTTCCATTGTAATATTTTCTGCAATATTGTGAACTGTTGTACCACTGAAGCAGTTAGATTTGTCTTTGAGTAATAGAATTTTAATGCTCAATAGCCATGAATCTGAATGGTTTATAGGATAATTGTTTCATTTTAGTTTAAATATGTTCCATCGGATAATAAAGTATTTAAAGCCAATTAAATATTTTTTCCCTGTGTCATTTAAGTGACTCCTGATATGGCATGTTTTATTTTTGAAATGTTTCTAAGTGCTGAAACAATTATTATAGTACACTGTCTTTGGGTTTTATAATTTCAATAGTCACTTAAGTTTAATAAATACATATACAGTCCAATTCATGATTTATTGTTTGGATGTTATTTGCAATTAATATTAAATGTGTTATGTTGGATATAGAATAATTTAAAGCTAATTAAGTGAATATGCTCTTTCTCTCATTCGTTTAAATGACTTTTTGTATGCCTTATAACTGAAAGCAACTTTAATCAATCTATTTTTTGTTCTGTCATTTGAATGACTCTTCATATGCCAGATATAAGGGTGGATAATTTGTTAAGCACTATCAAATTTATATTTTGCTTCCTTATCTGTTGGTGGGAACTTCTGGAATCAGCATTAAACTTTGATCAATTTAATGATCTATTTGCTTTAATGTCTAAGGTTGAAGCCGTTCATTATACTTGCATGAATGAAATGTAATTGTACATTTAGCAATTGTAAGTTTAAGTTTCAATTACTCATGTTAAGTTTTTGATATTCAGTATGAACAGCATTCCAAGTATATGTCTGATTTAAATGGCTCTTTATATGCCTTATTTTATAAGAGGATATTTGGTAATCAGAATTGACATATATAGTCAGATCAAAGTATAATCTGATTTCATAATTGGAATTTGTATTTGTACTTTGAAAGTATGTTATGAATTGCTTATTTGTTTCAAAGCCTTTTCAACTGGACAGTTGGAAAATGTTGAAAATAACTTGGAAATACGTCTTCATTTATTACAGAACTTTCAATAACATAGAAATATGTATTTATCTTAAACAAACAGTATAAAGTACTATTGTCTGTTACAATATGAGATTGTAATATAAATAACATTCATTCCTAATTGTCTCCTACTAATTTCTTCTTCTTGCTATTTTTTTCTTCACTTTCTTTACTTCTTTCAGTACTGCCCTTTCTCCTTTTTCTCATTTTGGAATGCAGGTGTAAGAATCAGTGCTTCTGCTTCTCTTGTCGTTTCAATTGCGATTTCCCCTTTTCCTGCTGAATCTTTGGGGTCCTGCATGCAGTATTTTCTTGTCATGTATTATTAGAATTTTAATTTGAAATTATGTCAACACTAACCTTATTTGCTGCACTGTGTCCTTCAACTATCTCAGAAACCTCATATGTACGGTTCACTGTATATGTCTCTCGTAATGTACCTCGGCTTTGTTCATTAAATTTCACCTGACATATTATTTTCCACCCTAACAGCTTTTTCAGTGGCCCTAGAATAGGATCATCAATGTTTTCCTGTTTTCAAGCATAAAATGTTTATTCATTAATTGTAGGAATTCATGAAAGCATATATTTTTTTATAGTTATGACAATACCTCTGCAACGATTCCAGCTAGTTGTGCAGCCTGAATCTCTACATATTTTTCGACATACTTATCAAAGAGAACAAACCTGCTCTGACCAGTATGGTCTCCGACCAATACCTCAACACGGTATCTACAATTCTAAAGGTGTAAATTTCTATATCTCATAGTCTTTATAATGCCATTGTTTGAATGAAAATCATAATTAAATTTGGTTTTACCTTGTCCCAGGAAATTATTCAGTACGAATGCAACTATCACACGTTAGTTTGGTCTCAAAGACTCATAGTTTACGCCTGCATTTTGTGCAACAGCTGTATCGCCAACCATTGTAAGTATCAATCTCTAATATATCAACATAAGTGTAGTATGTTTTTTCCTGCAACAAAAGAAGACTGATTATTAGATGTATTCATATTTAACATTAACTAAAGTGGTATGTAGGTATGCTGGGTTTTTTTTTTCTATTCAGCTGCATGAAGCAAAGAAACATACCATCTGTTCTCCATTTTCAATCATTTCATTTAATTCTGCCACAGTTTTCTTATTTGCCTCATAATTTGTTCTTGTTAGGACAATGGATGGCACATTAATTTCAACAGCTCTTTCAGCAGCTTCATTGTCTTCAAACCTGTAAATTTGGATTCTTTTAAGAAAAGAAAACAAATTTTTTCCCGCAATATATGTATATATATATTTGCACTTACATTTTCCGGAAGTTGAATACTTCAAAATCGTCCAAGTTAACATATATTTTAGTCGCACTACTGCTTCCAATAGAGACCTCTGTGTCTTCTTTTTTCACAATCATCGAAGTAAAAATCACAATTTGTGTTTCCTGACTCTCCAGAACAGAAGATGGCTGTATCACATTAGCTAAACTCCCCCAAAGAGTCACACGTAGTGTTTTTTTCCTACAAAAAAAAATTTATGGGGAGGTTATGTTTTTTTTCCTTTTAATTGCAAAATTCTAACATTTGACTTACCTTTGATCTCGAATTGTCAGTGATTGTAAGCTGATTTGGTGTCCTCTACTTATTCGATCCTGCACCTGTGAGATTCCAGAGATCATTCCTATGACATCTGGAATTTAAAATATTTTTTTTATCAGTAAATTTCTGAATCAATTGTCATTACTATCTGTTCATACAATATACATATGTTACCTACTAAAACCCTTAAATCTCTAGCAAGTTTCTCAATGTCATTAAATGTCTTCAATCTGAATCTATGCCAAGGAATGTCTGGCATGTCCTTGATGACTTCTTCAATATAAGTACTTCCATCAATCAGTATCTGTAGATCTTCATCTATGACTCCATAAAGTGGTTTTGGATTTTGCACGCTGAAATTCTTCATTAAGTACAACTTTCCTTCTTCTATAGAATCAAGATATTCAGGAATAAACTTGCTTCTGATGGTGCAGTGTTTCATGTTATCCTATAATAAGAATTAAAATCAGAGCCACACAATAGTAGCAAAACATAACAATATGCAAGTATGTTTTAAGTCTGTAACTGATTAAATATGTTGTCCTATAGTGTTGGAGGGTTATGGCAACTTGTGGCTTGTAATCCTGATTATGTAATTCATTTTATTGATTTGGTGAATCTGTTTTAACTAACTGATAATGGCAGGGGTCTTAATTCCATGTTTTGTCCTGTGTCAGAAGAAGAAGCAATTAACAGTCCAAAGGAAGGCAGAACATGGTTGAAGTTTGATGCCTATTATTTGCCAGTAAGTTCACTTTTTTTTCCCATTAGAATGTTATTAATTTTTTTTTTCACATTTTTCCCATTAGTGTGTAAAGGATTTCTTCAGGAAGATTTCCTTCTGCAACTTTAGTCATGAAGGGAGTCAGACACAATAGTAGCAAAACATGACAACATGCACGCATGTTTTAAGTCTGTAACTGATTAAATATGATGTTTATAGTGTTGAAGGGTTATAGCAACTTGTAGCAAAACATAACAATATGCAAGTATGTTTTAAGTCTGTAACTGATTAAATATGTTGTCCTATAGTGTTGGAGGGTTATGGCAACTTGTGGATTATAATCTTGATTATGTAATTCATTTTACTGATTTGGTGAATCTGTTTTAACTAACTGATAGTGGCAGGGGTCTTAATTCCATGTTTTGTCCTGTGTCAGAAGAAAAAGCAATTAACAGTCCAAAGAAAGGCAGAACATGGTTGAAGTTTGATGCCTATTATTGGCAAGTAAGTTCACTTTTTTTTCCCATTAGAATGTTATTCATTGTTTTTTCACATTTTTCCCATTAGTGTGTAAAGGATTTCTTCAGGAAGATTTCCTTCTGCAACTTTAGTCATGAAGGGAGTCAGACACAATAGTAGCAAAACATAATAACATGCACGTATGTTTTAAGTCTGTAACTGATTAAATATGCTGTCCTATAGTGTTGAAGGGTTATAGAAACTTGTGGCTTGTAATCCTGATTATGTAATTCATTTTACCGCTCTGGTTAATCTGTTTTAAGTCACTGACAATGGCAAGGGTCTTAATTCCATGTTTTGTCCTATGTCTGAAGCAAAAGCAATTAACAGTCCAAAGGAAGGCAGAACATGGTTGAAGTTTGATGCCTATTATTTGCCAGTAAGTTCACATTTTTTTTTCATTAGAATGTATTTGATTTGTACATGAAGTTTTGCTGATTATGGAATTCATCTTTCGAAAGTAATTTGAACTTTGGTAAATGTTTTAAACAAAAGCTTGAGTTTCTTCTGCTCCTATTTACAATTTAGTAGGCAAGAGGTTCTAAGGGTGTTGGAATTTTTTTCCATTAGTGTGTAAATGATTTCTTCAGGAAGATGTCCTGCAAATTTAGTCATGAAGGGAGTATGTTTTAAGTCTGTCTCTGATTCAATATGCTGTCCTATAGTGTTGAAGAGTTATGGCAACTTGTGGCTTGTAATCCTGATTATGTAATTCAGTTTACTGATTTGGTGAATCTGTTTTAACTCACTGACAAATGGCAAGGGTCTTAATTCCATGTTTTGTCCTATGTCAGAAGCAAGAGTAATTAACAGTCCAAAGGAAGGCAGAACATGGTTGAAGTTTGATGGCTATTATTTGCCAGTAAGTTCACATTTTTTTTTCAGTAGAATGTATTTGATTTGTACATGAAGTTTTGCTGATTATGAAATTCATCTATCAAAAGTAATTTGAACTTTGGTAAATGTTTTTAACAAAAGCTTCAGTTTCTTCTCCTTCTGTTTACAGTTTAGTAGGCAAGAGGTTGTAAGGGTGTTGGAATTTTTTTCCAGTAGTGTGTGAATCATTTCTTCAGGAATATTTCCTTCTGCAAATTTAGTCATGAAGGGAGTAAAACTTTGCATAACAGATTGTGAATCATTTCAAACCAAGAAACAGTGCTCTACAGACTGCCCTTGTCTAATGTTCTTCTGATATACAAGTTTTCCTTTTCTAATGTTCTTCTGATATACAATTTTTTATTTAATATTTTAAGTGCTAAATTTATTTTTATATTAATCTGTAGGAATGTCAAATCAAGATGAGAATTCACTGGTGGCTATTGAAAGTGAGCGGCAAAGCACTGAATGAGGTGATATGAGTTTGCCGCCAAGTTGGGAAGGATCCAGTGATTGCAATGTCACTCAACAGCAGCCCAAGAAAGGAAAAGAAAGAGTCCCTCGTTCCCCAGTTTGGCAGCATTTCACCAAGTTCACAACTGAAAGAAGAGAGAAGAAAGCACGTTATAACTATTGCGATGCATCGTATACTGCCAATAGCTCCACAAATGGTACCATAGCATTGAGAAACCACATGAAAAGTTGTCTAAAGAATCCATACAACAATGAGACATCTCGAGCGAAGGTAAAACAACAAACTAAAATTTCTACTCATGGCGAGATAGGGGGTAGGCTGGTTCTATACTTACTTGGAGATTTAATCAAGAGGAAGCTAGGAAAGCGTGTGCATATATGATAGTTGTGGATAAACAACCATTTAGTTATGTTGAAAAATAATGATTTTGTTATTTCATGTCTATTGCTTGTCCTACTTTTCAAATTTCATCTCGTACTACTGTTGCAAGGGATTGTTTTGATTTATATTTGGAAGAAAAATTAAAATTGAAGGAATTTTTGAGACGGTCTTCTAAAAGGATTTGTCTTACAACTAATTCTTGGACATCTGAGCAAAGAATTAATTACATGTGTCTTACTACTCATTTTATTGATGATAATTGGGTTTTGCACAAGAAAGTTTTAAATTTTGCCCAATAGATAGTCCTAAAGTTGAGGGCACTACTGGTAAAGGAATAGAGAAATGCTTGATTGATTGGGGGATTGAAAAGATATTTACAATCACTGTTGACAATGCAAGTTCCAATGATATTGCAGTTAGTTATTTGAGAAAAAGGTTGTCTAATTGGGGGACTAATTTGCTTGGGGTTAAGCATCTTCATGTACGTTACATTGCTCGCATTATAAACCTTGTTGTAGTTGATGGTTTGAAAGAAATTTCTCCCTCTATTGATTGTGTTCGGGCTGCAATTCAATATATTATGCAATTACCAAGTAGATTGAAAAAATTTAAAGAATGTGTTGAAATGGAGAAATTGGAGAGTAAGAGATTGTTGTGCTTAGATGTCCCCACTAGATGGAATTCTACTTATTTGATGTTGGACATTGCATTGACACTTGTAAAAGCATTTGAAAGACTTGAAGATACGGACCCATATTACATGTTTGATTTGACACGAGACGATGATAGTGGGCTACCTAGTTAGGAGGATTGGTGTAATGTATCACGTTTTGTGAAGTTCTTGCCACATTTTTATGAACTCACATTGCGAATTTCAGGGTCATTATATGTAACTTGTTAGCCCTAAGGGCAAATCATGTAGTTTTGATTAATGACAAATATTGATGAGGACTAATATGCATGTCATTTGTGTGATAGGATTGTTTGATTAAGAAGTATGAAGTCTCATTGCCTTGAAGCTAAAATGCAAGAACAACTCCAATATGTCAAAGTGATTGAAGATTGAAGAGTTTGTTCAAGACTAATGAAGGCTTTGAAGACATGAAGTGTATGTGACATGTGGTTAATAGGTAAATATTGTAAACCCTACACTCTTAAGTCTTGGAATCTATGAGTTGCAATTGAGAGCACAAAACTTGATTTAAATGGTTTCAATGGTTTTGAACTTACCTAAATTATCAAGTTCTCATAAATGGTTTTTGCACATAAAAGATCTTTAATGACTTATCTTTGAGGCTAGAATATTTTTCAACTTGTTTGAATTGATTTAAACATGTTTTGACAAAGTTTGAAAAATTCGGATGCAAATTCGGTCATCCGAAATTTTTCTGCACTGTAAACAGTAACACTGTTCACATAAACAGTACCTACTATTCTTCCAGAGAAATTCGGAAGAAGATTCGGACGCATAGAGAAAAATTCGGTCGTCCGAATTTTGTGAATAGTGCATGAACAGTTACTACTGTTCACATGAACAGTAAATACTATCCTTCCAGAAAAAATTCGGAAGAAGATTCGGACGCACGAAGGAAAATTCGGTCGTCCGAATTTAGTGAATAGTGCATGAACAGTGATTACTATTCTTCTGGAGAAATTTGGAAGAAGATTCGGACGAAGCTGGAAAATTCGGTCGTCAGAATTTTTGTGACCGGTGCATGAACAGTGCATGAACAGTACCACTATTCACACACAATATTTTCTGAAACTAGCCGTTACTAGCCGTTTTATGGCTGTTTAAACTGATTTTTGAATTCTATAAAAGCCATAAACTCCAGATTTTTTAGTAGAACTTTGAACTTAACAAATCTTACATTATCCAACTTGTTTTACATCAAATTGAATTGAAAAGCTCTCAAATTGCCTTGTGCTCAAAGATTGAAATTCAAAATTCCAAAGGCAACAAAGTGTGAAGGTGAAACATTGTGTAATCATCTACCAACAAAGTGGTAACATCTTACACTCTCTCTTTTCTTATCTTAATTGTGTTTTCTACTAGCTCATTTGCAAGGTTATCTTGTGACATAAAACCCTTTAGTGGAAGGGTGAGCCATAGACTAGATTAATCAAGGTTGTAGTGTAAAACCTGTGTGTGGGTGAGCCTTGGATTAGATTAGTCTTGAGGTTGTCTTTAGATATAAAACCATTGTGTTTGGTGAACCTTGTATTGTTTGTATAATTACTAGAAGAGGTTGTGAGTGTAAAACCATAGTGTGGTTAGCCTCTTATGTAATTGTTGAACTTGAACATATAGTGAATTGGTTGAAATCCTTGAGTGTGGACTCAAGGTAGTGGATGTAGATCTTAGAGAGATCGAACCGCTATAAATCGTGTGTTCATTTCCTTATAGCTTTATTTATTTACATGCTCATGTTATTATTAGTTGTTCATAGTTGTTGATTGATTGGATATAGTCTTATTGTTTGATGATCTTATCTTAACCATTACATCACATATATACTTGAAACTTGTGAAATTAAAGAAGAGTTTTTATTAAGGCAAAGGATTTGTAAAAAGGGAAAAGATTTCGATAATTAGCCAAAGACCTAATTCACCCCCCCCTCTTAGGTCTTTCAATTGGTATCAGAGCAAGGTCTTCTTTTCAAGGTCTAACAACCTAGAAGTAAAGATTATATGGCTAGTTTATCAAATTTGCCTTATATGGAAGATTCATCTACAAATAGACCTCCTTTGCTTGATGGTTCTAATTATACATTTTGGAAATCTAGAATTAGAATTTTAATTTGTTCTATTAACTTTGATTTGTGGAGTGTCATTGAGAAAGGTCCCTATGTGCCTATGAGAATGAAAGTCGATGGAGTTACCAGGGAACCAAAGCCCATGGAGGAGTATGATGAGAGCGATACAAGGAAGATAACTTTAAACTACCAAGCAATGAACATCTTGAGTTGTGCATTGGACGTGAATGAATACCATCGAGTGAGTGAATGCAAATCCGCTCACGATATGTGGAGACTTCTTCAAATAACACATGAGGAAAGAGCCAATGTGTGCAATTGAGAGCACAAAACTTGATTTAAATGGTTTCAATGGTTTTGAACTTACCTAAATTATCAAGTTTTCATAAATGGTTTTTGCACATAAAAGATCTTTAATGACTTATCTTTGAGGCTAGAATATTTTTCAACTTGTTTGAATTGATTTAACAGTGCCACTATTCACATAAACAGTATTTTCTGAAAATAGCCGTTACTAGCCGTTTTATGGCTGTTTAAACTGATTTTTGAATTCTATAAAAGCCATAAACTCCAGATTTTTTAGTAGAACTTTGAACTTAACAAATCTTACATGCTCTAACTTGTTTTACATCAAATTGAATTGAAAAGCTCTCAAATTGCCTTGTGCTCAAAGATTGAAATTCAAAATTCCAAAGGCAACAAAGTGTGAAGGTGAAACATTGTGTAATCATCTACCAACAAAGTGGTAACATCTTACACTCTCTCTTTTCTTATCTTAATTGTGTTTTCTACTAGCTCATTTGCAAGGTTATCTTGTGACATAAAACCCTTTAGTGGAAGGGTGAGCCATAGACTAGATTAATCAAGGTTGTAGTGTAAAACCCGTGTGTGGGTGAGCCTTGGATTAGATTAGTCTTGAGGTTGTCTTTAGATATAAAACCATTGTGTTTGGTGAACCTTGTATTATTTGTATAATTACTAGAAGAGGTTGTGAGTGTAAAACCATAGTGTGGTTAGCCTCTTATGTAATTGTTGAAATTGAGCATATAGTGGATTGATTGAAATCCTTGAGTGTAGACTCAAGGTAGTGGATGTAGATCTTGGAGAGATCGAACCACTATAAATCGTGTGTTCATTTGTTTATAACTTTACTTGTTTACATACTTATGTTATTATTATTTGTTCTTAGTTGTTGATTGATTGGTTGTGAATTTATTGTTTGATCATCTTGTCTCAACAATTAAATCACATATAAACTTAGAGTTTGTAAATTTGAAGAAGAGCTTTTATTAAGGCAAAGGATTTGCAAAACAGGAAGAGATTTTGATAATTAGCTTAAGACCTAATTCACCCCCCTCTTAGGTCTTTCAATTGGTATCAGAGCAAGGTCTTCTTGTTAAGGTCTAACAACCTAGAAGTAAAGATCATATGGCTAGTTTATCAAATTTGTCTTATACGGAAGGTTCCTCCACTACTAGACCTCCATTGTTTGATGGTTCTAATTATATTTTTTGGAAGTCTAGGATTGAGATATACATTTGTTCTATTAACTATGAATTGTGGAATATTATTGAGAAAGGTCCCTATGTGCCATTGAGATTAAAAGCCGATGGAGTTACAAGGGAACCAAAGCCTATGGAGGACTATGATGAGAGCGATTCAAGAAAGATGACATTAAACTACCAAGTAATGAACATTCTTTGTTGTGCGTTGGTCGTCAATGAATACAATAGAGTGATGGAATGTGATTCCGCTCATGAAATGTGGAAACTACTTCAAATCACTCATGAAGAAGAAAGAGCAAATGTGTGCTTCATGGCAATAAATGATGAGGTACAATCCACTCCTTCTACCTCTACTTGTTGTGATGATGATGTTGATATTGTAGATGATCCTAGTGAACTACTTGTTGAATTGTATGAAGAATTAAAAAGGGTTTCAAAAAGGAATAAGGAAATGAAAACTAAAATTAATGATTTATTGAATGAAAATTCAAAATTATTTTGTGAAAATAAAAAGCTTCTTGATTCTATTGAATGCTTGAATATTGAAAAAGAAGTTTTGAATGTTTCTTTACATAACATATCTCTTGAAAATAAATCTCTTTGTACAAAAGTTTCTTCTCTTGAAAAAATGCTTAGTGATCATGAAATCTTGAAAAAGAAAGTTGATGATCTTACATTATGTGTTGAAGAATTTACAAATGGAATAGACAATCTTGACAAACTAATTGGACCTCAAAGATCTTCTCTTGTCAAAAATGGTCTTGGTTACAATTATGTCAATAATGTGCCTAAATATAACAACTTCTTTGTTAGAGCTACTTCTACTTCCATGCATCATACTTGTTGTACTTATTGTGGAAAACATGGGCATAAAGTCACCAAATGTTATGTTAAAAGAAAAGTAGAGAATGGTGTAAAAACCATTTGGAGAGTTAAGCAAACTATTACTAACCCCCATGGACCCAAGAAAGTATGGGTACCAAAGGATACTTCCTCTCCTTTATTGCAGGAACATTTTAATTCAAACTCAAGCACCACTAACCGGCACATTGATAATGTTAGCTTAAAGAATAAAGGAAAACACCTCATTCATAATCAAGGTCAAAGCAACCAATGAAGGATTTGTTTTTGAAGAAAGGAAGAATTCTTGGAGTAACAAATGTTGGTAAAGGTTCCTCTCTTCTTTTTAAACAAATGTTGCTTATTGCTTATTTGTACTATAACTTGCTTATCATTATCCAATTGTGTGACAATGAATAAGAAGTTAAATGCCAACATGCAAAGTTTCATTTGAGAATCCCTTTTGTTAAGATTTGAAAATTTGCCAACCATGACTTGTAAATTGTTTCTCTAAAGTTGATTAGGTAACATTGATGATATGAGATTGAATTCATGGTTTATATGTTCTTGAAATTGATTATATGTCATCATGAAATGATTAAAATATCTATGAGTGAATATCTATGCATTTGCTTGGTTAAAAACATCTTTATGAAACTTTACAAAATATTCGGACTTGAAGACCATAAGTTCGATCGTCCAATTTGTATGACAAAATGATATTTTGTGATTTTGGTCAATTACTCACAAAATGTTTCAATGTGTGTTTTATCTTGATAATCATGAATGTATTGTGGCTTATGATAATGGATTTTCTTGGCATAGAAGATTTGGTCACGTGAACATGGATTTGTTGAACAAACCTTCCTATCAAGGTTTAGTTAGAGGATTGCTAAAAAATGTGTTTTGAGAAAATTGTTTTTGAGATACTTGTCCATATGGAAAACAAACAAAAGAATCTTTCAAACACATGAAAATTCATTTAGACCTCAAAACATCTTGAGCATGTTCATATGGATTGATTTGGACTTATAAGGAACTCTAGTATTGATGACTTGAAGTATGCTTTACTAGTAGTTGATGATTTCTCAATATTCACTTTAGCATTCTTCTTTGCTCAAAAAAGATGAAGTGTTTCATAAGTTTGAAAAACTACTGAAAAAGGTTCAAACCTCCCTTGAGTGCAATTGATTTCTATTACAAGTGTCAATGGGAGAATTTTACAACAAAGTCTTTACAAAATTTTCTTTGAAAATTGAATTTCATATAATTGTTTCAACTGCAAAAACTTCACAATAAAATGGTGTTATTGAAAAGAAAATTTGAACTTTGTAAAAATTGGCTAGGGTCCATGCTTTGTGAAAATTCTTCTTCAAAAAATATTTCCGGTCCAAAGTCATAAACATCACATGCTATGATAAAAAGAATTCTCTCAAGATCATTTTGAAGAAAAACGTCTTTTGAATTCTCTTTTTATAGAACGACTCAAATTGCATAGTTTAAAATGATTGGTTAATGTCTTATCTTAAAGACTTGTGACAACTTACTTAAATTTGGTGGAAAAATGGATATTGATATATCTCTTAGCTATTCTTCTTACAAAAAGGCCTATAGAGTTTATAATGAAAAGAACCTTATATGATGAGGAAACCATTCATGTTTATTTTGATGAATCTTACATTCACTTGGGAAAGAAAAGATGAAGATGATGTAGGTACATCTATGAATGACAATCAAACCCATCTTCAAGCACCAACTTTGGAGAATCATACCAATGAGGAAGAAATGATTCAAGATGACCAACCTAGTGGTGACCAAGAGCTCCCAAAGAACTTAAGATATCCAAGAGGCCACCCTAAGGAGCAAATCTTTGGTGATATCTTCCAAGGAGTAAAAATAAGGCGGTATTTTATCAACAACTTTATTCTCTTATTGCATATGAGCCTAAAAGTATTGATGATGCCTTGTGTGATATTTTTGGATTATTGCTATGCAAGAGGAATTAAATAAGTTTGGATACAAAATTTTGGATATTCCTAAATCTCATAATCATTCCATTATTGGAACTAAATGGTTTTTATAAATAAACTTATTGAATCCGTAGAAGTTGTTAGAAACAAGGTTAGACTTGGTACCTAAGGATTCAATCAAGAAGAGGGAATTGATTATGATGAAACTCTTGTTCCGAATGCTTTTGACTTGTACTTGCTTTAAGTTATTTCAAATGAATGTCAAAAGGACTTTTCTAAATGGTTTTATTGAGGAAGTGGTTTATGTGGAACAATCACCCGGTTTTGCTCATGAAAAGTTTCCTAATCATATTTTCAAACTATACTAAGTTTTGAATGGTTTAAAACCATCTTTTACAATTTAGTGTGAAAGGTTGAGTAGTTTTCTTCTTTCAAAAGAATTTTCAAGAGGAAAGGTTAACACTACTATTTTCATAAAAAAAAAACTCTTGTAACAATGATCTATAAGTTGTCCAAATATATGCTACAATTTTTGGTGTTTCTAATACTTCACTTTGTGACGTGTTTTCCAAGTTAATGAAAAGTAAATTTGAAATGAGCATGATAGGAAAACTCAATTTCTTTCTTGGCCCACAAATCAAGCAAACCAAGGATGACACTTTCATGAATCAAGTTAAGGTATAAGCACTTCCATAAGTTTATCAACCATGCTTGACAAGAATAAAAAGGTTTCATAGGAGTAGTCAACTCTATTTGATAGCAAGTAGAAACAATATTATGTTTGTCATGTGCTTGTGTGCCAGATTTCATCTTGTCCTATAGAATCTCATTTGACTGTTGTTAAACACATTCTCTATTACCTTATTAATACTCTAAGTGATTATGATCTATATTTCAAATGTGTGGCTATATTATGTGATAACACTAATGCAATAGATTTGACCATCATACTATTCAACAAACTAGGACAAAGCATATAGAGATCAAACTTAATCTCATTAGAGATCACTTTACTAAGAGTAATACTTGTTTAAAGCATGTTTGCATTAATGAGCAAATTAATGATATCGTTACTAAGCCATTGGCCGAAGAAAGGTTTGACCAATCTTAGAAGAAGCTTAGGGATTTCAAAATTCAATAACTAATGAGTGTATTCAAGTGTTGTAGCTCCAGGTGAGGACAAAGAAGCCTAGCATGAGAAAAGGAAAGGGAAAGCGAAAGATGTGAGAAGGAGGACTAGTGATCAATGAACCAAGGAAAGTTCATGTTCCTCAAAGCATGTCATGGCTGGATAGATTTTTCACGGTGGAGGCTGCTACTAAATTTGATGATTGGACAAAAAGGAACCATAAGACAAATCCAAGCCACAAGATGGATGTCATCAAACTATCCGAAATGGGTAATATACTCTCATTTTTAAATGATGTGAGCTGGACTGGTTTGCCTATGTTTGATGAATGCTATTACCTTCCTTAGTTTATGAAGTTTATGCAAATATTAAGGAAGAAATAGTTGAGCAAAGCAAGTTGGTAATAAAGCTATTCAGTGATGTTCTTCAAGAATATCACAGGTTGATTCTTGAGATTGATAATGCACTGCTCAATAGAATTTGTGATGTTGAGGATGTTGGCTTTAGGCATTATTCTTCCTGGGAACATTGTTTTATAAGTAAGTTATACTCGCATGAAAGGATTGAGAATGCCTGTACAAATGGTAGACAATTTAGGTTCATTAGGAAGGGTTATGAATCACATGATTACCACCATGATCATCCCTAATTTTGGACATAAATCATCCGTTGGAAATATGCATATGGTAATTATGCTTGCCTTACTTGAGCATAAACTTTGGATTCATGGCATTGAAGCATATGATTAGTGCAAGAAAAACAGCCAACAAAGCCTTACCTTATGGGAGATTATTAACAAGGATCTTCAAATACTTCCAAGTCAAACTTCTCATAAGAGGACAAACTTTCAAGAGTGGAGAAATCTACACAAATGATTCTCTTAATAGTATGCAGTTAGTTCTTGATGAGAATGGAATTTGGAGAACAAAAGTAGAAACTCTTTTAAGAAGAGAAGAGGTTGAAGAAACTGAAGAGGTTGAGGAAGAAGAAGATGAAGAAGAAATATTGGCAAGGGAAATGAAGACAAAGAGGAGGCATGACTCATTTAGTGAGGGGGAGCAACCCCACAAAAGAAGACTATTTGAAGAGGTACTCTCTATTGAAGGAAAAGAAGTTGAAGATGAAAATCTCACTAGAGGTGATACCATAGTTGCCAAGGTGTTTCAAGAAATATTGGACAACCATATAGAGGAAATGAAGAAGATGGACAAATTCTTCAAGTCTTTTTGCTCTGATAATTCTTGGCAAATTTGATGGTTTAGAAGCTAGAGTCAAGAATATGGAAGAAGACTTGAGAAAGATTTCTCAAGTGATTTTAAATGGTGCAAGTTCCTATAAAGCCCAAGAGAACAAGCAAGAAGAAGGAGGTGAAGGAAGTTTAACAAAGTCAAAGCACAAATCCATCACCAACATCCTTCAGCCAAGAGAGGAAAATATGGTTCAAAGAAAGAAGATCCAAAGACCCTCTCAAATTGGTAACTTTCCAAAGCACAACTACACGAGCAAGGAGTCAACAAATGAAGGACCCCATCATATAGAGCTCAAGGGAGACATGGCCATCATAACAAACAAATTTGGAAGTGAAGACCATGAAGCGCATCCAAGACTAAGCCTTTCTATCCCTAAACTCTATTTTGATGCTTATTTTAGTTTATTCCTTGATGCACACGTTATGCTTTAACATTGAAATTTACTTGTGCCTTTTTAGTCATTATAATGTTTTGAAGCTCAATATGTGAAATCTTTGTGATAAGAGCTTCTTTTGTTTCACTTTTATTGTCCAAATACTCTCACCCCAAGTTTAATTGCTACTAAAAAGGGGGAGAAGAAGTTGATAATATATTGCTTATTGTATTATTATTGAAGATACTACATAATGCTTATTGCTATTAGGATAATAATTATTTGACTAGAGAATTGCTGAATATTGCCAATATACAGTTTATGAGAATTGGCTAATATATTACTAAATTGCCAAATGAGGTTTAGTCCATATACTGCTTATATGTGATACATGCTATCTCACTTTCATTAACCCCATCTTTGATTGATGACAAAAGGGGGAGAAGAAATGTGATGACAAAATGTGTGAAAATGAGAAATAGCAGTGGAATTCCTCAAGCATGAATAGCAAATGTGTGAATTTTTGAAAAATCCATGCATATGTAAAAGGGGGAGAAAGAATATTGACTGCAAGATGTGCTATGTGCTATGTGCTTGTTGTAAATGTGCTATGTATGTGTGCTATAAGTTGAAATGTAAAATGAATGTGTACTGTGAAAATATTTGGCTGCATTTGAAATTTAAATTGAATATGTTATACTATGTGAGGTTTTGAGATTTTGAATATGGTTAAGTTAAGATTTTGAAATCTTGATACTAGTTCTTGACTTAACTTATGATTTTAGTTTACCTCATAAAAACAATTGAATGCTTGAGTTTTGTGGTTTTGCAAAGCTAAAGAGTGCTATTGTGGCTATACATATTTGAGTACTTCTATAGTTCTTTTGAAAATGCAAAATCACCTTTTCAACTTGTTTCCAAAAATTTGGACTTGAAATTCGGATGCAGACCAAAAATTCGGACGCATCAAGATCTTCTTGTCAAAAATGTCTTTTCTGTTGTTCAAATTGTTTGAAAACTATTTTAATCCTTCCTATCATATTTTAAAAATCTTAGAAAAGCTTATTTTCAAAAATAGAAGTTGTTATCTCACATATTTTATAGTTTGGAATTGAAAGCTCAAAATTCGGATGCATGTTTCAGAAATTCGGATGCATCCATATTTTGTTGCCAAAATATGCTCTATTGTTGTTCAAATTGATTCAAACTTGTTTTAATCTCTTCCACTATGTTTGAACAACCTTAGGAAAGCTTATTTTAAAAAATTGAAGCTTTCATTTCACTTATTTTACAATTCGGACTTGATATGTCAAAATTCGGATGCATAGCATCTCAAGTCCAAACTTGTTGAAAAATGAGCACAATCTAAGGGGGAGCATTGTTAATCTTTTCTGACCTTTAATACCTCTCTTAGAAGTTGTCTTAATGTTTAAATGCTATATCTTCTATCCTAGTTGTTGGAAGGAAGGAGGCAAATGGAGGTTGGTTGGGTCATAGGCTCATATTGAGCCTTTTGCATGTCAATGTGCTAAATTGGTTATTATCCATTATTGACATTAATGCTTCTTTGTACTACATTGTTTAAATCCATCACATTTTGCATCAAAGTTTGTCATCATCAAAAAGGGGGAGATTGTTAGCCCTAAAGGCAAATCATGTAGTTTTGATTAATGACAAATATTGATGAGGACTAATATGCATGTCATTTGTGTGATAGGATTGTTTGATTAAGAAGTATGAAGTCTCATTGCCTTGAAGCTAAAATGCAAGAACAACTCCAATATGTCAAAGTGATTGAAGATTGAAGTGTTTGTTCAAGACTAATGAAGGCTTTGAAGACATGAAGTGTAGGTGACATGTGGTTAATAGGTAAATATTGTAAACCCTACACTCTTAAGTCTTGGAATCTATGAGTTGCAATTGAGAGCACAAAACTTGATTTAAATGGTTTCAATGGTTTTAAACTTACCTAAATTATCAAGTTTTCATAAATGGTTTTTGCACATAAAAGATCTTTAATGACTTATCTTTGAGGCTAGAATATTTTTCAACTTGTTTGAATTGATTTAAACATGTTTTGACAAAGTTTGAAAAATTCGGATGCAAATTCGGTCATCCGAAATTTTTCTGCACTGTAAACAGTAACAATGTTCACATAAACAGTACCTACTATTCTTCCAGAGAAATTCGGAAGAAGATTCGGACGCATGGAGAAAAATTCGGCCGTCCGAATTTTGTGAATAGTGCATGAACAGTGATATTATTCACATGAACAGTGTCGACTATTTTTCCAGAGAAATTCGGACGAAGCTGGAAAATTCGGTCGTCCGAATTTTTGTGACCGGTGCATGAATAGTGCATGAACAGTACCACTATTCACATAAACAGTGTATGAACAGTGCCACTATTCACATAAACAGTATTTTCTGAAAATAGCCGTTACTAGCCGTTTTATGGCTGTTTAAACTGATTTTTGAATTCTATAAAAGCCATAAACTCCAGATTTTTTAGTAGAACTTTGAACTTAACAAATCTTACATGCTCTAACTTGTTTTACATCAAATTGAATTGAAAAGCTCTCAAATTGCCTTGTGCTCAAAGATTGAAATTCAAAATTCCAAAGGCAACAAAGTGTGAAGGTGAAACATTGTGTAATCATCTACCAACAAAGTGGTAACATCTTACACTCTCTCTTTTCTTATCTTAATTGTGTTTTCTACTAGCTCATTTGCAAGGTTATCTTGTGACATAAAACCCTTTAGTGGAAGGGTGAGCCATAGACTAGATTAATCAAGGTTGTAGTGTAAAACCCGTGTGTGGGTGAGCCTTGGATTAGATTAGTCTTGAGGTTGTCTTTAGATATAAAACCATTGTGTTTGGTGAACCTTGTATTATTTGTATAATTACTAGAAGAGGTTGTGAGTGTAAAACCATAGTGTGGTTAGCCTCTTATGTAATTGTTGAAATTGAGCATATAGTGGATTGATTGAAATCCTTGAGTGTAGACTCAAGGTAGTGGATGTAGATCTTGGAGAGATCGAACCACTATAAATCGTGTGTTCATTTGTTTATAACTTTACTTGTTTACATACTTATGTTATTATTATTTGTTCTTAGTTGTTGATTGATTGGTTGTGAATTTATTGTTTGATCATCTTGTCTCAACAATTAAATCACATATAAACTTAGAGTTTGTAAATTTGAAGAAGAGCTTTTATTAAGGCAAAGGATTTGCAAAACAGGAAAAGATTTTGATAATTAGCTTAAGACCTAATTCACCCCCCCTCTTAGGTCTTTCAATACTTCTAATCAAGTTCTTTACGAACTTAGTGATGTGACGAAACTATAGAGAACATGGCAAAGTGGTGATGATTTTGAGTTGGGTGAAATGGTAGTGAGAGTGAAAATTAAGTTTGACAAGTATTGGGGGAATAATAAAAAGATGAACTTCGTTATTTTTTATGCAATCATTCTTGATCTCTGATTTAAATTACATTACGTTGAGCGGGTGATTAGTAGAATGTATCCCAAATGCACAGACATTACAAGGAAGGTAAATGAAAGAATTTATGAATTATTTGATGAGTATAAGAAATTAAACGCAAGTCAAGTACCCGAAACATCATCATTGCATTTGTCTTCAAGTACATCTTTTGCTTCAATTTCTAGTCATTGTAACAAAGACTCATCTGGACCACCATTGAAGAGGAGAAATTTTGATATGGACAAGAGATGTGAGTATGATATTTTCATTAGTGAAGTTGGAGGTGTTGACAACAAAAATGATTTAGATAGGTACATTGGAGAAAAAAGGGAAAGGTATGATGATAGATTTTACATTTTGAAGTGGTGGAAGTTCAATGCCCCAAGATTTCCTATAATTTCTAACTATTCCTGTTTCTATAGTCACTTTCGAATTAGCTTTTAGTATGGGAGGGCATATTCTTGACACATTTAGGAGTTCTTTGATCCCTAGGATGGTATAGTGTCTCATGTGTGCCAAAGATTGGTTGAGGAATGAAGCCAATCCAGTTACTATTGAAGAAGATATTCATACTCTTGAAAGAATGGATTCTGGTAACTTCTTATTATCTAGAACTTTTTTGTTCACATTCTTCTCGTAAATATTATCTTGCTTTCTTATTTTATATTTTGCAATATTATTTTACTTTCTCTTTCAAGACAGAGGTTTTTTTTCCTCACCAAAATCAGTTATCCTGAAGCTCTTGTTTGGCGCAATCTTGGCAAGCCATATCCTATGTCGAGCTTCAACTAGAGTTTTAACTTTTTGAAATGGATAGTATGATTTGTATTTCTACTCTTCTGTTTCTCTCTCTCTCTCTCTCTCTCTCTTTCTCGATTTTGAACCGAATCGTTTCCGGTTCGGCTCAGTTTCAACAATAAAACAATTTGGTTCGGTTCTTATTTTAAAAAGAAAATCGAACAGAAAACTGACCAGAAAATCAAATTGAAAACCGATTGCCAACCCCTAGTTGTAGGTCCCAGATAATGTCCTAGAGGGGGTCAATTGGACTTTACTAAATATTGACCTATTTAAAATGGAATTAAAAGCACAAAAGTTAAAACTCTATTGGCTAGTTAGTTAAACAAAAGTTGAATTCCAATTTAAGCTATATTTCTCAATTTGATATAACCATGAATGGTATCAACTTTAGCATCTTATAAGAGCTTTTCTGGACTCAAAATACAACCTTCCATTATTTTGGAAGATACATGGATGCAAATAGCCAAGCTTATCATCGCAAATTAAAATAGATTCAAAACGTGATCGAGCTAAATTTTCCAACAGACAATTTCAAAGATAATTTATGCGATATTGTGTAAATGACAGTTTTAGCATGTCTTTCCATTGTGTGGAGAGTAAACTTTGAACTTAATAATTCTTGCATAAAATATGTTTACCATATAAAGAGTAAATGAAAGTAAAGCACGCAAGCATCAAATGCAAAGTAAAGCAAGAGATGAAAGTGGAACCAAGAATTTTGATTATGTTTAGGCAATATGCCTAAATCTACTCTTTGAGAATATCATCTCAAGTATTTTCACTAAAACAACCTCTTCAATGGTAGAGATCTGTAAGCCCTAAGGGCAAATCATGTAATTTTGATTCATGACAAATATTGATGAGAACTAATATGTTTATATTGTGTGATAGGATTTGTGAAGAAAGAAGTTTGAAGTCTCATTGCCTTCAAGAGGAAGAGCAAAGAACAACCTCATTAAGCTATGAGTCTTTTGAGGTGTATTCAAAGATAAACTCAAGGCATTGAAGACTTGAAGTGTAGAGTAGGTATGACGATAGGTAATATCTATGTGAACTCTACACTTGTATGTTTTGGAGTTTATTGAATGCATAAGAGAGCATAAAATTGGTTTCTTAAGTTTAAAAAGACTTTGAATGAATCTTTAGCAAATGTGGTTTTGTGTTCTAAAAGTTTTTAAGTAAACTTTAAATGATCAAATAAGTTTGATTGTGGTTTTCAAACTTATATTTGTCTAAATAAGTTATCAATATATATCAAATGTATTTCAAATACTTGGAAGATTGATTTCAAATGATTTTACAAAGTTTGAACACAATTCCATGAAATTCGGTCTTCCGAATTTGGTAGCAAAAGTTTGCTACTATTCTTCCAGAGAAATTCGGAAGAAGATTCGGATGCATGAAGAAAAATTCGGTCGTCCAAATTTTGGTCTTCAGCATGGTCACTGTTCTTCCAGAGAAATTCGGACGAAGAAGGCAGTGAAACACCCCAAGAGAAAGAAGAGCATGAGAATGAAGAACAAATAGGTAAAGCTCAAGAGAACAAGCAAGAAGAAGAAGGAGAAGGGAGTTTAACAAAGTCAAATCGCAAATCCATCACCAATTTTCTTCAGCCAAGAGAGAAGGAAAATGTGGTTCAAAGGAAGAAGATCCAAAGATCCTCTCGATTAGTAACTTTCCAAAGTCGAACTACACGGGCAAGGAGTCAACAAATGAAGGACCCCATCATATAGAGATCAAGGAAACATGGCTATCACAACGAACAAATTTGGAAGTGAAGACCATGAAGCACATCCAAGACTAAGCCTTTCTATCCGTAAACTCTATTTTATTGCTTATTTTAGTTTATGCCTTGATGCACATGTTATGCTTTAACATTGAAATTTACTTGTGCCTTTCTAGTCATTATAATGTTTTGGAGCTTAATATATGAAATCCTTATGATAAGAGCTTCTTTTGTTTCACTTTTGTTGTCCAAGTACTCTTACCCCACCTTTGATTGATGACAAAAGGGGTAGAAGAAAATGTGATGACAAAATGTGTGAAAATGTGAAATAACAGTGGAATTCCTCATGCATGAAGAGAAAATGTGTGAATTTTCTGAAAATCCATGCATATGTCATGGGGGAGAAAGAATGACTACAAAATGTGCTTGCTGTAAATGTACTGTGTGTTGTGTATATGTTGATGTGCAATATGTAATGAGTAATGTGAAAATATTTGGCTGCATTTCTACATTTGAATTTAAATTGAAAGTGTTATAATAAGTGAGTTTTTAGTTGTTTTCTTAGATTTTGGAATATGGTTAAGTTGAGATTGAAATCTTGAACTTGGTTCTTGACTTGACCTATGATTTTGAATTACTTCAAGAAAACAATTGAATGCATGAATTTTGTGATTTTGCAAAGCTAAACTGAATGCTATAGTGGACATACATATTTGAGTACATCAACATTTCATTTGAATGCAAAATCACCTTTTCAAACTTGTTGTCCAAAATTTGGACCAAAAATTAGGATGCATGCATATTTGTTGCCAAAAAGTGCTTCTTTGTTGTTCAAATTGATTCAAATATGTTTTATTCTCTTCCATTATGTTTGAACAACCTTAGGAAAGATTTATTTCACATTAAACTTTCATTATATTGAATTTATTGCAATTTGGACTTAGAATGTCAAAATTCGGATGCATCCATATTGTGTTGTCAAAATGTGCTCTTTTGTTGTTCAAATTGATTCAAATATGTTTTGATCTCTTACTATATGTTTGAACAACCTTGGGAAAGCTTATTTACAAAATTTGGAGCTTTCATTTATCTTATTTTAAAGTTTGGATTTGATATGTCGAAATTCGGATGCATAGTATCTCTAGTACAAATTTGTTGAAAAATGAGCACAATCTAAGGGAGAGCATTGATAAGCTTTTAACAACCTTAAAACCTCTCTTAGAAGTTTTCTAAATGCTTAAATGCTATATCTTCTATCCTAGTTTGTTGGAAGGAAGGAGGCAAAAGGAGGTTGGTTGGGTCATAGGCTCATAATGAGCCTTGTGTATGTCAATATGCTAAATTAGTTGATTTCTATCATTGACATCAATACTTCTTTGTGCTAATCTGTTTAAATCCATCACATATTGCATCAAAGTTTGTCATCATCAAAAAGAGGGAGATTGTAAGCCCTAAGGGCAAATCATGTAATTTTGATTCATGACAAATATTGATGAGAATAGGATTTGTGAAGAAAGAAGTTTGAAGTCTCATTGCCTTCAAGAGGAAGAGCAAAGAACAACCTCATTAAGCTATGAGTCTTTTGAGGTGTATTCAAAGATAAACTCAAGGCATTGAAGACTTGAAGTGTAGAGTAGGTATGATGATAGGTAATATCTATGTGAACTCTACACTTGTATGTCTTGGAGTCTATTGAATGCATAAGAGAGCATAAAATTAGTTTCTTAAGTTTAAAAAGACTTTGAATGAATCTTTAGCAAATGTGGTTTTGTGTTCTAAAAGTTTTTAAGTAAACTTTAAATGATCAAATAAGTTTGATTGTGGTTTTCAAACTTATATTTGTCTAAATAAGTTATCAATATATATCAAATGTATTTCAAATACTTGGAAGATTGATTTCAAATGATTTTACAAAGTTTGAACACAATTCCATGAAATTCGGTCGTTCGAATTTGGTAGCAAAAGTTTGCTACTGTTCTTCCAGAGAAATTCGGAAGAAGATTCGGATGCATGAAGAAAAATTCGGTCGTCCGAATTTTGGTCTTCAGCATGGTCACTGTTCTTCCAGAGAAATTCGGACGAAGCGGGAAGAATTCGGTCGTCCGAAAAATTCGGACGCAGAATTCGGTCGTCCGAATTTCCTGAAAATAGCTGTTTTATAGCTGTTTCAACTGATTTTCAAATTTTATAAAAGCTATAAACGTGCAATCTTTTGAAACAACTGAATCTTTGAATATTCTAAGCTTTCCAAAGTCTATTCCAAACATTTTCTCAAGCTCTCTTATGTCTTGTGCATTCAATTGATCAATCCAAAGGCATCAAAGTGTGAAGGTGCAACTTTGTGTAAATTCTACCTACAAGTGGTAACATCTACACACTCTTCTTTACTTATTCAATTGTGTTGATCTACTAGCTCTAGCAAGGTTATCTTGATAACATAAAACCCTTTAGATAAGGGTGATCCTTGAAGTTGTGATTCAAGGTTGTTTGAGATATAAAACCATAGATTGGTGAGCCTTGTTTGTAAAAATTACTAGAAGAGGTTGTATGTGTAAAACCAAAGTGTGGTGAGCCTCTCTTGTAATCTGTGAACTTGAGCACATAGTAGAGATTGAAATCCTTAAGTGTATACTTAAGGTAGTGGAGGTAGATCTTGAGGATTGAACCACTATAAATTGTTTGTGTTCATTTGTTTACATTTCTTATACTGCTTTGCCATAATTTGTTTATCTCTTATTCATATCATCTGTAATTGGTCTATACATATAAAAGATTTGAATTTGCAAAAATTAGCCAAATACCTAATTCACCCCCCTCTTAGGTATTTCAATTGGTATTAGAGCTAGGTCTTCTTTTTAAGGTCTAACAACCTAGAAGTAAAGATTGTATGGCTAGTTTATCAAATTTGCCTTATACGGAAGGTTCTTCCACTAATAGACCTCCATTGTTTGATGGTTCTGATTATATTTTTTGGAATTCTAGAATTGAGATTTACATTTGTTCTATTAACTATGAATTGTGGAACATTGTTGAGAAAGGTCCCTATGTGCCACTGAGATTGAAAGCCGATGGAGTTACAAGGGAACCAAAGCCCATGGATGAGTATGATGAGAGCGATTCAAGGAAGATGACCTTAAACTACCAAGCAATGAACATTCTTTGTTGTGCGTTGGTAGTCAATGAATACAATAGAGTGATGGAATGTGATTCCGCTCATGGAATGTGGAAGCAACTTCAAGACACTCATGAAGAAGAAAGAACAAATGTGTGTTTCATGGCAATGGAAGATGAGGTACAACCTACTCTATCTACCTCTACTTCTTTTGATGATGATATTGATGATCCTAGTGAATTACTTGTTGAGATGTATGGAGAATTAAAGAAGGCTTCGAAAAAGAATAAGGAAATGAAAACCAAAATTAATGATCTATTGAATGAGAATTCAAAATTGTTTTGTGAAAATAAAAAGCTTCTTGATTCTATTGAATGCTTGAATATTGAAAAAGAAGTTTTAAATATATCTTTACAAAACATGTCCCTTGAAAATAAGATTCTTTGTGAAAAGATTTTATCTCTTGAAAGACTGTGCAAGTTTGAAAAATGTGATGGTGACTGAAATACCTAAGAGGGGGGTGAATTAGGTTATCAGCTAATTTTTGCAAACAAAAACCTTTTATTAATCTAAGCAAAGAACAAATTCTATATATCAAGTTAAAGACAGTTGATAGCAAAGCAATAAGGAATGTAAGAGCACAGAACTCAAACAATTTATAGTGGTTCGATCGTCAAGATCTATGTCCAGTACCTTAAGCCTATGCTTAAGGATTTCAACCAATTTACTATATGATCAAGGTCACAAATTACATGAGAGGCTCACCACACTATGGTTTTACATTCACAACCTCTTCTAGTAACTTTTACAAACAAGGCTCACCACACAATGGTTTTATATCTACAAACAACCTTGAATCACAATTTCAAGGATCACCCTTAACTAAAGGGTTTTATGTTATTAAGATAACCTTGCAAGAGCTAGTAGAAAAACACAATTTGATAAGAAGAAAAGAAAGTGTAGATGTTACCACTTGTTGGTAGATATTTTACACAAAATTCCACCTTCACACTTTGATGTCTTTGGACTGATCAATTGAATGCACAAGACACAAGAGAGCTCAAGAAATGTTTGTTAAAGACTTTGGAATGCTTAGGGTTCACTTTGATTCAAAAACGTACAAAATATTTCAAGTTTCTAGTTTTTATAGAATTTGAAAATCAGTTTTAACAGCCATAAAACGGCTAGTAACGGCTAGTTTCAGAAAATTCAGATGACCGAATTTTGCATCCGAATTTTTCGGACGTTGCTATTACTCATTCTAGAAAAATTCGAACGACTGAATATTTTTTACTTCGTCCGAATCTTCATCCGAATTTCTCTGGAAAAACAGTAACCATGCTGAAGATAGAAAATTCGGACGACCGAATTTTTCTTCATTCATCCGAATTTTCGTCTGAATTTCTCTAGAAAAACAGTAATAATTTTTGCTACAAAAATCGGACGACCGAATTTTTTGGAAGCATTTCAAACTTTCTGAAATCATTTTAGACTTAACTTCAATAAGTTTGAAAACATCTTATATGTCTAGATAACTTATTTAGACATATATAAGCTTGAAAATCATAACCAAATTTCTTTGATCATGCAAAGTTTATTCAAAATCTTTTAAGATACAAAACCACATTAATCAAAAAGTTCATTCCAAGTCATTTAAAATTAAGAAACTTATTTTATACTCTCTTATAAATTCAATAGACTCCAAGACATACAAGTGTAGAGTTTACATAGATATTTACCTATTAGCATATATACTCTACACTTCAAGTCTTCAATGCCTTGAGTTCATCTTTGAATAACCTTCATAAGACTTCATGGCTTATTGAGGTTGTTCTTGCACTTTGGCTTGAAGGCAATGAGACTCCATACTTCTTAGATCACAAATCCTATCACACAATATATAAACATATTAGTCCTCATCAATATTTGTCATTAATTAAAACTACATGATTTGCCCTTAAGGCTAACAGTGACAACTTTTGAAAAGTCACTCTAATGGACTATAAAGTCGCACAGAAACAATGTCAATCAAACAGTGAATAGTCACTGTCAACCTATCTTTGCTAGAGGTTCTGCAATCTAGTAAAAGTATTTTGACAAAAATGATTCAATAGCACTCAGTTTGAAAATTATCTTGATACGAAAATCAAAGCAAAAACACTTAGATTTTTCTTTTTGGGAAAATTTTCAAATAAGTTTTGAATGAAAATTTGAAGCACGTTTTTTAAGGACTAAAAATTTTGAATTCGGCTAAAGCACACATGGAGACATACTATCTCAAATCAATTCTTGACAAGAATCTGAGAAATATGCCCATGAAAGTATATTGTTTGATTCTTGAATTTGTGTGGCTTGATCATCATCACTCAAAGTAAATTCATTAAATTAATTAAAACATGTTTTGTAAGTCATCAAAACTAGAAGGTTGTATCATTGAATCAACATTCTCCCCCTTTTTGATGAATGACAAAATTTCTCAAGTTAGACATAAACCACAAGATATAAGAATGATAAGTCAGTAAGTAGCTTTATCATGCAACTCAAATGAGAAAATATTTTTGGAGTTTTTGAGAGTGCATATGCAAAATGAAAAATCCTTTTGGTTTTTCTAAAAACAAGGATAAATATTTTTGCTTCCCCTAAATTCATGCATATGTTTTATTGTGAATTACTTTGAACTCTAGTTAGTAGTTAGAATATGTCAGAGTAGATATGAAGAAATTAGTTTGACGACAAGTGCATTGGTTAGCTTGATAAGGGCATAGATTATATAGATAGGTAGAATATCTAGAATAGGCATAATAAAAATCAAGCTAATTATAAGATAAGGTTCAAAATGAGCAAAACAATCCAACAAAACCCACTACTACTTTTCCATTTTGTCATGCATCAAAGAGGTATAAAAAATCAATAAAACAAAACAATAATTATCAATTCAAATCCATATCAAGACAAAGTAAAGGAAATGTTAGTAGACAACAAAACTAAATGTTTAATAGTGTTAGCCCTAAGTGCAAATCATGTTGTTTTGAGTTATGACAAACATTGATCATTGCATAGTCCCAAGAGAATATGGTTGATTACTTTAATATGGACTAATGTGGTTGATTATTATGTGATAGGATTGTTGGATTGAGAAGTAAAAAAGTTTCATTGCCTTAAAGTTACAACGCAAGAACAACACAAATATGTCAAGGAGGTAGAAGAGTTTGTTCAAGGTGATTGAAGGCTTTGAAGACCTTAGTGTAGGTTTAATATGCATTGTAGCTATATCTTTGTAAACCTTGCACACTTTTGTCTTTGGAATCTAAAATATTTTCAAAAGAGCCTCAAACTTGTTTTTAAATCTCAAGTGTTCCATCTTACAAATGTTTTTACCAAGTTCTTAATAACGGCCTTTGGACTAAAAGGCTTTCAAATGGTCTTTCTCATAGTGTTTTCAAACTTACTGAGGTTGATTTCAAGTCATTCTAAACTAAGTTTGTAAAATCATCGTGAAAGATGAATTTCCATATAAATTCAGACAACCAATTTCGATGAGGGTGTCCAAATTCAGTTGACTGATTTTGTGCTACAGTGAAAAATTCTAGAGAAATTCGGACGACAATTTCAGACACAAGAGTCTATAATCGGTTGATCAAATTTTACTATTACTAGCTGTTATTTGAACATTGCAACCGATTTTTAAACCTTATAAAAGACATAAGTTTCAAATTTTAAAATAGTTTTGGAGCTTTAAAGATTCTTAACTTTTCCCAATCATTATCTATAAGAAAGGTGCTCTTTTATCATGTGCTCAAAAGTTCAAAGTCAAGATTCATTAGACAAAAGGTGAAGGTGAGCTAATTTGTCATCATCTACCAATTTGTTAGTAACTTTCGTATCTCAAACTTCATATACTTGTTGTTTTTAAAGTTATCGTGTTGATATAAAATCCTTGTGTTAGGGTGAAATTGATCATTTGCATTTGAGAAGAGGTTGTGGTATAGAACCCTTGAAGGGTGAGCCTCTAGTGTAGAACTTGATCAACTTGAAATTATAGTTGAGATTGATTGAAATCCTTGAGTGGGTACTCAAAGTAGTAAATGTAGATCTTGTGTGATCAAACCGCTATAAATCACTTGTGTTATCTCTTACTATGTACTATCTTTAAATTGAATGTTATTGTGTTTACTTGCATATTTTGTGAAGTATTTGACTCTAATTATTCTCCAAGTTAATTTTGTTAAAAAAGGCAAAGTTTTCAAAAATTAGCCAAAGACCTAATTCACCCCCTATCTTAGGTCTTTCAATTAGCATATAGCCAAGCTGAAAAAAGTCAATATAATAGAAATTGTACTGAGCAAATATGTATCTATGTTTCAGGAAGATGTTTAGCACTAGAAGCTACTCTCCTAGTAGTTTTCTTCTCTTGGCGAATGGTCCTACAAATGAAGTTGCAAAAGCAGTAGCTTGAGCTTGTCCGAAACTTAGAGTGCCAAACATTTCAGAAGGGATTGCTTGAAGAGGCACAATATACATTGTTGTATAAGATAAAGAGAGCATATAGATACTATTTTACAAAGAGTTGGGTTAGGAATGACAAGGGTTAGATTGAGATCAAGAGATTTGGGGATCCCTTTGCTCAAGTGAACAATTGGAGTAGCTTGAGGGAGAGGATGCTCAGTCTCAATTTGAGAAGTTTCTATTGGAGGATTTTCTAGTGCAACTTGTGAAGATTCTTATTTGTCTCCTAGAGCAGCATCTTGCTTCCCCAATCCTAGTTCTTCTTGGCACGCTTTCTAACTTCCCTCAAAACTAGCTTCAAGGTCTCCTCAGATTCTTCCAACAACATCTTCAATCCATACTCAGAGACAGTCACAAACATTCACCAATATTCATCATAATCTCAAAGGTCACCTCTAAATGTCTCACTTATTCCTGTATCTCTTGCTCTTAGATTACAATCTGTTCAACAAAGCTGGTAAAGGGATAGAGTTGCTTTGTTCATGTCATTAGGAATTTTTATTAGCTCCTGTATATATCTTGATCTCATCTCGTTTTCTACTTCCCAACTCCTCAGCATCTATAACGCACTTCTTTCCAACTCTTGTCTTTGCTTTGACTTGTTCAGCTTCCTTAACATTTTAAATATTCTTAACCTCTTGTCTTTCTATTTCTTCTAGTGTTTCTAACCCATAATTTGATGTTTTCAAGGCTATTCTCTTTTGTTTTTTTTCCAATTTTTTGTTGAGCTACTCCTTCAATAACTTGATCCTCAGACTTCGTTGCCACTTGACTTACAGGTACATCTTCTTTCCCTTTATCATCATCATTATTGTTACTTTCAATATTGTCACCCTCTTCATCAGAATCTCCTGACTCGTCCTTTTCCTCAACTTCTTCTTCCACTTCCTCACTAGCCTCACTATTTTCTTCCTCCTCTTCAGCTCCCTCTTCCTCATTACAAGGAAAAAAAACAAAATTGGAACTGAAAAATTCAGTTTCAAAACAAGGATTTGAAACTAATTTGAAATCATACAAATTCGGTTTCAATTTTGGTGGTCGTGGCTCGATATTGAAACCAAATAAATTCAGCTTCAAATTTGAAATCGAATATAGTCGATTTCAAAATTGACCCGAGAACCAACAGTATTAACCAAATACAGCAACCGATTTTGAAATCGCATTGAATCAATTTGAAACCAAATAGCTAGAAACCAATCTGAAACTAATTATAAAATTTATCAAAAAATAAAAAATATTTGATTTAGAAGTCGATTCCTTCATCAATAAAAAAATCAAAAACATTTTAATTTTGAAATTGCATAGAAACCGATTTTGTTTAAAATCGATTAGCAACATATTTGAATTGGCTTCTAATTAGAAAATAATTATAAAATTCATCAAAAATTAAAAATATTTGGTTTAGAAATCCATTTGAAACTGATATCTTCATCCATAAAAAATATTTAATTTTGAAACCGTTTATTAGAAACCAATTTTATTTAAAACTAATTAGAAATCGAATTTTGAAACCAATTTTTAGTCAATCAATTATAAAATTATCAAAAAATAAAAAAATTGAAACCTATTGAAACCAATATGAAATCGTTATCCTAGCGGTGCTAAATTGGTGTCTAATTAGAAACAGTTTTTTGTAGTTTCAATCTTTGGTTTTAAATCTGTTCTTGTAAGACCTAAGAGGGGGGTGAATTATGTCTTTGGCTAATTATCGGAAATCTTTTTTCCTTTTTCCAAATCCTTTGCCTTAATAAACGCTCTTCTTTAAATTCACAAACTTCAAGTTATATGTGATTTGATGATTAATACAAGATTATCAAACTATAAGACCACAACCAATTAATCAAGAACTAAGCATAAATAATAATCACAAGTATGTAACCAAGTAAAGCAATAAGAAAATGAACACACGATTTATAGTGGTTCGATCTCTCCAAGATCTACATCCACTACCTTGAGTCCACACTCAAGGATTTCAACCAATCCACTACATGCTCAAATTCAACAATTACACAAGAGGCTAACCACACTATGGTTTTACACTCACAACCTCTTTTAGTAATTATACAAACAAGGTACACCCTTCCACAAGGGTTTTATATCCAAAGACAACCTAAAGACTAATCTAATCAAAGGCTCACCCACACAATGGGTTTTACACCACAACCTTGATTAATCTAGTCTATGGCTCACCCTAACACAAAAGGGTTTTATGTCTAAAGATAACCTTGCAATGAGCTAGTAGAAAAACAGAATTAAATGAGGAATAAATGAGTTTGAATATTACCAACGCTTCATGGTAGATAAATACAATTGCTAGCACCACTTCACCTTTGCCTTTGGAATCTTGAATGTACACCTTTGTGAATACTGGTACTGTTCATGTACTGTTCATGTACTGTTCATGCACTGTTCATGTGAATAGTGGTACTGTTCATGCACCGTTCATGCACCGGTCACAAAAATTCGGACGACCGAATTTTCCAGCTTCGTCCGAATCTTCTTCCGAATTTCTCTGGAAGAATAGTAGGTACTGTTCATGTGAACAGTAGTCATGTTCACGTGAATAGTGTTACTGTTCACAGTGCAGAAAAATTTCGGATGACCGAATTTGCATCCGAATTTTTCAAACTTTGTCAAAACATGTTTAAATCAATTCAAACAAGTTGAAAAACATTCTAGCCTTAAAGATAAGTCATTAAAGATCTTTTATGTGCAAAAACTATTTATGAAAACTTGATAATATAGGTAAGTTCAAAACCATTGAAACCATTTAAATCAAGTTTTGTGCTCTCAATTGCAACTCATAGATTCCAAGGCTTAAGAGTGTAGGGTTTACAAAGTTTACCTATTAAGCACATGCAACCTACACTTCATGTCTTCAAAGCCTTCTAATATCTTGAACAAACTCTTCAATCTTCAATCACTTTGATATATTGGAGTTGTTCTTGCCTTTTAGCTTCAAGGCAATGAGACGTCATACTTCTTAATCCAACAATCCTATCACACAACATACAAGCATATTAGTCCTCATCAATGTTTGTCATTAATCAAAACTAATCATAACTACATGATTTGCCCTTAGGGCTAACAATCTCCCCCTTTTTGATGATGACAAACTTTGATGCAAAATGTGATGGATTTAAACAATGTAGTACAAAGAAGTATTAATGTCAATGATAGAAAATAACCAATTTAGCACATTGACATACAAAAGGCTCAATATGAGCCTATGACCCAACCAACCTCCATTTTCCTCCTTCCTTCCAACAACATATAGAAGATATAGCATTTAAAGTATTTAGAAAACTTCTAAGAGAGGTTTTAAAGGTCAGAAAAGATTAACATTACTCCCCCTTAGATTGTGCTCATTTTTCAACAAGTTTGGACTTGAGATGCTATGCATCCGAATTTTGACATATCAAGTCCGAATTGTAAAATAAGTGAAATGAAAGCTTCAATTTTTGAAAATAAGCTTTCCTAAGGTTGTTCAAACATAGTGGAAGAGATTAAAACAAGTTTGAATCAATTTGAACAATAATAGATCACATTTTGGCAACAAAATATGGATGCATCCGAATTTCAGAACATGCATCCGAATTTTTAAACCTTGCATCCGAATTTTTTTGATCTTAAGTCCAAACTGCAATAAATTCAATATAATGAATGTTTGAAGTGAAATAAAGTGTTCCTAAGGTTGTTCAAACATAATGGAAGAGATTAAAACATATTTGGATCAATTTGAACAACAAAAGAGCACATTTTGACAACACAATATGGATGCATCCGAATTTTAGAACATGCATCCGAATTTTGACATTCCAAGTCCAAATTGCAATAAATTCAATATAATGAAAGTTTAATGTGAAATAAATCTTTCCAAAGGTTGTTCAAACATAATGGAAGAGAATAAAACATATTTGAATCAATTTGAACAACAAAGAAGCACTTTTTGGCAACAAATATGCATGCATCCGAATTTCTGAAACATGCATCCGAATTTTTGGTCTGCATCTGAATTTCAAGTCCAAATTTTTGGAAACAAGTTGAAAAGGTGATTTTGCATTTTCAAATGAACTATAGAAGTACTCAAATATGTATAGCTACAATAGCACTCAGTTTATCTTTGCAAAACTACAAAGCTCATGTATTTAATTGTTTTCATGATGTAATGTAAAGTCATAGGTCAAGTCAAGAACCAAGTTCAAGATTTCAATCTCAACTTAACCATATTCCAAAACAACTAAAACCTCACAAATTATAACACTTTCAATTTAAATTCAAATGCAGAAATGCAGCCAAATATTTTCACATTACTCATTACATATTGCACATCAACATATACACAACACACAACACATTTACAGCAAGCACATAGCACAATTTGTAGTCATTCTTTCTCCCCCTTGATATATGCATGGATTTTCAGAAAATTCACACATTTTCTCTTCATGCTTGAGGAATTCCACTGCTATTTCTCATTTTCACACATTTTGTCATCACATTTCTTCTCCCCCTTTTGTCATCAATCAAAGATGGGGTTAATGAAAGTGAGACTGCATGTATCACATATAAGCATTATATGGACTAAACCTCATTTGGCAATTTAGTAATATATTATCCAATTCTCATAAACTGTATATTGGCAATATTCAGCAATTCTCTAGTCAAATAATTATTATCCTAATAGCAATAATCATTATGTAGTATCTTCAATAATAATACAATAAGCAATATATTATCAACTTCTTCTCCCCCTTTTTAGTAGCAATTAAACTTGGGGTGAGTGTATTTGGACAACAAAAGTGAAAAAGAAGCTCTTATCACAAAGATTTCACATATTGAGCTTCAAAACATTATAATGACTAAAAAGGCACAAGTAAATTTCAATGTTAAAGCATAACGTGTGCATCAAGGAATAAACTAAAATAAGCATCAAAATAGAGTTTAGGGATAGAAAGGCTTAGTCTTGGATGCGCTTCATGGTCTTCACTTCCAAATTTGTTTATTATGATGGCCATGTCTCCCTTGAGCTCTATATGATGGGGTCCTTCATTTGTTGTGCTTTGGAAAGTTACCAATTGAGAGGATCTTTGGATCTTCTTCCTTTGAACCACATTTTCCTCCTCCATTGGCTGAAGGAAATTGGTGATGGATTTGTGATTTTACTTTGTTAAACTCCCTTCACCTCCTTCTTCTTGCTTGTTCTATTGAGCTTTACCCCTTTGTTCTTCATTCTCATGCTCTTCTTTTTATTGGGATGCTTCACTGCCTTTTCCTTAATCTTTTGTATTCTTATTGCTGCCATCTCCACTCATATTATATTCTTGATCTTCTTCATTTTCCTCTTTACTGTCCTCTTTCTCATCTTCTTTCTTTTCTTCTTCTTTGGATTTATAGGAACTTGCATCATTTAAAACCACTTGAGAAATCTTTCTCAAGTCTTCTTCCATACTCTTGACTCTAGCTTATAAACCATCAAATTTGCCAAGAATTATCGAGAGCAAAAAGACTTGGAAGAATGTGTCCATCTTCTTCATTTCCTCTATATGGTTGTCCAATATTTCTTGAAACACCTTTGCAACTATGGTATCACCTTTAGTGAGATTTTCATCTTCAACTTCTTTTCCTTCAATAGAAAGTACCTCTTCAAATAGTCTTCTTTTGTGGAAGGTTGCTCCCCTCACTAGATGACTCATCCCTCATTTTAGGTTTCCTTTCTCCAGCAAGGATTTCCTTTTTTATCCTCTTCTTCTTGTTCATTTTCTTCTTCCTTCTCTTCATTATCACTAACATCTCTTCTATCACCCCCTTAGAGGAGTTTCTCTTCTAGTCCTTCATACATTATCATCATCAAGTGTCCAAGGAATTCCCTTTAGTGAGTTGTTGGTGTAGACTTCTTCACTCTTTATTGGTAGACCGCTAGAAGACAATTGCACTTGGAGATACTTGAAAATTCCTGTTAATAACCTTGTGGCTTGGATTTGTCTTATGGTTCCTTTTTGTCCAATCATCAAATTCAATAGCAGCCTCCATTGTGACAAATCTATCTAGGCATGACATGCTTTGAGGAACATAAACCTTCTTTGGTTCATTGATCGCTGGTCCTCCTTCTCTTTCTTTTGCTTTTCCCTTTCCTTTTCCCATGCTAGGCTTCTTTGTCCTCACTTGGAGCTACAACACTTGAATACACTCATTAGTTATTGAATTTTGAAATCTGTAAGCTTCTTCTAAGATTGGTTAACCTTTCTTCTGCTAATGGCATAGTAAGAATATCATTAATTTGTTCATTAGTGCAAATATGCTTTAAACAAATATTACCCTTAGTAGAATGATCTCTAATGAGATGAAGTTTGATCTCTATATGCTTTGTCCTAGTTTGTTGAATAATATGATTGTCAAATTTGTTGCATTAGTATTATCACATAACAGAGCCACATATTTGAAACATAGATCATAATTACTTAGAGTATCAATAAGGTAATAGTGAATGTTTTTAATAGCAATCAAATGAAACTCTTTATGACAAGATGAAATCTAGCACACAAACACATTGCAAGCATAATATTGGCTCTACTTGCAGTCAAATAGAGTTGACTACTCCTATGAAACCATTTTATTCTTGTCATGCATAGTTGATAAACTTATGGAAGTGCTTATACCTTAACATGATTCATGAAAGTGCCATTCTTGGTTTGCTTGATTTGTAGGCCAAGAAAGAAATTGAGTTTTCCTATCATGCTCATTTCTAATTTACTTTGCATCAACTTGGAAAACACATCACAAAGTGAAGTATTGGAAGCACCAAAAGTTGTATCATATATTTGGACAAGTTATAGATCATTGTTGCATGAGGATTTTATAAAAAGAGTAGTTTCAATTTTCCTCTTGAAAATCCTTTTGAAAGAAGGAAACTACTCAATCTTTCACACTAAATTCTAGGAGCTGGTTTTAAACCATAAAATACTTTGGATAGTTTGAAAATATGGTAGGAAACTTTTCATGAGCAAAACCGGGTGATTATTCCACATAAATCACTTCCTCAATAAAACCATTTAGAAAAGCACTTTTGACATTCATTTGAAATAACTTAAAGCAAGTACAAGTCAAAAGCATTCTTATGGACTCACGTCTTCATTCGGATTGAAGGTTTCATCATAATCAATTCATTCTTCTTGATTGAATCCTTAGGCAATAAGTCTAGCCTTGTTTCTAGCAACTTCTCCGGATTCAATAAGTTTATTTCTAAAAACCATTTAGTTCCAATAATGGAATGATCATGAGATTTAGGAATATCCAAAATTTTGTACCTTTCAAATCTATTTAATTCCTCTTGCATATCAATAATCTAAAAATCATCACACAATGCATCATCAATACTTTTAGGCTCATATACGATAAAAGAATAAAGTTATTGATAAAGTACCGCCTTATTTTTACTCCTTGGGAGATATCACCAATGATTTGCTCCTTAGGGTGGCCTCTTGGATATCTTAAGTTATTTGAGAGCTTTTGGTCACCACTAGGTTGCTCATCTTGTTCTTGCTTAATCATCTTTTCCTCATTGGTATGATCCTCCAAAGTTGGTGCTTGAAGATGGATTTGATAGTCATTCATAGATGTACCTACATCATCTTCATCTTTTCTTTCCCAAGTAAATGTAAGATTCATCAAAATAAACATGAATGATTTCCTCATCATATAAGGTTCTTTTCATTATAAACTCTATAGGCCTTTTGTTAGAAGAATAGTTCAGAGATATGCTTATACCCGGCTTTCTATTAAATTTAAGTAAGTTATCACAAATATCCAAAGTAAAACATTTATAACCAAACACTTTAAAATATGCAATTTGAGGCATTCTATAAAAGAGAATTCAAAAGATGTTTTTCTTCAAAATGATCTTAAAAGAATCCTATTTATCATAGCATGTGGTGTTTACGGCTTTGGCCCAAAAATATTTTTGAAGAAGAATCTTCACAAAGCATAGACATAACCAATTTTTGCAAAGTTCAAGTTTTCCTTTCAATAACACCATTTTCCTTTCAAGTTTTCCACTACCTTGAGTCCACACTCAAGGATTTCAACCAATCCACTATATGCTCAAATTCAACAATTACACAAGAGGCTAACCACACTATGGTTTTACACTCACAACCTCTTTTAGTAATTATACAAACAAGGTACACCCTTCCACAAGGGTTTTATATCCAAAGACAACCTAAAGACTAATCTAATCAAAGGCTCACCCACACAATGGGTTTTACACCACAACCTTGATTAATCTAGTCTATGGCTCACCCTAACACAAAAGGGTTTTATGTCTAAAGATAACCTTGCAATGAGCTAGTAAAAAAACAGAATTAAATGAGGAATAAATGAGTTTGAATATTACCAACGCTTCTTGGTAGATAAATACAATTGCTAGCACCACTTCACCTTTGCCTTTGGAATCTTGAATGTACACCTTTGTGAATACTGGTAATGTTCATGCACTGTTCATGCACTATTCACAAAAATTCGGACGACCGAATTTTCCAGCCTCGTCCGAATCTTCTTCCGAATTTCTCTGGAAGAATAGTAGGTACTGTTCATGTGAACAGTAATCATGAGAAGAGGTTGTGGTATAGAACCCTTGAAGGGTGAGCCTCTAGTGTAGAACTTGATCAACTTGAAATTATAGTTGAGATTGATTGAAATCCTTGAGTGGGTACTCAAAGTAGTAAATGTAGATCTTGTGTGATCAAACCGCTATAAATCACTTGTGTTATCTCTTACTATGTACTATCTTTAAATTGAATGTTATTGTGTTTACTTGCATATTTTGTGAAGTATTTGACTCCAATTATTCTCCAAGTTAATTTTGTTAAAAAAGGCAAAGTTTTCAAAAATTAGCCAAAGACCTAATTCACCCCCTATCTTAGGTCTTTCAATTAGCATATAGCCAAGCTGAAAAAAGTCAATATAATAGAAATTGTACTGAGCAAATATGTATCTATGTTTCAGGAAGATGTTTAGCACTAGAAGCTACTCTCCTAGTAGTTTTCTTCTCTTGGCGAATGGTCCTACAAATGAAGTTGCAAAAGCAGTAGCTTGAGCTTGTCCGAAACTTAGAGTGCCAAACATTTCAGAAGGGATTGCTTGAAGAGGCACAATATACATTGTTGTATAAGATAAAGAGAGCATATAGATACTATTTTACAAAAAGTTGGGTTAGGAATGACAAGGGTTAGATTGAGATCAAGAGATTTGGGGATCCCTTTGCTCAAGTGAACAATTGGAGTAGCTTGAGGGAGAGGATGCTCAGTCTCAATTTGAGAAGCTTCTATTGGAGGATTTTCTAGTGCAACTTGTGAAGATTCTTATTTGTCTCCTAGAGCAGCATCTTGCTTCCCCAATCCTAGTTCTTCTTGGCACGCTTTCTAACTTCCCTCAAAACTAGCTTCAAGGTCTCCTCAGATTCTTCCAACAACATCTTCAATCCATACTCAGAGACAGTCACAAACCTTCACCAATATTCATCATAATCTCAAAGGTCACCTCTAAATGTCTCACTTATTCCTGTATCTCTTGCTCTTAGATTACAATCTGTTCAACAAAGCTGGTAAAGGGATAGAGTTGCTTTGTTCATGTCATTAGGAATTTTTATTAGCTCCTGTATATATCTTGATCTCATCTCGTTTTCTACTTCCCAACTCCTCAGCATCTATAACGCACTTCTTTCCAACTCTTGTCTTTGCTTTGACTTGTTCAGCTTCCTTAACATTTTAAATATTCTTAACCTCTTGTCTTTCTATTTCTTCTAGTGTTTCTAACCCATAATTTGATGTTTTCAAGGCTATTCTCTTTTGTTTTTTTTCCAATTTTTTGTTGAGCTACTCCTTCAATAACTTGACCCTCAGACTTCGTTGCCACTTGACTTACAGGTACATCTTCTTTCCCTTTATCATCATCATTATTGTTACTTTCAATATTGTCACCCTCTTCATCAGAATCTCCTGACTCGTCCTTTTCCTCAACTTCTTCTTCCACTTCCTCACTAGCCTCACTATTTTCTTCCTCCTCTTCAGCTCCCTCTTCCTCATTACAAGGAAAAAAAACAAAATTGGAACTGAAAAATTCAGTTTCAAAACAAGGATTTGAAACTAATTTGAAATCATACAAATTCGGTTTCAATTTTGGTGGTCGTGGCTCGATATTGAAACCAAATAAATTCAGCTTCAAATTTGAAATCGAATATAGTCGATTTCAAAATTGACCCGAGAACCAACAGTATTAACCAAATACAGCAACCGATTTTGAAATCGCATTGAATCAATTTGAAACCAAATAGCTAGAAACCAATCTGAAACTAATTATAAAATTTATCAAAAAATAAAAAATATTTGATTTAGAAGTCGATTCCTTCATCAATAAAAAAATCAAAAACATTTTAATTTTGAAATTGCATAGAAACCGATTTTGTTTAAAATCGATTAGCAATATATTTGAATTGGCTTCTAATTAGAAAATAATTATAAAATTCATCAAAAATTAAAAATATTTGGTTTAGAAATCCATTTGAAACTGATATCTTCATCCATAAAAAATATTTAATTTTGAAACCGTTTATTAGAAACCAATTTTATTTAAAACTAATTAGAAATCGAATTTTGAAACCAATTTTTAGTCAATCAATTATAAAATTATCAAAAAATAAAAAAATTGAAACCTATTGAAACCAATATGAAATCGTTATCCTAGCGGTGCTAAATTGGTGTCTAATTAGAAACAGTTTTTTGTAGTTTCAATCTTTGGTTTTAAATCTGTTCTTGTAAGACCTAAGAGGGGGGTGAATTATGTCTTTGGCTAATTATCGAAATCTTTTTTCCTTTTTCCAAATCCTTTGCCTTAATAAACGCTCTTCTTTAAATTCACAAACTTCAAGTTATATGTGATTTGATGATTAATACAAGATTATCAAACTATAAGACCACAACCAATTAATCAAGAACTAAGCATAAATAATAATCACAAGTATGTAACCAAGTAAAGCAATAAGAAAATGAACACACGATTTATAGTGGTTCGATCTCTCCAAGATCTACATCCACTACCTTGAGTCCACACTCAAGGATTTCAACCAATCCACTATATGCTCAAATTCAACAATTACACAAGAGGCTAACCACACTATGGTTTTACACTCACAACCTCTTTTAGTAATTATACAAACAAGGTACACCCTTCCACAAGGGTTTTATATCCAAAGACAACCTAAAGACTAATCTAATCAAAGGCTCACCCACACAATGGGTTTTACACCACAACCTTGATTAATCTAGTCTATGGCTCACCCTAACACAAAAGGGTTTTATGTCTAAAGATAACCTTGCAATGAGCTAGTAAAAAAACAGAATTAAATGAGGAATAAATGAGTTTGAATATTACCAACGCTTCTTGGTAGATAAATACAATTGCTAGCACCACTTCACCTTTGCCTTTGGAATCTTGAATGTACACCTTTGTGAATACTGGTAATGTTCATGCACTCGTTCATGCACTATTCACAAAAAATTCGGACGACCGAATTTTCCGACCTCGTCCGAATCTTCTTCCCGAATTTCTCTCGGGAAGAATAGTAGGTACTGTTCATGTGAACGAGAATCATGAGAAGAGGTTGTGGTATAGAACCCTTGAAGGGTGAGCCTCTAGTGTAGAACTTGATCAACTTGAAATTATAGTTGAGATTGATTGAAATCCTTGAGTGGGTACTCAAAGTAATAAATGTAGATCTTGTGTGATCAAACCGCTATAAATCACTTGTGTTATCTCTTACTATGTACTATCTTTAAATTGAATGTTATTGTGTTTACTTGCATATTTTGTGAAGTATTTGACTCCAATTATTCTCCAAGTTAATTTTGTTAAAAAAGGCAAAGTTTTTCAAAAAATTAGCCAAAGACCTAATTCACCCCCTATCTTAGGTCTTTCAATTAGCATATAGCCAAGTTTGAAAAAAGTCAATATAATAGAAATTGTACTGAGCAAATATGTATCTATGTTTCAGGGAAGATGTTTAGCACTAGAAGCTACTCTCCTAGTAGTTTTTCTTCTCTTGGCGAATGGTCCTACAAATGAAGTTGCAAAAGCAGTAGCTTGAGCTTGTCCGAAACTTAGAGTGCCAAACATTTCGTAAGGGATTGCTTGAAGAGGCACAATATACATTGTTGTATAAGATAAAGAGAGCATATAGATACTATTTTACAAAAAGTTGGGTTAGGAATGACAAGGGTTAGATTGAGATCAAGAGATTTGGGGATCCCTTTGCTCAAGTGAACAATTGGAGTAGCTTGAGGGAGAGGATGCTCAGTCTCAATTTGAGAAGCTTCTATTGGAGGATTTTCTAGTGCAACTTGTGAAGATTCTTATTTGTCTCCTAGAGCAGCATCTTGCTTCCCCAATCCTAGTTCTTCTTGGCACGCTTTCTAACTTCCCTCAAAACTAGCTTCAAGGTCTCCTCAGATTCTTCCAACAACATCTTCAATCCATACTCAGAGACAGTCACAAACCTTCACCAATATTCATCATAATCTCAAAGGTCACCTCTAAATGTCTCACTTATTCCTGTATCTCTTGCTCTTAGATTACAATCTGTTCAACAAAGCTGGTAAAGGGATAGAGTTGCTTTGTTCATGTCATTAGGAATTTTTATTAGCTCCTGTATATATCTTGATCTCATCTCGTTTTCTACTTCCCAACTCCTCAACATCTATAACGCACTTCTTTCCAACTCTTGTCTTTGCTTTGACTTGTTCAGCTTCCTTAACATTTTAAATATTCTTAACCTCTTGTCTTTCTATTTCTTCTAGTGTTTCTAACCCATAATTTGATGTTTTCAAGGCTATTCTCTTTTGTTTTTTTTCCAATTTTTTGTTGAGCTACTCCTTCAATAACTTGACCCTCAGACTTCGTTGCCACTTGACTTACAGGTACATCTTCTTTCCCTTTATCATCATCATTATTGTTACTTTCAATATTGTCACCCTCTTCATCGTAATCTCCCCGACTCGCCCTTTTTCCTCAACTTCTTCTTCCACTTCCTCACTAGCCTCACTATTTTCTTCCTCCTCTTCGACTCCCTCTTCCTCATTACAAGGGAAAAAAAACAAAATTGGAACCGAAAAATTCGGGCTTTCAAAACAAGGATTTGAAACTAATTTGAAATCATACAAATTCGGTTTCAATTTTGGTGGTCGTGGCTCGATATTGAAACCAAATAAATTCAGCTTCAAATTTGAAATCGAATATAGTCGATTTCAAAATTGACCCGAGAACCAACAGTATTAACTAAATACAAAGAACCGATTTTTGAAATCGCATTGAATCAATTTGAAACCAAATAGCTAGAAACCAATCAAAACTAATTATAAAATTTATCAAAAAATAAAAAAATATTTGATTTAGAAGTCGATTCCTTCATCAATAAAAAAATCAAAAACATTTTAATTTTGAAATTGCATAGAAACCGATTTTGTTTAAAATCGATTAGCAACATATTTGAATTGGCTTCTAATTAGAAAATAATTATAAAATTCATCAAAAATTAAAAATATTTGGTTTAGAAATCCATTTGAAACTGATATCTTCATCCATAAAAAATATTTAATTTTGAAACCGTTTATTAGAAACCAATTTTATTTAAAACTAATTAGAAATTGAATTTTGAAACCAATTTTTAGTCAATCAATTATAAAATTATCAAAAAATAAAAAAATTGAAACCTATTGAAACCAATATGAAATCGTTATCCTAGCGGTGCTAAATTGGTGTCTAATTAGAAACAGTTTTTTGTAGTTTCAATCTTTGGTTTTAAATCTGTTCTTGTAAGACCTAAGAGGGGGGTGAATTATGTCTTTGGCTAATTATCGAAATCTTTTTTCCTTTTTCCAAATCCTTTGCCTTAATAAACGCTCTTCTTTAAATTCACAAACTTCAAGTTATATGTGATTTGATGATTAATACAAGATTATCAAACTATAAGACCACAACCAATTAATCAAGAACTAAGCATAAATAATAATCACAAGTATGTAACCAAGTAAAGCAATAAGAAAATGAACACACGATTTATAGTGGTTCGATCTCTCCAAGATCTACATCCACTACCTTGAGTCCACACTCAAGGATTTCAACCAATCCACTACATGCTCAAATTCAACAATTACACAAGAGGCTAACCACACTATGGTTTTACACTCACAACCTCTTTTAGTAATTATACAAACAAGGTACACCCTTCCACAAGGGTTTTATATCCAAAGACAACCTAAAGACTAATCTAATCAAAGGCTCACCCACACAATGGGTTTTACACCACAACCTTGATTAATCTAGTCTATGGCTCACCCTAACACAAAAGGGTTTTATGTCTAAAGATAACCTTGCAATGAGCTAGTAGAAAAACAGAATTAAATGAGGAATAAATGAGTTTGAATATTACCAACGCTTCATGGTAGATAAATACAATTGCTAGCACCACTTCACCTTTGCCTTTGGAATCTTGAATGTACACCTTTGTGAATACTGGTACTGTTCATGTACTGTTCATGCACTGTTCATGTGAATAGTGGTACTGTTCATGCACCGTTCATGCACCGGTCACAAAAATTCGGACGACCGAATTTTCCAGCTTCGTCTGAATCTTCTTCCGAATTTCTCTGGAAGAATAGTAGACACTGTTCATGTAAACAGTAATCACTGTTCATGCACTATTCACAAAATTCGGACGACCGAATTTTCCAACTTCGTCCGAATCTTCGTCCAAATTTCTCTGGAAGAATAGTAGGTACTGTTCATGTGAACAGTAGTCATGTTCACGTGAATAGTGTTACTGTTCACAGTGCAGAAAAATTTCGGATGACCGAATTTGCATCCGAATTTTTCAAACTTTGTCAAAACATGTTTAAATCAATTCAAACAAGTTGAAAAATATTCTAGCCTCAAAGATAAGTCATTAAAAATCTTTTATGTGCAAAAACCATTTATGAAAACTTGATAATTTAGGTAAGTTCAAAACCATTGAAACCATTTAAATCAAGTTTTGTGCTCTCAATTGCAACTCATAGATTCCAAGACTTAAGAGTGTAGGGTTTACAATATTTACCTATTAACCACATGTCACCTACACTTCATGTCTTCAAAGCCTTCATTAATCTTGAACAAACTCTTCAATCTTTAATCACTTTGATATATTGGAGTTGTTCTTGCCTTTTAGCTTCAAGGCAATGAGACGTCATACTTCTTAATCCAACAATCCTATCACACAACATACAAGCATATTAGTCCTCATCAATGTTTGTCATTAATCAAAACTAATCATAACTACATGATTTGCCCTTAGGGCTAACAGTTCTTTTCTTGTAGTGCCTCTTCCCCAAGATTTTCATTCTCTTCTTTATTTATTTCACTCGACTCATTACTATTTTCTTCTCCTTCCTCCACCACAGGCTCCTCGAGGCTTTCTTGCTTTCCAATTTCTTTTCCTTTGGATTTTCCACCATTTTTCATATATTTCTCAAATTTGTTTTGAATTTTTCTTTTGCTCACGAACTTTTTTATCAATCTCTCTCTTCTCATTAACAACAATCAATCATCTGTCTCCACATTCACGTTTAAATAGTCAAATAGAACATATAATATCATACCATAAGGTAATCCCCTAGTGTGAGTAATAGATTTTGTAATGCTTATCATCAAATAACACAAATTAAACTCGTCTTTTCTGAACATGCCACATCAAGCATAGCTCATTTGTAGTAATGTAATCAAAGGTACCAACTTTAGGAGCAGTTTGATTTCTTTTCTCTTGGGAGCCATTGTGATGAATCAAATAGTATAGGGGAAACGAAGTGATACTCTTGGAGAGGTTAAAGGTCTTCAAGCTATTTTGTGCCTATGACAGACTGAATTTTGGGCCTTTGAACTAGCTTCCAAATATTGTTCCTTTCAAATTGATTCAGCTCTTCTTGCATGGCCAACATCCACTTTCATCCTCTTGTACTTCATCATACTTTTTGGGGTCAATCTGTGAGAATAAGGCAACATTTCCAACCATTTTTCTAAGTTTCCTTCTTGTGATGATTTTCTCACAGGGTTCTGTCAAAATATTTTCTTTAGCATGATACTTATGAAATCTCCATTCTTTGGATAGGTTCTCCAGATTAGCTCAAGAAATTAGCTCTTCATTAGGATTAGCTACATAAACATTAGCTTGACTCATTTCCTATTCAGCATCTTTCTGTTTACCACTTTCTTGTTGAAGTTCAATTCTGATTTCTTCATTTTTTTCATTTTGATGATTTCCACTTTCATCACCATGTAGCTCATGTTCTTCTTCATTGGATATAGTTGAGCTAGTTTTACTGAAGGCAAAATGAATTGATTTTCCCACAACGAGTGTCTTTCTATTGAAGATTTTGTAGGCTTTGCTTTAATTTGAATAACCAAGGAAGATTTCTTCACTGGCCTTCGCATCAAATTTTCTCAAGTTGTCCTTCTTGTCATTTAGGATGAAGTACTTGTATCCAAAAGCTTTGAAGTACCCAATGTTGGGTTTTGCTCCCTTCCATAGCTCATATGGTGTCTTCTTCAGTATTGATCTTACGAGTGCCCTGCTCAAAATGTAACAAGCTATATTCATAGCCTCAACCCAAAAGTTTTAGGCAACCTACTTTCACTTAACATGGTTCCAACCATATCCTAAAGTCTATTTTTCCTTCCACCACTCCATTTTGATGTGGAGTTCTTGGTGTTGAGAAGTTGTAATTGATGTCTTTTTCATTGTAGAATTCCTCGAATAGCTTGTTCTCAAATTATCTGCCATGATCATTTCTGATTGCAGTCACACCATACCTCTTCTGATTTTGAATTTTCTTGCATAGATTAACAATTTGGTTAAATGCCTTATCCTTCCTAGCAAGGAAGATGGTCCAAGTAAATCTAGAGTAATAATCAACAATGACTAACACATAAGATTTACCAATTGAGCTAGATGCAGTAACAGGACCAAAAGTTCAAGTGGTCTAGTGCTAGAGATAATCCCTTTGGATTTGAATGATGATCTAGTTTGTTTTCCAAGCTGACATACATCACACAGGCTATCTTTTTCAAATTTAAGCTTAGGAAGACCATCAACAAGCTGTTTATTTGAAAGTTTTGAGATCAAATGCTTACTAGCATGACCTAGTCTTCTATGCCACAACCAAATATCATCAGTCAATGAAGCTAGGAAGATACCATTCAAGCTGTCCAACAATTTGCATTAAGCATACAAATATGTTCAACTCTTTAGTCAGTAAAGACTATACTCTCATCATGCATTCTCATAACTTTACAAGAAGAAGGTTCAAAGATGACTTTCATGTTCTTCTCACATAATTAACTCATACACAACATATTATATTTCAATATATTCACCAAAGAAGCATCCGCTATCTATGTGCCATCCTTTTTTTATTAGCTCGCTCTTGTGGCACACCTGCAAAACAGATTATTTCTTTTTAGGTACCCAATCTAGCTGGGGTCCTTTTTGGTCAGTAGCTGCATTAGCTTGAGTGCTTTTAGGCATCCAAATCGTTCTAGTTTGAGTCTTTTTCTTCCTACACCGGTTACCTTTGTGTCCTTCATGACCACAAGCAAAATAGATTATAGGTAAATGACTAGATAACGATGCCTTTACAAAGTTTGATACATTTTTGACGATGCCTTTACAAAGTTTGATACATTTTTTCTCTGAGAAGATGATAGATCATATCCTAATCCAGAGTTTTCAAATGAATACCTTTGAATTCCAAGGAGCAAATCAAGAGTCTCTTTTCCTTTTGTAAACTTTGTCAAATCTTATGTCAATGAGTCAACTTTCTTTTGTAAAGAGTTATTTTCATTCAAAAGTTGAGTATTCAAGTCATTTGAAATAACAAGCTCTTTTCTCAATTTTATTAGCTCATAAAATGCTTCATCTAACTCCTTACATGTTTGACCAAGAAGTAACAAACAAATACTTTCAGAAGGACCAGGACGACTAACTTGAGTAATTTTAGATATGCTAGATTAAAAAAATTCTGTCTGTCTCTGTTTCAAATTTCAATTACTTGAAATCTTTCTTGAGTTGCACATATTTCTTTGTGAGAATTGTGTACTCTTAGTAAAATTCATTGTAAGTATCTTCAAGCTCCTCATAAGCCACATAGTCAGAAAGATATACCTCATCCTTGGTCCGGTCATGATTATTTGTATCTTTGTCCTAGTTGTTGCTACATTTGCCATCTTTTTCTACCATTAGACATAGGTTTGCTCTTTTAGTGCTTTCTTCTTCTTCTTCTTCACTTGAGGAGATAGAATCATCACTGTCACTCTAGCATAGTTTTCTTTTTCTCCTTCTTTTCTTTTTTCTTTAGCTTGGGACAATTTGGTTTGATGTGTCCAGGCTTGTTGCATTCATAGAACACAACTTCTATTCCTTTTTTCTTTGGCTAAGATTCTGGCTTAGGGGAAAGATTTTTCTTCAATATCCTTTTGAGATATTTGCCATTCTTTTTGTAGAATCTTCTAGATTTTTGAGCTAATAGAGCCATCTCATCTTCCTTCATTTCACTGGATGTTTCATTGTCATTGATGAAGCTTTCAAGGCAATGTCATCTCTTTTCTTTTTCGCGCTGGTAGAGTTCTTTGCACGAGTCATGTGTCTAGAGTGAACCAATTAGTTCATCATAACCATATCTGGTCAAATCATTAGCTTCAGATAGAACAATAACTTTAGCTTCCCATTTTTCAGTTAGGGATCTAAGAATCTTTTTTACCATTTCTTCCTCAATTAGCTCTTTGCCCAGAGCATTCAGTGAGTTCACAATTTCAGTTAATCTATTGTTCAATTAAGAAACAGTTTCATCCAGCCTCATAGTGAACAGTTCATAATCTCTCCTCAACATTTTAATTTTTTGACTTTTAACTTGATTGGTTCCTTTATTTATCCCACACTTCTTTTGTAGATTTACAGGCAAAAATTTTGTCGTATTCATTCACATCAAGTGCACATTGAAGAATTTTTAAAGCTTTAGCATTAATTTGGATGTTTCTCTAGTCAGTTTTAGAATATTCAGATTTTAGCTTGACAATCTTGACATCCTCAACAATGTTTGTTGGAATAATAGGACCATTTACAATGACTTTCCAATATTCAATATCTATGGATTGTATGAAATTTCTCATCCTAGTTTTCCAGTAGGAATAATTTGAACCACCAAGGAGTGGTGGACTAGAAATAGACTGTCCTTCTAGTAAACCACAACTAGTAACCCTAGACGTACTAGCCATGGATCTTCTCTAGGCTATTAAACCTTTTGGCTTGCAAGAGACTAGCTCTGATACCAATTGTAGATCTCAACAATGTCCAAGAGGGGGTGCATTGTACTTTTTTAAAATTATTGACCTTTTTAAAGCAGAATTAAAAATGTGAAATTTGAAAAGCTACTAGTTGGTTGATAAGACAAAAGATGAAATCCAATATGAGTGTCAAGCTAATTTTCTCATATTGAGCTAACTTAATGTAACATTAGCTTAAGTGTCATAGGAGAATTTTGTTGGACTCAGTATGCAACTTTCTATTGTTTTGGAGAATGCATAGAAGTAAATAGCCAACCTGATCATTGCAGTATGAAAATAGCTTCAGAAAGTTATCAAGCTAATAGACACTTTGAAAGACAGCTTCTGTAATATTGTCTGATGAATAGTTTCAGCATTTTTTTTCCATTGTGTGGAGAATATGCTTCGACCTTGATCATTTTTACATAAGATATGTTTGCAAAATGAAAAGTAGATAGCAATAAACTAAGCAAATAGTTAAGGCTATGTAAAGCAAAAATTAAAAGAGACATAAGCATTTTTATTATGGTTCGGCAACATGCCTACATCGACTTCTTGATAATCCCATCTCAAGAATTTTCACTAACCTAATCACTTTAAGGGTAAATATCAAACCATACAACCCTAAGTATCTTACATTCAAGAAACTCTCAAGTTGTACCCACTAGTTTTACTCATAGATCTAACAACTATCTCTAGATTTTCAGTAGATCTAGTAACTATTTTCCACTCAAGAACTTCCTCAGCCTTGGTGCCACAAGAATATAATCGGCACTTGTGAATCGTGAAGAGATGGAGAAGAAAAGATTGAAGCTTTCACTTGCTTCCACTATCAGCTCATACTTTTTACTTTTTTCTCTTTTCTGTCTGAAAGCGTTTCTCTCTTAGATTTCAGCTTTTCTGCTTTCAACTTAAAGAACTCTCAACTTCTTTAAGAAACCCATGCACATCTCTTGAATATTTAAGGGTGACAAGGGTTATTTTTATAGTAGATAAATATCCTATGAAAAGATTAAAGATAATTTAGTCAAATGGTACTTTGTTCAAGTTTTGTTCAAAGGTCAAAAAGTTCCTTTGAAGAAAAATCAACTTTTGTAAGGCATAGATGAACATGTGAATTCTAATCATCTTAGCATGATTCTTCCACAGAAACTCAGCTCATTTCTTTTGCCTCAAAAGTTGGTTCAAATCACTTTTTTGCTATTTTAGTGTAAGTCAAAAAAGTTAAAGCTTGACTACTTTTGAAAAAGCGATTCTAGCTAGTTGCAAAGTTAAAAAGTGATTCTGTCTAACTGTGAAATCAATTATTGACAAGAATCGAAAAGTATATATCCAAAAATTTATACTGCTTAATTCTTGAACTTATATAGCTTGATCATGATCTTTCAAGGCATATTTTGAAATCAACTCAACAAATACTCATTAGATAACTTAAAACATGTTTTGTTAGTTATCAAAAATAGAAGGTTATATCCTTGAGTCAACAACTACTATCTTCCTCGCACACATCTTAGGATCCAAAATCCTAACCTTTTCCCATTGAAGGTGTCCTGTCCAAGATTTGTTCCTATCACGGATGTAGTGATAAGTACTTCTTTATTGCGTTTTTGAATTGTAGTCACCATAAAAGAAATCATTTTTGTTGTAATACTTTGTGATTTGTATTGCAGAGGTGGGATATGGTAAACTGGCTTCTAGCTATTCAGGATGACCCCACAAATATGATATTAGAACAAAAGGACGCATTTTTATCATGGAGGTGCATGAAATGGGTGGGATCATTGTATTGCAGTAGTTGGGTAGAATTTGACGGATAGCTTAGCAGCGTTATTTTTTAAAATTTAAGTTTTGTTCATAAACATTACAATGATTTGTCTATTAAGCTTTGTAAGTTGATGCGTTTCATAATCGTTATCGTGTATTGATTATATAAAATTCACTAAAAATTACATTAATAGCAATTTACCAAAAAATTAAAATTTTTAAACTTTTTAGATCTAGTTCTGCCAGTCCTAAAGTTCGGCCAAAAACTGGCAGAATTAGAGCATAAGTTTTTCTAGTTTCTAGCCAAACTCCATGGCGGAACTCATCCCTGAAAGACCTAATATAGGGGTGAATTAGGTATTTGTTAGGTCTTTGACTAATTATCAAAATCTTTTCCCGTTTTGCAAATTCTTTGCCTTAATAAAAGCTATTTGTCAAATTCACAAACTCCAAGTCTATATGTAATTTAATAGTTGAGATAAGATGATCAAACAATAAACCACAGTCAATCAATCAACAACTTATAATAAATATTAATAACACATGTATGTAAACAAGTAAACACTATTTATAGTAGTTCGATCTCTACAAAATCTACATCAACTACCTTGAATCCACACTCAAGGATTTCAACTAATTCACTAAATGCTTAAATCAAGAAATTACACAAGAGACTTATCCTTCAATGGGTTTTACTACAATAACCTCTTTTACACAAACAATCAAGGCTCACCCTTCACCAAAGGATTTTATGTCACTAGACAACATTAACCAATCTAATCAAAGGCTTACCCTCACAAAAGGGTTTTATGTCACACAACAACCTTGATCAATCTAGTCAATGGCTCACCCTTCATAAGGGTTTTATGTCTCTAGACAATCTTGATCAATCTAGTCAATGGCTCACCCTTTACAAGGATTTTATGTCTCTTGACAACCTTGAATCAAGCACAATAAGAATCAAAAGATAGAATTCGGATGTTACCAACACTTTTTGGTGGATAAATACAATAGATAGCACCACTTCACTTTTTATCTTTGGAATCTTGAATTTCAATCTTTGAGCACAAAACAATTTGAGATCTTTTCAAATAATTTTGAAAAAACAAGTTAGAACTTCTTAGATTTCAAGAGATTAAAGATCTACATAAAAAATTGAAGTCTGTAGTTTTTATAGGGTTTGAAAATCAGCTCAAACGTTCCAAAAAATGACTAGTAACAGTAAAATTCAGACGATTGAATTTGACCCTCAGCGTCCTAATTTTTCTGGAAGTTACTGTTCACAAAACAGTTGTACTGTTCACTATTCGCTATTCAAATTTGGATGACCGAATTTGACCCTCTGCATATGAATTTTGTGTTCAAATTTCTCTGAAAAATAGTAGTTACTATTAACTAAAATAGTAGTTACTGTTCATTGTATTAGCTCAAAGGACAAATCATGTAATTTTTGATTAATGACAAATATTGATGACGACTAATATGCTTATATATTGTGTGATAGGATTGGTGAACTAAGAAGTATGAAGTCTCATTGCCTTCAAGGCAAAGTGCAAGAACAACTTCAATAAGCCAAAGTGATTGGAGTTTGAAGAAGGTTGTTCAAAGATGATCTAAAGGCATTGAAAATTTGCAGTGTAGGGTACATATGCTAAATAGGTATAATTTTTCTGTAAACTCTACACTTGTATGTCTTGGAATCTATTGAATGCATAAGAGAGCATAAAACCATTTTTCTTAATCTTGAATGGCTTTAGGGAACTTTTTGTTAATAAATGTGTTTTTGTATCTTAAAAGATTTTGAGTAAACTTTGCATGATCAAAGAGATTTGATTATGGTTCTTAAGTTTATATATGTCTAAATAACTTATCTATACGTACAAAATGTTTTTAAACATATTGAAGTTAAATCTCAAATCATTTTACAAAGTTTGAAAACCAAATTTTAAAATGACTATTGTGCTTCCAAAAAATTCAGTCATCCGATTTTTGTAACAAAAAAATAGTTACTATTTTTCTAGAGAAATTTGGACACAAGTTCAGACGCATGAAGAAAAATTCGGTCGTCCGAATTTTTGTCTTCAACATGGTTACTGTTTTTCCAGAGAAATTCGAACTAAAATTTGGACGCATGGAAAAAATTCAGTCGTTCGAATTTTTCCAAAAATGTGCAACAGTAAATTTCGGACGATAAATTCGGACGGACAAGAAAAATTTGGTCATCTGAATTTTCTGAAACTAGCAGTTACTAGTCATTTTATGGCTGTTAAAACTGATTTTCAAATTCTATAAAAGCTATAAACTTCAGATCTTTTGTAAGTTTTGAATCTTTGAGAACTCTAAACATTCCAAAGCCTTTAGCAAACATTTTAAGCTCTCTTCTGTCTTGTGCTTTCAATTGATGATTCAAGATTCCAAAGACAAAAATATATGAAGGTGAAACATTGTGTAATTATCTACCAAGAAAGTGGTAACATGTTATCCATTCTCCATTTAATTTTGTAATGAGCTAGTAGAAAACAAAATTAAATGGAGAATGAATAACATGTTACCACTTTCTTGGTAGATAATTACACAATGTTGCACCTCGTCACTTTATTGTCTTTGGAATCTTGAATGATCAATCGAAAACACAAGACAAAAGAGAGCTTTGATGTTTACTAAAGATTTTAGAATGTTAAGATTTCTCAGAGGTTCAAAACTTACAAAAATTCTTGAGTTTTTGTCTTTTATAGATTTAAAAAATTAATTTTAACAATCATAAAACGGCTAATAATGGCTAGTTTCTGAGGACTTCAGACGTCTGAACTTGCTCCTCTGCATCCGAACTTGCGTCCGAACATCACTGTGACATGTGTCTTGAAAAGATCGAATGTCCGAACTTTGCCTTCTGCGTCCGAACTAGCGTCCAAATTTCTCTGGAAAAACAGTAATCATGTCACAGTTTGGACGTCCGAACTTGTGTCCGAACTGGTCATACTTTGTCAAAACATTTAAAAATCAACCTCAATAATCTTGAAAACTTTTTGTATAAAGAGGTAAGTCATTTAAACACTTTTAAACCAAAAAAATGTTACCAGAATACTTTCATCATACAGAGTTTACTCATAATCATTTAAGACATCAAAAGCATACTTGTTATTCAAAAGTTCATTCAAAGCCATTTAAGATTCAAAACAAGTTTTTGCTTTCTTATACATTCAAAAAATTGCAAGACACACAAGTGTAGGGTTTACAAAGATATACCTATTAAGCACATGTAACCTACACTTCATGTCTTCAAAGCCTTCAATCATCTTGAATAAACTCCTCAATTTTTAATCACTTTGACATATTGGAGTTGTTCTTGCATTTTGGCTTCAAGGCAATGAGACTTCAAACTTCTTAATCCAACAATCCTATCACACAAATGACATAAAGATTAGTCCTCATCAATGTTTGTCATTAATCAAAAGTTAATCAAAACCTCATGATTTGCCCTTATGGCTAACAATCTCCCCCTTTTTGATGATGACAAACTTTGATGCAAAATGTGATGGATTTAAACAATGAAGAACAAAGAAGTATTGATGTCAATGATAGATAATAACCAATTTGGCATATTGACATTCAAAAGGCTTAATATGAGCCTATAGCCGAACCGATCTCCATTTACCTAATTCCTTCCAACAAATAATTAATCATTTAGAAAAGGTTCTAAGAGAGGTTTTAAGGTTGTAAAAGTTTATCAATGCTCCCCCTTAGATTGTACTCATTTTTCAACAAGTTTAGACTTGAGATGTTGTGAATCCAAATTTTGACATATCAAGTTTGAACTGTAAAATAAGTGAAATGAAAAGTTGAAAATTTTGAAAATAAGCTTTCCCAAGGTTGTTCAAACATAGTAGATGAGATTAAAACATATTTGAATCAATTTGAACAACAAAAGAGTACTTTTTGGCAACAAAATTTGAATTTTGAAATTTCAAGTCCAAACTGTAAAATATGTGAGGCTGAAGCGATAATTTTTGAAAATAAGCTTTTCTAAGGTTGTTCAAATATGATAGGAAGGATTAAAAGAATTTTCAAATAATTTGAACAACATAAAAATATTTTTGGTAAGAAAGTTTGGATGCGTCCGAATTTTTGGCAACAAGTTTAAAAAGATGATTTTGCATTTTCAAATGAACTGTAAAAGTACTCAAATATGTATGTTCGTAAAAGCACTCATTTTAGCTTTGCAAAACCACAAAACTCATGCATTCAATTGTTTTCATGAATCATTCAGAAATCATAAATCAGGTCAAGAACTAAGTTCAAGATTTCAACTTCAACTTAACTATATTCCAGAATCTCAGAAAACAACTAAAACCTTACATATTATAACACTTTCAATTTAAATTCCAAATTGTTAGCCCTAAGGGCAAATCATGTAGTTTTTGATTAATAACAAATATTGATGAGGACTAATATGCTTATATATTGTGTGATAGGATTGGTGAACTAAGAAGTATGAAGTCTTATTGCCTTCAAGCCAAAGTGCAAGAACAACTTCAATAAGCCAAAGTGATTGAAGTTTGAAGAAGGTTGTTCAAAGATGATCTAAAGGCTTTGAAAATTTGCAGTGTAGGGTACATATGCTAAATAGGTATAATTTTTCTGTAAACTCTACAGTTGTATGTCTTGGAATCTATTGAATGCATAAGAGAGCATAAAACCATTTTTCTTAATCTTGAATGGCTTTGGGGAACTTTTTGTTAATAAATGTGTTTTTGTATCTTAAAAGATTTTGAGTAAACTTTGCATGATCAAAGAGATTTGATTATGGTTCTTAAGTTTATATATGTCTAAATAACTTATCTATACGTACAAAATGTTTTTAAACTTATTGAAGTTAAATCTCAAATCATTATACAAAGTTTGAAAACCAAATTTTAAAATGACTATTGTAGGGTATATATGCTAACAGGTATATCTCTATGTAAACTCTACACTTGTATATCTTAGAATCTATTGAATGCATAAGAGAGCATAAAATTAGTTTTCTAAATCTTAAATGGCTTTAAATGAACTTTTTGATGAATGTGTTTTTGTATCTTAAAAGATTTTGAGAAACTTTACATGATCAAAGAAAAAGAAATTTGATTATGGTTCTCAAGCTTATATATGTCTGAATAACTTATCTATACATACAAAATGTTTTCAAACTTATTGAAGTTAAATCTCAAATGATTTTACAAAGTTTGAATGTGTTTCCAAAAAATTCGTTCGTTCAATTTTTGTAGCAAAAAATAGTTACTGTTTTTCTAGAGAAATTCAAACGCAAGTTCGGACAAATAAAAAAATTTGGTCGTCCGAATTTTTGTCTTTTGCATGGTTACTGTTTTTCCAGAGAAATTCAGTGAGGACAAAGATTCGGACGTAGGGAAAAAAATTCGGTCATCCGAATTTTTCCAGAGAAACGTGCAACAATAAAATTTTGACAATAAATTCGGATGCACAAGAAAAATTTGGTCGTTTAAATTTTCTAAAACTAGCCGTTACTAGCCGTTTTTAGCTGTTAAAGCTAATTTTCAAATTCTATAAAAGCTATAAACTTGAAATCTTTTGCAAGTTTTGAATCCTTGAGAACACTAAACATTCTAAAGCCTTTAGCAAACATTTTAAGCTCTATTTTGTCTTGTGCTTTCAATGATGATTCAAGATTTCAAAGACAACAAAGTGTGAAGGTGAAACATTGTGGAATCATCTACCAACAAGTGGTAACATCTACACATTCTCCTCTCTTTATTAAATTGTGTTTTCTACTAGCTCATTGCAAGGTTATCTTGATAACATAAAATCCTTTAGATAAGGGTGATCCTTGAAATTGTGGTTCAAGGTTGTTTGTAGATATAAAATCCTTTGGTAGGGTGAACCTTGTTTATAGAATTGCTAAAGAGGTTGTGAGTGTAAAACCATTGTGTGGTGAGCCTCATATGTAATTTGTGAACTTGAGCATCTAGTAGATTGTTTGAAATCCTTAAGTGTAGGCTTAAGATAGTGGACGTAGAAATCTTGAAGAGATCGAACCAATATAAATTGTTTGTGAAATACCTAAGAGGGGGTGTGAATTAGGAATTTGGATAATTTTTGCAAAATCAAACCTTTCATATGTATAGATCAATAACAGATTATATGGACAAGAGAGAAACAATTTATGGCAAAGCAATATAAGAAATGTAGATCAAGGAACACAAGCAATTTATAGTGGTTCGATCCTCAAGATCTAACTCCACTACCTTAAGCCTACACTTAAGGATTTCAATTACTCTACTATATACTCAAGTTCACAGATTACAAGAGAGGCTCACCACACTATGGTTTTACACTCACAACCTCTTCTAGTAACTTTTACAAACAAGGCTCACCACACACAATGGTTTTATATCTCAAAAAACCTTGAATTACAACTTCAAGGATCACCCATATCTAAAGGGTTTTATGTTATCAAGATAACCTTGCTTGAGCTAGTAGACCAACACAATTTAATAAGTAAAGATGAGTGTGTAGATGTTACCACTTGTTGGTAGATATTACACAAAGTTGCACCTTCACACTTTGATGTCTTTGGATTGAATAATTGAATGCACAAGACATAAGAGAGCTTGAGAAATGTTTGTAAAAGACTTTAGAAAGCTTAGAGTATTCAAGGATTCAAAACTTACAAAAGATTGCACGTTTATAGCTTTTATAGTATTTGAAAATCAGTTAGAACAGCTATAAAACGGCTAGTTAATGGCTATTTTCAGGAAATTCAGACGATCGAATTCTGCGTCCGAATTTTTCGGACGATCAAATTCTTCTTGATGCATCTGAATCTTCATTCAAATTTCTCTGGAAGAACAGTGACCGTGCTGAGGGCCAAAATTCGGACGACCGAAATTTTCTTCATGCGTCCGAATCTTCTTCCGAATTTTTCTGGAAGAACAGTAGAAAACTTTTGCTACCAAATTTGGACTGAAATACCTAAGAGGGGGGGGGGGTGAATTAGGTATTTAGCTAATTTTCGCAAACTTAAACCTTTTAAGCGTTTAGACCAAGAACAAGTTATGTAAGCTAATTATAGATAATTGATAGCAAGACAATAATGAAAGCAATAGCAAAGAACTCAAACAATTTATAGTGGTTCGATCCTCAAGATCTACGTCCACTACCTTAAGCTCACACTTAAGGATTTCAACAAATCTACTAATTGCTCAGGTTTACAAATTACAAGAGAGGTTCACCACACTTTGGTTTTACACTCACAACCTCTTCTAGTAATTTCTTACAATACAAGGCTCACCAACCTATGGTTTTATATCTCAAACAACCTTGAATTACAACTTCAAGGATCACCCTTATCTAAAGGGTTTTATGTTATCAAGATAACCTTGCTAGAACTAGTAGATCAACACAATTGAATAAGTAAAGAAGAGTGTGTAGAAGTTACCACTTGATGGTAGATATTACACAAATTTGCACCTTCACACTTTGATGTCTTTGGATGGATCAATTGAATGCACAAGACATAAGAGATCTTAAGAAATGTTTGCTAAATGCTTTTGAATGCTTGGAGTTTTTAAGATTTCAAGAGTTACAAAAATTTGCATGTTTATGGCTTTTATAGAATTTGAAAATCTGTTAAAACGTTCATAAAACGGCTAGTAATCGACTAGTTTCGAAAAATTCGGACGACCGAATTTCTTGGTCACGTCCGAATCTTCGTCCCAATTTCTCTGGATGAATAGTAACCATGCTTTGAGAACAAAAATTCGGACGACCAATTTTTTTGCTGCCTCCGAATCTTCTTCCGAATTTCTCGGAAGAACAGTGACTATGCTTGAAGGCCAAAAATTCGGGACGACCGAATTTTTTGGTTGCGTCCGAATCTTCTTCCGAATTTCTCTGGAAGAATAGTAGCAAACTTTTGCTACAAAATTTGGACGATCGAATTTTTTTGAAAGCATTTTCAAACTTTGTAAAATCATTTGAGATATAACTTCAATGAGTTTGAAAAACGTTTGATATATATAGAGAACTTATATAACTATATTTAAGCTTGAAACACATGAACATATGAAGTTTATAAACATATCTTATAGAAAGATTCATTCAAAGCCTTTTAAGATTATAAGACTATTTTTATGCTCTCTTATGCATTCAATGATAACCAAGACATGCAAGTGTAGAGTTTACATAGAAATTTACCTAAAAGTTAAATGCACTCTACACTTCAAGTCTTCAATGCCTTTTGATCATCTTCTAGAAAACCAGTTTGAATCAATTTGAACAACAATAGAGCACATTTTGGCAACAAAATATGCATGCATCCGAATTTCAGAACATGCATCCGAATTTTTTGATCTTGCATCCGAATTTTTAAATCTTAAGTCAAAACTTATAATAACTTCAATATAATGAATTCCTAAGGTTGTTCAAACATACTAGAAGAGATTAAAACAGATTTAGATCAATTTGAACAACAATAGAATACTTTTTGGTAACAAGTTTTAGCTCATGCATTCATGCATTCAAATGTTTTCATAGAGTTTTCATAGAGTAAAACTTCAAGAGAAAGTTATTCATTTACAGAAAACACACAGAAACATCTATAGGATGCATATAAAAAAAATTCATATGCAGAAAAATTCATTATCTCATCACATAGCAGTTTTTCACACATTTTGTCATTTTGTCATCCTCATTTTTTCTCCCCCTTTTGTCATCAGTCAAAGATGGGGTCAATGAAAATGAGATTAACAATTTAACACATAAAGGAAGCTCTCATCACTGAGATTTCATCATTGAGCTTCACTATTACAGAAGATGCAAGAAAAATTCTGAAGAAGATTATAACATTAGATGCATAATTAAAAATTCAAGTAACTTAAAGCAGTAAATAGAATGGAAGAGATGCTTAGTCTTGTGATGTTGATGAAGAGGCTCTGCTAATCCCTTTCTTGATGGCCAAGTGCTTCACTCTTCCTTGGCTGAATGAAATGTGTGATGGTGAGACAATTTCAGTTTGAGCTACTTGGCTTCCTGCCTTTTGTGGTTCTTCATGAACATGTTCTTCTTCTTCTTCTTGTTCTGCCACTGTCTCATCATCTCCTCCTTGGTCATCCCCATCATCACTGTCATTATCTTTGTCTTTCTTATCTTTCTCTTCATCATCTTCCTCATTTCTATCTTGAGGCCTAGAGGGTCCTTCACCACTTTGAGTATTTCTCATTAAGATTTCCTCAATGTGTTTCACTCTACTCTCTAGTCTGTCTAATTTTCCTAGAACCATTGGAGCAAATGATTCAAAGAACTTATACATCTTCTCCATTTCCTTGACTTGATTGTTCAAGGCTTCTTGGAATGCTTTGGCTATTATGGTGTCACCTCTAGTTATTCCTTCACCACTTGACTCATTTTTAGTTTCTTCTTCAACTACCCTTCTTTTTGTTGGTGGTTGCTCCCTCACTTGAAGTGTCATGCTTTCTTTTGTCTTCATTTCTCTTGCAAGGGTCTCTTCCTCATCTTCCTCATCTTCATCCTCCTCCTTTTCCTCCTCTACACTTTTTGTCCTTTCCTTTCTTCCTAATCTTTTTGGAGAGGATCCTCTTTTTGTCTTCCATAATCCATCATCATCAAGGATAAGCTGCATTCTCTTAAGAGATTCATCAGTGTATATTTCTCCACTTTTAAAAGCTTGTCCTCTTCCTGGAAGTTTAATCTTAAAATGCTTAAAGATCTTGGTTAACGATCTTCCAAAGGGGAATGCCTTAGTTCATTGTTTTTCTAGCATGAATCATGTGTCTTAAGGCTATATATCCAAAGTTGAATTTCCTCTGTTCATGCATGGTCAACATTAATACCATATGCATATTCCCCTATCGATGATTTATGTCCAAAGTTAGGAACAATCATAGTAGTTACCATGTGATGCAATACCCTACCTCTAGCATCCAAATTCTTGATTTCCCTTTCTTTTATGGATCTAAACTCTCTTCCATTTGTAAATGCTTGTTCAAATCTATCATATGTAAAGAGTTGACGATCATAGCAATGCATTGAGGGTGCATAATATTTAGCCCCCATTGTCACTTACCCCCACAAATTTGCATAATCGGATCTTCACTTAATTCAATATCAACTTGGGATACTCTAGTTGAATACCATTGTATCCTATCATCCCCAACAATCTCAGTTCTTTCTTCCTTTAGGTTTGCATAGAATTCATACACCAAGGTGGGATAAAAATCTTCATTAATAAACAACAAACTACTCCATCCAACATCATGGAAACAAGACAAAACCATATCCATACTAGATAGTTTATCAACATCCACCTTATATCCAGGAATAATCTTTCTACTATTCTTATTCCATTCATCAAATTCATGAGTAGATTTGATAGAGATAAACCTGCCAACTCCAGATTGTGTTTGAGGAATGCGAATCCTTCTTGGTTGATTGAGGATTGGGTCTGCATTTCCTTCCTTAGCCTTTCCTTTTCCTTTCTCAACATTGGGCTTCTTTGTTCTCACCATGATGTTTTCTCTTGAGAAGGGTTTGTTTTCTGTATGAAATGAGGGCTTAGAAGTTCAAAAATGAACGCAAATCGGGATGAGACTGTGTGAATTTGAAGAGATTTTGATTCGGACGTGAATGGGTATGAGAGGGTTTGAAAGGATTTAAAATTCGGAAGTTATAATGTTTGGAAGAAACCGTTCGATTTTCATTTAAATAGATGCATCCGCAAAATTCGGACGACCGAATTTTAGGTCTGCGTCCAAATTTTCTGATCAATAAATCTCTGTTTTCATCACAACATTAATACACACATTAGTCATTGAATTTTGAAATTCCTAAGAGTCTTCTTAGGTGATTAAACCTTTCCTCAGCCAAAGGCTTTGTAAATATGTCAGCAATTTGATCATTTGTGTTTACATGTTCTAAGCATATATCTTTCTTAATCACATGATCACGAATGAAATGATGTTTTATTTTTATATGCTTTGTCCTAGAATGTTGAATGGGATTAATGCTCAAATTGATGGCACTAGTGTTATCACATAGTATAGGCACACACTTAAATTTAAGACCATAATCAAGTAAAGTATGTTGCATCCATAATAATTGTGCACAACAACTTCCTGCAGCTATGTATTCAGCTTCAGCTGTGGATAAAGATACACAAGCCTGCTTTTTACTAAACCAAGACACTAGACAACTACCAAGAAATTGACAATGACCACTTGTACTTTTACGCTCAACTTTACATCCAGCATAGTCAGCATCAGAATATCCAATAAGTTCAAAAGATGAAGTTTTCGAAAACCAAAGACCATAGTCATATGTGTCAATCAAATAACGAAATATTCGTTTGACAGAAATTAGATGAGATTCTTTAGGACATGATTGGAATCTAGCACACAAGCAAACAGCAAACATAATATCTGGTCTACTAGCAGTGAGATAGAGTAAACTTCCAATCATACCTCTATACAATTTCTCATCAATACTTTTACCTTTCTCATCTTTGTCAAGTTTAGTTGATGAACTCATAGGAGTATTTATTCCTTTTGCTTGATTCATTCCAAATCTTTTCAATAGCTCCTTAGTATATTTTTCTTGATTGATGAAGACTCCATCCTTGGTTTGCTTAATTTGTAGTCCAAGGAAGAAACTTAGTTCTCCCATCATGCTCATCTCAAATTCATTTTGCATAGTTTTAGCAAACTCTTCACAAAGAGAAATATTAGTTGAACCAAAAATAATATCATCAACATAGATTTGTACAAGCAAAATATCATTTTTAGAAGATGTTTTAATAAAAAGAGTTGTGTCTACTTTTCCTTTAGTAAAACCTTTTGTGAGAAGAAAACCACTTAATCTTTCATACCAAGATCTTGGAGCTTGTTTTAGTCCATATAGAGCTTTGGTTAGCTTATACACATAATTTGGAAATTTTTCATGGATAAAACCAGGAGGTTGTTCTACATAAACCTCTTCTTCAATAAAACCATTTAGGAAAGCACTTTTAACATCCATTTGAAAAAGTTTAAAACCTTTAAAGCAAGCAAATGCTAAAAGTATTCTTATAGATTCTAATCAAGCTCATTTGGAGCAAAGGTCTCATCATAGTCAATGCCTTCTTCTTGGTTGAAACCTTGAGCAACAAGTCTAGCTTTATTTCTAACTACTTCTCCTAGTTCATTTAACTTATTTCTAAAAACCCATTTTGTACCAATAATGAGAATGATCATGAGGTCTAGGAACAAGAGACCAAACTTTATTTCTTTCAAATTGATTTAGCTCTTCTTCCATAGCAATAATCCAGAAATTATCACACAATGCATCATCAATATTTTTTTGGTTCAATATGAGATAAAAGAGCAAAGTTATCAATAAAGTACCGCCTTGTTTTTACCCCCTTGAGAGACATCACCAATGATTTGCTCCTTAGGATGACCTTTTGCATATGTGATATCTTTTGGAAGTTCTTGATCATTTCTTGATTGACCATCTTGTTCTTGCTCCATTATTTCTTCTTCTTTGGCATGATCTTCCATTGTGGGTGCTTGGTGTTGAGTATGATTTTCAACCATTGATGTACTGTGTCATCTTCATTTCCTCTTTGAAGATAAATGTTAGATTCATCAAAGGTTACATGAATAGTTTCTTCAACACACAATGTTCTTTTATTATAAACTCTATATGCCTTTTTATTTGATGAATAACCAAGAAAAATTCCTTCATCCGATTTTCTATCAAACTTCCCAAGATAGTTGCTAGTGTTTAAAATGAAGCATTTACAACCAAAAACTTTGAAATAGACAATTGATGGAGTTTTGTCAAATAAGAGTTCAAAAGGTATTTTTCTTATAAAAGGTCTTAGTAAAACTCGTTTCATGATATAACAAGTCTGTATTAATGACTTACCTCAAAAAATACTTTGGTAATGAGTTTTCACAAAGCATTGATCTAGCCATTTCTTGTAAGGTTCTGTTTTTCCTTTCAACAACACCATTTTGTTGAGGTGTTTTGGCAACTGAGAAATTGTGAGTAATACCATATTCATCACAAAATTTTGTAAAGTCTTGATTACAAAATTCTCTTCCATTATCACTTCTAATAGAAATCAGTTTGCAATCAAGAGAGGTTTGAACCTTTTTGAAGAGTTTTGAAAATTCATGAAATGTTTCATCTTTTTTGTGCTAAGAAGATTACCCATGTAAATCTTGAAAAATCATCAACAATCACATAAGCATAGCTTTTACCACCAAGACTAGTAGTCCTCATAGGTCCAAATAAATCCATATGAATTAGTTCAAGAGGTTTTGTGGTAGAAACCATTTTCTTTGGTTTAAAAGATGTTTTTGATTGTTTTCCATATTGACAAGCATCACAGAGGTGAGTTTTATCAAAATGCAATTTAGGTAATCCTCTCACCAACTCTTGTGTAGAAAGTTTGTTTAATAAATCCATGCTTACATGTCCTAATCTTCTATGCCATAAAAATCCATCATTGTCATGAATGGCAAGACATTTAATATCATTTGTAATAAGCTCATCAAGATACAACACATATACATTACCAACTCTTTTAGCAACAAAGATAGTTTTGTTACTTGCATTGTCAAGAATAGTACAAGTATCACATTTAAACTCTACTTTGCATCCATTATCACATAATTGACTAATACTTAGTAAATTATACTTTAAATCTTCAATAAGTAATACTTTCTTGATAAGAGGAAAAAGAACCTTTACCAATGTTACCTATTCCAAGTATTTTCCCTTTCTTCTTATCTCCAAATGTGACAAAACCTTCACTTGTAGTTTGAAGTTCACTAACAAGTGATGCATTTCCAGTCATGTGCCTTGAGCATCCACTGTCAAGGAACCATTTAGTGGCACTTGATCTTGAGGCAAATTGTACCTATACCAAATTTGAAAGGGTGATTTTTGGTACCCATATTTTCTTGGGTCCAAGGGGAGTTAGTAAAAGTTTCTTTGACCTTCCAAATGGTTTTAACACCACTTTCTACTTTTCTTTTGACAAAACATCTAGAAACCTTGTGTCCATGTTTACCACAATAAGTGCAGCAAATATGTGATCTAGAATGATAAGATTCTTTAACAAAAGATTTTCTCTGCTTTTGGAGCGAAACAATCATGAATAAAACCAAGACCATGTTTTACAAATGAAGGTCTTTGATAGCCAAGTAATTTATTCAAATTTTTCCCTTCCATTTGTAAATCTCTCAATGCATAAAGTTAGATCATTAACTTTCCTTTTTAGAAGCTCATGATCTTTTATCATTAACTCAAGAGAAATAATTCTAGTGCAAAGCTTTTTGTTTTCAAAAGATATATTTTTGTATAGTTGTATTCAAAACTTCTTTTTCAATAGCAATGCAACTAATGGTTTCAAGAAGTTTTCCATTTTCAACACATAATTTTGAATTCTCATTAGATAAATCATTTATTTTGAGTTTCATATCCTTATTTCTTTTTGAAGCCTTTTTTAATTCTTCATATAACTCAACAATAAGATCACTGGAATTAATATCATCATCATATATATTTGAGATAGAGGGTGAAGATTGTACCTCATCATCAATGGCCATGAAGCATATGTTGGCCTTTCCTTCACTTTCATCCTCACTTTCCTGTTGATCCCATGTTCCAGCTAGTCCTTTTCCTTTCTTGGCAGATTTCTTTCTGTTTTTGCTTTCTCTTTCCCTTTCCAACACTCTGGGACAGTCAGCAATAAGATGCTCAGTACTCTTGCATTCAAAGCATTGAGGTTTATATGATGAAGATTGTCCACTCTTCTTGATTGGCTTTCTTCCTTTCTTGAGAAATTCCTTTTTGTAGAATCTCTTGAATTTCTTCACAGCCATTGCAATTTCTTCTTCTCCACTGTTTCCTCCTTCTTCTTCACTTGAAGATTGTTCTTGTTCACTCAAGTTGTTTGAGGCATTAAGCACTACTCCTTTTCTTCCCTTTTCTTCATCCTCCTTGTCATTTAGCCGTTTCATCTTCATTTCATGAGTCAGTAGAGATCCAATGAGCTCTTCAAGTGGAAGAGTCTTCAAATCCTTGGATTCCTCAATGGCAAGTGTTTTAGGTTGCCGAGATTTTTGGTAGAGCATCTAAAATCTTTCTGTCAGTGCTCTCCCATAGTGTAGCTTTTACCATAAGCTTTTAAGCCATTGAAAATGTTAGTAAATCTTGTAAACATATCACTAATATTTTCACCTTGTTTCATGGTAAACAATTCATAATCTCTAACTAGCATGGCAAGTTTAGATTCTTTAACTTGATTAGTTCCTTCATGTGTAATTTGAAGTAATCTCCAAATGTCATGAGCAGAATCACATCCACTTGATTAGTTCCTTCATGTGTAATTTGAAGTAATCTCCAAATGTCATGAGCAGAATCACATCCACTAACTCTATTATATTCAGTAACATCTAAAGCACAACTTAATATATTCATGGCTTGATAATTTAAAGTCATTTTCTTAGAATCATGCTCATCAAATTCATCTGTGGACTTGGGTACCGAGGTTATTCCATCAGCACTCATTTTCATTGGGACATAAGGACCTTTCTCAATTATGTTCCACAAATCAAAATTAATAGAACAAATATAAATTTTAACTCTAGATTTCCAGAAAGTGTAATTTGTTCCATTAAACAAAGGTGGTCTATTTATGGAAGATCCTTCTAGGTAAGGTAGGTTTGACATATTAGCCATAGGATCTTTGTCTTCTAGGTTGTTAAACCACACACAGAAGTTCTAGCTCTGATACCAATTGAAATACCTAAGAGGGGGGTGAATTAGGTATTTAGCTAATTTTCGCAAACTTAAACCTTTTAAGCGTTTAGACCAAGAACAAGTTATGTAAGCTAATTATAGATAATTGATAGCAAGACAATAATGAAAGCAATAGCAAAGAACTCAAACAATTTATAGTGGTTCGATCCTCAAGATCTACGTCCCACTACCTTAAGCTCACACTTAAGGATTTCAACAAATCTACTAATTGCTCAGGTTTACAAATTACAAGAGAGGTTCACCACACTTTGGTTTTACACTCACAACCTCTTCTAGTAATTTCTTACAATACAAGGCTCACCAACCTATGGTTTTATATCTCAAACAACCTTGAATTACAACTTCAAGGATCACCCTTATCTAAAGGGTTTTATGTTATCAAGATAACCTTGCTAGAGCTAGTAGATCAACACAATTGAATAAGTAAAGAAGAGTGTGTAGAAGTTACCACTTGATGGTAGATATTACACAAATTTGCACCTTCACACTTTGATGTCTTTGGATGGATCAATTGAATGCACAAGACATAAGAGAGCTTAAGAAATGTTTGCTAAATGCTTTTGAATGCTTGGAGTTTTTAAGATTTCAAGAGTTACAAAAAATTTGCATGTTTATGGCTTTTATAGAATTTGAAAATCATTAAAACGTTCATAAAAGCGGCTAGTAATCGCTAGTTTCAGAAAATTCGGACGACCGAATTTCTTGGTTGCGTCCGAATCTTCGTCCGAATTTCTCTGGATGAATAGTAACCATGCTGAGAACAAAAATTCGGACGACCGAATTTTTTTGCTGCGTCCGAATCTTCTTCCGAATTTCTCTGGAAGAACAGTGACCATGCTGAAGGCCAAAAATTCGGACGACCGAATTTTTTGGCTGCGTCCGAATCTTCTTCCGAATTTCTCGGAAGAATAGTAGCAAACTTTTGCTACAAAATTGGACGACCGAATTTTTTTGAAAGCATTTTCAAACTTTGTAAAATCATTTGAGATATAACTTCAATGAGTTTGAAAAACGTTTGATATATATAGAGAACTTATATAACTATATTTAAGCTTGAAACACATGAACATATGAAGTTTATAAACATATCTTATAGAAAGATTCATTCAAAGCCTTTTAAGATTATAAGACTATTTTTATGCTCTCTTATGCATTCAATGATAACCAAGACATGCAAGTGTAGAGTTTACATAGAAATTTACCTAAAAGTTAAATGCACTCTACACTTCAAGTCTTCAATGCCTTTTGATCATCTTTAGAACAACATTCTTCAAACTTCAAATACTTGCTTAAATGAAGTTGTTCTTGAACTTTTGCTTCAAAGCAATGAGACTTCATACTTCTCAAATTACAGAACCTATCACACAATAATCAAACATTTTAGTCCTCATCAATATTTGTCATTAATCAAAACTATATAATTTGCTCTTAGGGCTAACATGGACGACCGAATTTCTTGGAATCATGTTCAAACTTTGTAAAATCATTTGAGATTTAACTTCCAAAGATTTGAAACACATTTGGTATATATAGAAAACTTATTTATACATATATAAGTTTGAAAACCAAAATCAAATTCCTTTGATCATATAAAGTTTACTTAAAAAATTTTAGGACACAAAAACCACATTCATTAAGAAATTTATTCAAAGCCTTTTAAAATTAAAAAACCTATTTTATGCTCTCTTATGCATTCAATAAACTCCAAGACATACAACTGTAGAGTTTACATAGATATTACCTATCATCATACCTATTCTACACTTCAAGTCTTCAATGCCTTGAGTTCATCTTTGAATATACCTCAAAAGACTCATAGTTTATTGAGGTTGTTCTTGCTCTTTGGCTTGAGGGCATTGAGACTCCAAACTTCTTATTTCACAAATCCTATCACACAATATAAACATATTAGTTTTCATCAATATTTGTCATTAATCAAAATTACATGATTTGCCATTAGGGCTAACAATCTCCCCCTTTTTGATGATGACAAACTTTGATGCAAGATGTGATGGATTTTAAACAGAGTAGCACAAAGAAGTATTAATGTCAATGAAAGAAAATAACCAATTTAGCATATTGACATATAAAAGGCTCAATATGAGCCTATGACCCAACCAACCTCCATTAACATCCTTCCTTCCAACTATTAAGATAGAAGATATAGCATTTAATCATTTAGAAAAAGTTCTAAGAGTGTTTTTAAGGTTGTAAAAGTTTAACAATTCTCCCCCTTAGATTGTGCTCATTTTTCAACATATTTGGACTTGAGATGTTGTGAATCCAAATTTTGACATATCAAGTCCGATTTGTAAAATAAGTGAAATGATAGCTGTAATTTTGAAAATAAGTTTTCCTAAGGTTATTCAAACATATTTGAAAAAATTAAAACATATTTGAATCAGTTTGAACAACAAAGGAGCACATTTTGACAATTAAACATGAATGCATCCGAATTTTAGAGCATGCATCCGAATTTTTAAACTCATGTGTCCGAATTTTTTAAACTCATGTCCAAACTGCAATAGATTCAATATAATTGATGTTTAAAGTGAAATTAAGCTTTCATAATGTTGTTCAAACATAATGGAATAGATTAAGACAGATTTGAATCAATTTGAACAACAAAAGAGTACATTTTGACCATAGATATAGATGCATCCGAATCTTTAAACCTTGCATCCAAATTTTAATGCATAAAGACTCATATTGCAACATCATTAAAGACTCAGTTTACATATTGCAACATCATATTAAAGACTCGTTCACATATTGCAGCATCATATTAAAGACAGTTCACATATTGCAGCATCATATTAAAGACTTAGTTCATTATTTTTCTCCCCCTTTTGTCATCATTAAAAAATAGAGGGATCAATGAAAATGAGACTTTCAATTTAGCATAAAAAAGAAGCTCTCATCATTGGGATTTCATCATTGAGCTTCACTATTACATAAAATGCAGTAAAATACTTAACACGTTCAAAATAGAAAATGCAGCAAAATACTTAGCAAGATAAGCAAATAAACAAAATACAGTAAAGAGAATAGAAAAGAAAGCTTAGTCTTGTGATGTTGAGGTTGATAGGGAGGCTCGGCTCACTCCTTTCTTGATGGCCAAGTGCTTCGCTCTTTTTTGACTGAAAGAGATTGTTGCTGGAGAGACTATTTCAGCTTGAGCTACTTGACTTCCTGCTACTGGTGGATCTTCATGAGCATCTTCTTGCTCTTCTTCTTCTGCTACAGTCTCTTCATCTCCACCCTGATCATCATCTTCATCACTGCTGTCCTTATTATCTCATTTCTTTGCTTCTCAGCTTCTGCAGTGGATAAGGACACCAAGCTTGCTTTTTACTAAACCAAGATACAAGACAACTACCAAGAAATTGACAATGACCACTTGTGCTTTTACGTTCAACTTTGCAACCAGCATAGTCAGCATCAGAATATCCAATAAGTTCAAAAGATGAAGTTTTTGTAAACCAAAGGCCATAGTCATGTGTATCAATCAAATAACAAAAAATTCTTTTGACAGAAATTAGATGAGATTCTTCAGGACATGATTGGAATCTAGCACATAAGCATACAGTAAAAATAATATCTGGTCTACTAGCTGTGAGATATAGTAAGCTTCCAATCATACCTCTATATAATTTCTCATCAATACTTTTACCTTTCTCATCTTTGTCAAGGAAGAAACTTATTGGACTTATTGGAGTACCTATTCCTTTTGCTTGATCCATTCCAAATCTTTTCAGTAGCTCCTTGGTATACTTTGCTTGATTGATGAAGACTCCATCCTTGGTTTGCTTAATTTGCAACCCAAGGAAGAAACTTAGTTCTCCCATCATGCTCATCTCAAATTCATTTTGCATGGTTTTAGCAAACTCTTCACAAAGGGAAGTATTAGCAGCACCAAAAATGATATCATCAACATAGATTTGCACAAGTAAAATATCATTTTTAGAAGATGTTTTTATAAAAAGAGTTGTATCTACTTTTTCTTTTATAAAACCTTTTGAAAGAAGGAAACCACTTAATCTTTCATACCAAGATCTTGGATCTTGTTTCAGTCCATATGTTTCAGTCCAATAGGGCTTTAGTTAATTTGAAAACATGATTTGGAAATTTTTCATGAATAAAACCAGGAGGTTGTTCTACATAAACCTCTTCTTCAATAAAACCATTTAGAAAAGCACTTTTGAAATCCATTTGAAATAGTTTAAAATCTTTAAAACAAGCAAATGCCAAAAGTATTCTAATAGACTCTAATCTGGCCACTGGAGCAAAAGTTTCATCATAATCAATGTCTTCTTCTTGGTTGAAGCCTTGAGCAACAAGTCTAGCTTTATTTCTAACAACTTCTCCTAGTTCATTTAACTTATTTCTAAATATCCATTTTGTACCAATAACAGAGTGATCATGAGGTCTATGAACAAGAGTCCAAACTTTATTTCTCTCAAACTGATTTAACTCTTCTTCCATAGCAATAATCCAGAAATTATCACACAATGCATCATCAATAGTTTTTGGTTCAATATGAGATAAAAGGGCAAAATTATCAAAAAAGTACCGTCTTGTTTTAACTCATTGGGAGACATCACCAATGATTTGCTCCTTAGGATGACTTCTTGCATATGTAAGATCCTTTGGAAGTTCTTGATTATTGCTTGATTGACCATCATGTTCTTACTCCATTATTTCTTCTTCTTTAGCATGATCTTCCAATGTAGGTACCAGGTGTTGAGTTTGATTTTCAATCATTGAGGAACCTACATCATCTTCATTTCTTCTTTGAAGATAAATGTTAGATTCATCAAAAGTTACACGAATAGTTTCTTCAACACATAATGTCCTTTTGTTATAGACTCTATATGCCTTTTTATTTGATGAATAGCCTAGAAATATGCCTTCATCTGATTTTCTATCAAACTTACCAAGATTGTCACTAGTGTTTAAAATAAAGCACTTACAACCAAAAACTTTGAAATAGACAATTGATGGAGTTTTATCAAATAGAAGTTCAAAAGGTGTTTTTCTTATAAAAGGTTTTAGTAAAACTCTATTCATTACATAGCATGCTGTATTTACAGCTTCAGCCCAAAAGTATTTAGGTAAAGAATTTTCACAAAGCATTGATCTAGCCATTTCTTGTAATGTTCTTTTTTTCCTCTTAACAACACCATTTTGTTAAGGTATTTTGGCTGCTGAAAAATTATGAGTGATGCCATACTCATCACAGAATTTTGTAAAATCTTGGTTACAAAACTCTCTTCCATTATCACTTCTAATAAAGATCAGGTTGCAATTAAGAGAAATTTGAACCTTCTTGAAAAGTTTTGAAAATTCATAAAATGTTTCATCTTTTTGTGATAAAAAGATTAACCATGTAAATCTTAAAAAATCATCAACAATCACATAAGCATATCTTTTACCACCAAGACTAGTAGTCCTCATAGGTCCAAATAAGTCTATGTGAACTAGTTCAAGAGGCTTTCAGGTAGAAACCATTTTTTTTGGTTTGAAAGATGTTTTCGATTGTTTTCCATATTGACAAGCATCACAAATATGGGTTTTATCAAAATGCATTTTTGGTAATCCTCTAACTAGTTCTTGAGTATAAAGTTTGTTCAATAAATCCATGCTCACATGTCCTAATCTTCTATGCCATAAAAATCCATCATTGTCATGAATGGCAAGAAATTTAATATCATTAGTGATAAGCTCATCAAGATATAGCACATATACATTACTAATTCTTTTAGCAACAAAAATAGTTTTATTACTTGCACTATCAAGAATAGTACAAGTATCACATTTAAACTCTACTTTGCAACCATTGTCACATAATTGACTAATGCTAAGTAAATTATACTTTAAACCATCAATAAGTAGAACTTGCTTGATAAGAGGGAAAGAACCTTTACGAATGTTACATATTCCATGTATTTTCTCTTTCTTCTTATCTCCAAATGTGACACAACCTTCACTTGTAGCTTGAAGCTCACTAACAAGTGATGCATTTCCAGTCATGTGCCTTGAGCAGCCACTGTCAAGAAACCATTTAGTGGCACTTGATCTTGAGGCAAATTGTACCTATACCAAATTTGAAAGAGTGATTTTTGGTACCCATATCTTCTTGGGTCCAAGGGGGTTAGTAATAGTTCCTTTGACTTTCCAAATGGTCTTCACCCCATTTTCTATCTTTCTTTTTATAAAGCACTTAGAAACTTTGTGTCCATACTTACCACAATATGTACAACAAGTATGAGACCTATAATAAGAAGATTCTTTAACAAATAACCCTTTTTGTTTTGGATCAAAACAATCATGTGTAAAAGCGAGACCATGTTTTACAAATGAGGATCTTTGATAACCAAGTAATTTATTTAAATTTTCTCTTCCATTTGTAAATCTCTCAATGCATAAAGTAAGATCATTTACTTTCCTTTTTAAAAACTCATGATCTTTTAGCATTGATTCAAGAGAAATAATTCTTGAACAAAGCTTTTTGTTTTCACAAGATACATTTTATATGGTAGTATTCAAAACTTCCTTTTCAATGGTAAGAGAATTAATGGTCTCAAGATGTTTATCATTTTCAACACATAATTTTGAATTTTCATTTGAAAAATCATTTATTTTGGATTTCATTTCTTTATTTCTTTTTGAAGCCTTTTTCAATTCTTCATACATTTCTACAATTAAATCACTAGAATCAATATCATCATCACAAAAATTTGAAATAGAGGATGAAGATTGTACCTCATCATCAATGGCCATAAAGCATATGTTGGCCTTCCCTTCACTGTCATCCTCACTTTCTTGTTGATCTCACATTCCAGCTAATCCTTTTCCTTTCTTGGTAGATTTCTTTCTGTTTTTGCTTTCTCTTTCCCTCTCTAACACTTTGGGACAGTCAGCAATAAGATGTTCTGTACTCTTGCATTCAAAACATTGAGGTTTATAGGATGAGGATTGTCCACTCTTCTTGACTGGCTTTCTTCCTTTCTTGAGAAATTCCTTTTTGTAGAATCTCTTGAACTTCTTCACTGCCATTGCAATCTCTTCTTCTCTACTGTTTCCTCCTTCTTCTTCACTTGAAGATTGTTCTTGTTCACTTAAGTTGTTTGAAGCATTAAGTACTACTCCTTTTCTTCCCTTTTCTTCATCTTCCTTATCATTCAACCGTTTCATCTTCATTTCATGGGTGAGTAGTGATCCAATAAGCTCTTCAAGAGGAAGAGTTTTTAGATCTTTGGACTCCTCAATAGCAAGCGTCTTTGGCTGCCAAGACGTTGGCAAAGCATCCAAAATCTTCCTGTTTTGCTCTCCCATAGTATAGCTTTTACCATAAGCTTTCAAGCCATTGAAAATATTAGTAAACCTTGTAAACATATCACTAATATTTTCACCTTGTTTCATAGTAAACAATTCATAATCTCTAACAAGCGTATCAAGTTTAGATTCTTTAACTTGATTAGTACCTTCATAAGTAATTTGGAGTAATCTCCACATATCATGAGTAGAATCACACCCACTAACTCTATTATATTCAGTAACATCTAATGCACAACTTAATATGTTCATGGCCTGATAATTTAATGTCATTTTCCTTGAATCATGCTCATCAAATTCATCAGTGGATTTGGGTTCTGAGGTTACTCCATCTGCTCTCATTTTCATTGGGACATAGGGACCTTTCTCAACTATGTTCCATAAATCAAAATTGATAGAACAAATATATATTTTAACTCTAGACTTCTAAAAAGTGTAATTTTTTCCATCAAACAACGGAGGTCTGTTTGTAGAAGATCCTTCTAGGTAAGGTAGGTTTGAAATATTAGCCATAGTGTTAGCCCTAAGGGCAAATTATGTAGTTTTGATTAATGACAAATATTGATGAGGACTAAAATGTTTGATTATTGTGTGATAGGTTCTGTAAACTGAGAAGTATGAAGTCTCATTGCTTTGAAGCAAAAGTTCAAGAACAACTTCAGTTAAGCAAGTATTTGAAGTTTGAAGAATGTTGTTCTAAAGATGATCAAAAAGCATTGAAGACTTGAAGTGTAGAGTACATTTAACTTTTAGGTAAATCTCTATGTAAACTCTACACTTGCATGTCTTGGTTACCATTGAATGCATAAGAGAGCATAAAAATAATCTTATGATTTTAAAAGGCTTTGAATGAATTTTTTTATAAGATATGTTAGTAAACTTCATATGTTCTTGTTTTTCAAGCTTATATATGGTTAAATAAGTTTTCTATACATATCAAATGTTTTTCAAACTCATTGAAGTTATATCTCAAATGATTTTACAAAGTTTGAAAATGCTTCCAAAAAATTCGGTCGTCCGAATTTTGTAGTAAAAGTTTGCTACTATTCTTCCAGAGAAATTCGGAAGAAGATTCGGACGCAGCCAAAAAATTCGGTCGTCCGAATTTTTGGCCTTCAGCATGGTCACTGTTCTTCCATAGAAATTCGGAAGAAGATTCGGACGCAGCAAAAAATTCGGTCGTCTGAATTTTTGTTCTCAGCATGGTTACTATTCATCCAGAGAAATTCAGACGAAGATTCGGACGCAGCCAGGAAATTTGGTTGTCCGAATTTTCTGAAACTAGCCGTTTCTAGCCGTTTTATGAACGTTTTAACATATTTTCAAATTCTATAAAAGCTATAAACATGCAAATTTTTGGAACACTTGAAATCTTGAAAACTTCAAGCATTTAGCAAACATTTCTTAAGCTCTCTTATGTCTTGTGCATTCAATTGATCAACCCAAAAGACATCAAAGTGTGAAGGTGCAAAATTATGTAATATCTACCATCAAGTGGTAACTTCTACACATTCTCATCAATTTATCAAATTGTGTATTTTTACTAGCTCTAGCAAGGTTATCTTGATAACATAAAATCCTTTAGATAAGGGTGATCCTTGAAAGTGTGATTCAAGGTTGTTTAAGATATAAAACCATTGTTTGTGGTGAGCCTTGTATTGTAAACATTACTAGAAGAGGTTGTGAGTGTAAAACCATTGTGTGGTAAGCCCCTTATGTAATTGTTGAACTTGAGCATATAGTGGATTGGTTGAAATCCTTGAGTGTGGACTCAAGGTAGTGGATGTAGATCTTAGAAAGATCGAACCACTATAAATTGTGTGTTCATTCCTTATAGTTTTATTTATTTACATGCTCTAGTTATTATTACTTATTCATAGTTGTTGATTGATTGGTTGTAGTCTTATTGTTTGATGATCTTATCTTAACCATCACATCACATATAAACTTGAAGTTTGTGAAATTAAAGAAGAGCTTTTATTAAGGTAAAGGATTTGCAAAACAAGAAAAAGATTGCGATAATTAGCCTAAGACCTAATTCACCCCCTCTTAGGTCTTACAATTGGTATCAGAGCAAGGTCTTCTTTTTAAGGTCTAACAACCTAGAAGTAAAGATCATATGGCTAGTTTATCAAATTTGCCTTATATGGAAGATTCCTCTACAAATAAACCTCCTTTGTTTGATGGTTCTAATTTTACATTTTGGAAATCTAGAATTAGAATTTTTATTTGTTCTATTAACTTTGATTTGTGGAGTATCATTGAGAAAGGTCCCTATGTGCCTATGAGAATAAAAGCTGATGGAATTACAAGGGAACTAAAGCCTATGGAGGAACTTGATGAGAACGACTCAAGAAAGATAACCTTAAACTACCAAGCAATGAACATCTTGAGTTGTGCATTGGACGTGAATGAATATAATAGAGTGAGTGAATGTGACACCGCTCATGATATGTGGAGACTTCTTCAAGTAACACATGAGGAAAGAGCCAATATGTGCTTTATGGCAATAAATGATGAGGTACAATCCACTCCTTCTACCTCTACTTGTTGTGACGATGATGTTGATGTTGTAGATGATCCTAGTGAACTACTTGTTGAAATGTATGAAGAATTAAAAAGGGTTTCAAAAAGAAATAAGGAAATGAAATTCAAATTAATGAGTTATTGAATGAAAACTCAAAATTATATTGTGAAAATAAAAAGCTTCTTGAATCTATTGATTGTTTAAATATTGAAAAAGAAGTTTTAAATGTTTCTTTACAAAATATATCTTTTGAAAATAAAGCACTTTGTACAAAAGTTTCTTCTCTTGAAAGAATGCTTAGTGATCATGAAATTTTGAAAAAGAAAGTTGATGATCTTACATTATGTGTTGAAGAATTTACAAATGGAAGAGAAAATCTTGACAAACTACTTGGATCTCAAAGATCTTCTCTTGTCAAAAATGGTCTTGGTTATGATCATGCAAATAATGGACCTAAATATAAAAATTTCTTTGTTAAAGCTACTTCTAGTTCAATGCCTCATACTTGTTGTACATATTGTGGAAAACATGGACACAAAGCCATTAGGTGCTTCGTTAAAAGAAAAATAGAAAATGGTGTTAAAACTATTTGGAGAATTAAGGAAATTATTACTAATCCCCATGGACCCAAGAAAGTATGGGTACCAAAGGATACTTCCTCTCCTTTATTGCAGGTACACTTTAATTCAAACTCAAGCACCACTAAGCGGTACATTGATGATGTTGGCTTAAAGAATAAAGGAAAGCACAACATTCATAAGCAAGGTCAAAGCAACCTATGAAGGATTTGTTTTGAGACAAGAAGAAAGGAAGAATTCTTGGAGTAACAAATGTTGGTAAAGGTTCCTCTCTTCTTTTTAAACAAATGTTGCTTATTGCTTATTTGTACTATAACTTGCTTATCATTATCCAATTGTGTGACAATGAATAAGAAGTTAAATGCCAACATGCAAAGTTTCATTTGAGAATCCCTTTTGTTAAGATTTGAAAATTTGCCAACCATGACTTGTAAATTGTTTCTCTAAAGTTGATTAGGTAACATTGATGATATGAGATTGAATTCATGGTTTATATGTTCTTGAAATTGATTATATGTCATCATGAAATGATTAAAATATCTATGAGTGAATATCTATGCATTTGCTTGGTTAAAAACATCTTTATGAAACTTTACAAAATATTCAGACTTGAAGACCATAAGTTCGGTCGTCCGAATTTGTATGACAAAATGATATTTTGTGATTTTGGTCAATTACTCACAAAATGTTTCAATGTGTGTTTTATCTTGATAATCATGAATGTATTGTGGCTTATGATAATGGATTTTCTTGGCATAGAAGATTTGGTCACGTGAACATGGATTTGTAGAACAAACCTTCCTCTCAAGGTTTAGTTAGAGGATTGCTAAAAATGTGTTTTGAGAAAATTGTTTTTGAGATACTTGTCCATATGGAAAACAAACAAAAGAATCTTTCAAACACATGAAAATTCATTTAGACCTCAAAATATCTTGAGCATGTTCATATGGATTGATTTGGACTTATAAGGAACTCTAGTATTGATGACTTGAAGTATGCTTTACTAGTAGTTGATGATTTCTCAATACACTTTAGCATTCTTCTTTGCTCAAAAAGATGAAGTGTTTCATAAGTTTGAAAAACTACTGAAAAGGGTTCAAACCTCCCTTGAGTGCAATTGATTTCTATTACAAGTGTCAATGGGAGAATTTTACAACAAAGTCTTTACAAAATTTGCTTTGAAAATTGAATTTCATATAATTGTTTCAACTGCAAAAACTTCACAATAAAATGGTGTTATTGAAAAGAAAATTTGAACTTTGTAAAAATTGGCTAGGTCCATGCTTTGTGAAAGTTCTTCTTCAAAAATATTTCCGGTCCAAAGTCATAAACATCACATGCTATGATAAAAAGAATTCTCTCAAGATCATTTTGAAGAAAAACGTCTTTTGAATTCTCTTTTATAGAACGACTCAAATTGCATAGTTTAAAATGATTGGTTAATGTCTTATCTTAAAGACTTGTGACAACTTACTTAAATTTGGTGGAAAAATGGATATTGATATATCTCTTAGCTATTCTTCTTATAAAAAGGCCTATAGAGTTTATAATGAAAAGAACCTTATATGATGAGGAAACCATTCATGTTTATTTTGATGAATCTTACATTCACTTGGGAAAGAAAAGATGAAGATGATGTAGGTACATCTATGAATGACAATCAAACCCATCTTCAAGCACCAACTTTGGAGAATCATACCAATGAGGAAGAAATGATTCAAGATGACCAACCTAGTGGTGACCAAGAGCTCCCAAAGAACTTAAGATATCCAAGAGGCCACCCTAAGGAGCAAATCTTTGGTGATATCTTCCAAGGAGTAAAAATATGGCGGTATTTTATCAATAACTTTATTCTCTTATTGCATATGAGCCTAAAAGTATTGATGATGCCTTGTGTGATGATTTTTGGATTATTGCTATGCAAGAGGAATTAAATAAGTTTGGATACAAAATTTTGGATATTCCTAAATCTCATAATCATTCCATTATTGGAACTAAATGGTTTTTAGAAATAAACTTATTGAATCCGTAGAAGTTGTTAGAAACAAGGTTAGACTTGTTGCCTAAGGATTCAATCAAGAAGAGAGAATTGATTATGATGAAACTCTTGTTCCGAATGCTTTTGACTTGTACTTGCTTTAAGTTATTTCAAATGAATGTCAAAAGGACTTTTCTAAATGGTTTTATTGAGGAAGTGGTTTATGTGGAACAATCACCCAGTTTTGCTCATGAAAAGTTTCCTAATCATATTTTCAAACTATACTAAGTTTTGAATGGTTTAAAACCAGCTTTTACAATTTAGTGTGAAAGGTTGAGTAGTTTTCTTCTTTCAAAAGAATTTTCAAGAGGAAAGGTTAACACTACTATTTTCATAAAAAAAAAAAAAACTCTTGTAACAATGATCTATAAGTTGTCCAAATTTATGATACAATTTTTGGTGTTTCTAATACTTCACTTTGTGATGTGTTTTCCAAGTTAATGAAAAGTAAATTTGAATGAGCATGATAGGAAAACTCAATTTCTTTCTTGGCCCACAAATCAAGCAAACCAAGGATGGCACTTTCATGAATCAAGTTAAGGTATAAGCACTTCCATAAGTTTATCAACCATGCTTGACAAGAATAAAAAGGTTTCATAGGAGTAGTCAACTCTATTTGATAGCAAGTAGAAACAATATTATGTTTGTCATGTGCTTGTGTGCCAGATTTCATCTTGTCCTAAAGAGTTTCATTTGATTGTTGTTAAATACATTCTCTATTACCTTACTGATACTCCAAGTCATTATGGTCTATTTCAAATGTGTGGCTATGTTATGTGATAAGACTAATGCAATAAATTTGATCATCATACTATTCAGCAAAATATGATAAAGCATATAGAGATCAAACTTCATCTTATTAGAGATCATTCTACTAAGGGAAATATTTGTTTAAAGCATGTTTGCACTAATGAACAAATTAATGATTTTCTGACTAAGCCATTAGCAGAAGAAAGGTTTGACCAATCTTAGAAGAAGTTTAGGGATTTACAAATTCAATAACTAATGAGTGTATTCAAGTATTGTAGCTCCAGGTGAGGACAAATAAGCCTAGCATGGGAAAATGAAAGGGAAAATCCAAAGAAAGAGAAGGAGGATCAGTGATCAATGAACCAAGGAAGGTTCATGTTTTTGCAAAGCATGTCATGGCTAGATAGATTTGTCACAGTGGAGGCTGCTACTGAACTTGATAATTGGACAAAAAGGAACCATATGATAAATCCAAGTCACAAGGTGGATGTCATCAAACTATTCGAAATGGGTAATATACTTTCAGTTTTAAATGATCAGCTGGACTAGTTTGCTTATGTTTGATGAATGCTATTACCTTCCTTAGTTTATGTAGTTTATGCAAATATTAAGGAAGAAAGAGTTGAGCTAGTTGGTAATAAAGCTATTCAATGGTATTCTTCAAGAATATCACAAGTTGATTTTTTTTTATTGATAATGCATTGCTCAATAGAATTTGTGATGTTGAGGATATTGGGTTTAGGCATTATTCTTCCGGAGAACATTGTTTTATAAGTAAGTTATACTCACATGAAAGAATTGAGAATGCCTATATAAATGGTAGAAGCCTCAAGACTAGAAAGGAGTGAGAGATAAAAGCTTTTTGATGCTAGTAAAAGAATTTTGCATCACATACTTACTACCTTGATTATAGCATACTTTGAGCACAAATATTCTGTTGATAATATGTATGTTGTAATTATGCTAGCCATGCATAAGAAAAGAAAAATTAATTTTGGACACACACACACACACACACACACACACACACACACACACACACACATATATATATATATATATATATATATATATATATATATATAGTGCTAAAGAATATAATGGCAGCTAGATGAACCGAGCATAAAACATTGTCGTATGGAAGGTTATTAACAGGGATTTTCAAGTATCTCCAAGAGCAATTATCTTCCAGTGGTTTACCAATAAAAAAGTGAAGAAGTCTACACCAAAAACTCACTAAAGAGAATTCCTTGAATACTTGATGATGATAATGCATGAAGGGCCAAAAGAAAAACTCATCTAAGAGGTGATAGAAGAGGTGCTAGTAGTGAAGAAGAAAATGAAGAAGAAAAAGAAGAGGATGAAAAGGAAATCATTGCTGGAAAAAGGAAAATTAAAATGAGGCATGAGTCATCTAGTGAGGGGGAGCAACCTTCCACAAAAGAAGACTATTTGAAGAGGTACTCTCTATTGAAGGAAAAGAAGTTGAAGATGAAAATCTCACTAAAGGTGATACCATAGTTGCCAAGGTGTTTCAAGAAATATTAGACAACCATATAGAGGAAATGAAGAAGATGGACACATTCTTCAAGTCTTTTTCCTCTGATAATTCTTGGCAAATTTGATGGTTTAGAAGCTAGAGTCAAGAATATGGAAGAAGACTTGAGAAAGATTTCTCAAGTGGTTTTAAATGGTGCAAGTTCCTATAAAGTCTAAGAGAACAAGCAAGAAGAAGGAGGTGAAGGAAGTTTAACAAAGTCAAAGTACAAATCCATCACCAATATCCTTCAGCCAAGGGAGGAAAATGTGGTTCAAAGAAAGAAGATCCAAAGACCCTCTCAAATTGGTAGCTTTCCAAAGCAGAACTACACGAGCAAGGAGTCAACAAATAAAGGACCCCATCATATAGAGCTCAAGGGAGACATGGCCATCATAACAAACAAATTTGGAAGTGAAGACCATGAAACGCATCCAAGACTAAGCCTTTCTATCCCTAAACTCTATTTTGATGCTTATTTTAGTTTATTCCTTGATGCACAAATTATGCTTTAATATTGAAATTTACTTGTGTCTTTCTAGTCATGATAATATTTTGAAGCTCAATATGTGAAATCTTTGTGATAAGAGCTTCTTTTGTTTCACTTTTGTTGTCCAAATACTCTCACCCCAAGTTTAATTGCTACTAAAAAGGGGGAGAAGAAGTTGATAATATATTGCTTATTGTATTATTATTGAAGATACTACATAATGCTTATTGCTATTAGGATAATAATTATTTGACTAGAGAATTGCTGAATATTGCCAATATACAGTTTATGAGAATTGGCTAATATATTACTAAATTGCCAAATGAGGTTTAGTCCATATACTGCTTATATGTGATACATGTTGTCTCACTTTCATTAACCCGATCTTTGATTGATGACAAAAGGGGAAGAAGAAATGTGATGACAAAATGTGTGAAAATGAGAAATAGCAGTGGAATTCCTCAAGCATGAATAGCAAATGTGTGAATTTTTGAAAAATCCATGCATATGTAAAAGGGGGAGAAAGAATATTGACTGCAAGATGTGCTATGTGCTATGTGCTAATGTGCTATGTATGTGTGCTATAAGTTGAAATATAAAATGAATGTGTACTGTGAAAATATTTGGTTACATTTGAAATTTAAAATGATTGTTTTCTGAGATTTTGAAAATGGTTAAGTTGGGATTGTGAAGTTTTTATCATGGTTCTTGACTTGACCTATGACTTTACATTACATCATGAAAACAATTAAATACATGAATTTTGTGGTTTTGCAAAGATAAACTGAGTGCTATTGTAGCTATACATATTTGAGTACTTCTATAGTTCATTTGAAAATGCAAAATCACCTTTTCAACTTGTTTCCAAAATTTTGGACTTGAAATTCGGATGCAGACCAAAAATTCGGACGCATCAAGATCTTCTTGTCAAAAATGTCTTTTCTGTTGTTCAAATTGTTTGAAAACTGTTTTAATCCTTCCTATCATATTTGAACAATCTTAGAAAAGCTTATTTTCAAAAATTAAAGTTGTTATCTCACATATTTTACATTTTGGATTTGAAATCTTAAAATTCGGATGCATGATTCAAAATTCGGATGCATGTTTCAAAAATTCGGATGCATCCATTTTTTGTTGCCAAAATGTGCTCTTTTGTTGTTCAAATTGATTCAAATATGTTTTAATCTCTTCCATTATGTTTGAACAACTTTAGGAACACTTTATTTCACTTTAAACATTCATTATATTGAATTTATTGCAGTTTAGACTTAAGATTTAAAAAATTCGGATGCAAGATTTAAAAATTCGGATGCATGTTCTGAAATTCGGATGCATGCATATTTTGTTGCCAAAAAGTGCTCTATTGTAGTTCAAATTGATTCAAACTTGTTTTAATCTCTTCCACTATGTTTGAACAACCTTAGGAAAGCTTATTTTCAAAAATTGAAGCGTTCATTTCACTTATTTTACAATTCGGACTTGATATGTCAAAATTCGGATGCATAGCATCTCAAGTCCAAACTTGTTGAAAAATGAGCACAATCTAAGGGGGAGCAATATTAATCTTTTCTTGCCTTTAATACCTTTCTTAGAAGTTGTCTTAATGATTAAATGCTATATCTTCTATCCTAGTTGTTGGAAGGAAAGAGGCAAATGGAGGTTGGTTGGGTCATAGGCTCATATTGAGCCATTTGAATGTCAATGTGCTAAATTGGTTATTTTCTATCATTGACATTAATACTTCTATGTACTACATTGTTTTAATCTATCACATTTTGCATCAAAGTTTGTCATCATCAAAAAGGGGGAGATTGTTAGCCCTAAGGGCAAATTATGTAGTTTTGATTAATGACAAATATTGATGAGGACTAAAATGTTTGATTATTGTGTGATAGGTTCTGTAAACTGAGAAGTATGAAGTCTCATTGCTTTGAAGCAAAAGTTCAAGAACAACTTCAGTTAAGCAAGTATTTGAAGTTTGAAGAATGTTGTTCTAAAGATGATCAAAAAGCATTGAAGACTTGAAGTGTAGAGTACATTTAACTTTTAGATAAATCTCTATGTAAACTCTACAGTTGCATGTCTTGGTTATCATTGAATGCATAAGAGAGCATAAAAATAATCTTATGATTTAAAAGGCTTTGAATGAATCTTTTTATAAGATATGTTAGTAAACTTCATATGTTCTTATTTTTCAAGCTTATATATGGTTAAATAAGTTTTCTATACATATCAAATGTTTTTCAAACTCATTGAAGTTATATCTCAAATGATTTTACAAAGTTTGAAAATGCTTCCAAAAAATTCGGTCGTCCGAATTTTGAAGCAAAAGTTTGCTACTATTCTTCCAGAGAAATTCGGAAGAAGATTCGGACGCAGCCAAAAAATTCGGTCGTCCGAATTTTTGGCCTTCAGCATGGTCACTGTTCTTCCATAGAAATTCGGAAGAAGATTCGGACGCAGCAAAAAATTCGGTCGTCCGAATTTTTGTTCTCAGCATGGTTACTATTCATCCAGAGAAATTCGGACGAAGAGCCGTTTCTAGCCGTTTTATGAACGTTTTAACATATTTTCAAATTCTATAAAAGCTATAAACATGCAAATTTTTGGAACACTTGAAATCTTGAAAACTTCAAGCATTCAAAAGCATTTAGCAAACATTTCTTAAGCTCTCTTATGTCTTGAGTATTCAATTGATCAACCCAAAAGACATCAAAGTGTGAAGGTGCAAAATTGTGTAATATCTACCATCAAGTGGTAACTTCTACACATTCTCATCTATTTATCAAATTGTGTATTTCTACTAGCTCTAGCAAGGTTATCTTGATAACATAAAATCCTTTAGATAAGGGTGATCCTTGAAAGTGTGATTCAAGGTTGTTTAAGATATAAAACCATTGTTTGTGGTGAGCCTTGTATTGTAAACATTACTAGAAGAGGTTGTGAGTGTAAAACCATTGTGTGGTAAGCCTCTTATGTAATTGTTGAACTTGAGCATATAGTGGATTGGTTGAAATCCTTGAGTGTGGACTCAAGGTAGTGGATGTAGATCTTAGAAAGATCGAACCACTATAAATTGTGTGTTCATTCCTTATAGTTTTATTTATTTACATGCTCTTGTTATTATTACTTATTCATAGTTGTTGATTGATTGGTTGTTGTCTTATTGTTTGATGATCTTATCTTAACCATCACATCACATATAAACTTGAAGTTTGTGAAATTAAAGAAGAGCTTTTATTAAGGCAAAGGATTTGCAAAACAAGAAAAAGATTGCGATAATTAGCCTAAGACCTAATTCACCCCTCCTCTTAGGTCTTACACATAGGATCTTTGTCTTCTAGGTTGTAAAACCACACAAAGAAGTCTAGCTCTGATACCAATTGAAATATCTAAGGGGGGATGAATTCGGTATTTGGCTAATTTTTGCAAAATCAAACCTTTTATATGTATAGATCAATAACAGATTATATGGACAAGAGAGAAACAATTTATGTCAAAGCAATATAAGAAATGTAGACCAAGGAACACAAGCAATTTATAGTGGTTCGATCCTCAAGATCTACTTCCACTACCTTAAGCCTACACTTAAGGATTTCAATTACTCTACTATGTGCTCAAGTTCACAGATTACAAGAGAGGCTCACCACACACAATGGTTTTATATCTCAAACAACCTTGAATTACAACTTCAAGGATCACCCTTATGTAAAGGGTATTATGTTATCAAGATAACCTTGCTAGAGCTAGTAGACCAACACAATTTAATAAGTAAAGATGAGTGTGTAGATGTTACCACTTGTTGGTAGATATTACACAAAGTTGCACCTTCACACTTTGATGTCTTTGGATTGAATAATTGAATGCACAAGACATAAGAGAGCTTGAGAAATGTTTGTAAAAGACTTTAGAAAGCTTAGAGTATTCAAGGATTCAAAACTTACAAAAGATTGCACGTTTATAGCTTTTATAGTATTTGAAAATCAGTTAGAACAGCTATAAAACGGCTAGTTAACGGCTATTTTCAGGAAATTCAGACGACTGAATTCTGCGTCCGAATTTTTCGGACGATCGAATTCTTCTTGATGCATCCGAATCTTCATTCGAATTTCTCTGGAAGAACAGTGACCATGCTGAGGGCCAAAATTCGGACGACCGAATTTTTCTTCATGCGTCCGAACTTCTTCTTAATTTCTCTGGAAGAACAGTAGCAAACTTTTGCTACCAAATTTGGACGACCAAATTTCTTGGAATCATGTTCAAACTTTGTAAAATCATTTGAGATTTAACTTCCAAAGATTTGAAACACATTTGGTATATATAGAAAACTTATTTATACATATATAAGTTTGAAAACCAAAATCAAATTCCTTTGATCATATAAAGTTTACTTAAAACATTTTAGGACACAAAAACCACATTCATTAAGAAATTTATTCAAAGCCTTTTAAAATTAAGAAACCTATTTTATGCTCTCTTATGCATTCAATAAACTCCAAGACATACAAGTGTAGAGTTTACATAGATATTACCTATCATCATACCTACTCTACACTTCAAGTCTTCAATGCCTTGAGTTCATCTTTGAATATACCTCAAAAGACTCATAGTTTATTGAGGTTGTTCTTGCTCTTTGGCTTGAGGGCAATGAGACTCCAAACTTCTTAGTTCACACAATATAAACATATTAGTTTTCATCAATATTTGTCATTAATCAAAATTACATGATTTGCCCTTAGGGCTAACAGTTTGTACTCATTGCTCTTACATTGTTTAACAGCTTTGCTATTAATCATTTAATTCTCTTATTGAACCAAGCTCACACAATTTGTTTTTACTTAGAATTATAAAAGGACTTTGTTTGCAAAAATTAGCCAAATACCTAATTCACCCCTCCTCTTAGGTATTTCATTTGGTATCAGAGCAAGGACTTTTTGTGTGGTTTTACAACCTAGAAGTTAAAGATCTTGTGGCTAATATTTCAAACTTACCTTACCTAGAAGGGTCTTCCACAAATAGACCACCTTTGTTTGATGGAACAAACTACTCATGATATGTGGAGATTACTCCAAATAATACATGAAGGTACAAACCAAGTTAAAGAGTCAAAGCTTGCTATGTTAGTTAGGGACTATGAGCTATTTACCATGAAGCAAGGTGAGAATATTAGTGATATGTTTACTAGATTTACTAACATTTTTAATGGTCTGAAAGCTTATGGGAAGAACTATATAATTGGAGAGCAAAATAGAAAAATCTTCGATGCTTTACCAAAATCTTGGCAACCAAAGACACTTGTAATTGAGGAATCAAAGGATTTGAAAACTCTTCCACTTGAAGAGCCCATTGGATCACTGCTCACGCATGAGATGAAGATGAAGAGATTAAATGACAAAGAAGATGAAGAAAAAGGAAGAAAAGGAGTTGTGCTCAAAACTTCAAATCACTTGAGTGAACAAGAAAAATCATCAAGTGAAGAAGAAGATGGAAACAGTGGAGAAGAGGAGATTGCCATGGCTGTTAGGAAATTCAAAAGATTCTACAAGAAGGAGTTTCTCAAGAAAGGAAGAAAGCCAACCAAGAAGAGTGGATAGTCTTCATCGTTCAAACCTCAATGTTTTGAATGCAAGAGTACATAAGGAAAGGGAAAGAGACAACAAGAACAAAAAGAAATCTGCCAAGAAAGGAAAAGGACTGGTTGGAACATAGGATCAACAAGAAAGTGAAGATGATAGTGAAGAAAAGGCCAACATATGCTTTATGGCAATTGATGATGAGGTTCGCTTTGTTTCAAGATCAAGTGACACAAAATGGTTTCTTAACAGTGGCTGTTCAAGACATATGACAGAAAATGCTTCACTTGTTAGTGAACTTCAAGCAACAAGTGAAGGCTTTGTCACATTTGGTGATAAGAAGAAAGGGAAATTACTTGGAATAGGTAACATTGGTAAAGGTTCCTTCCCTCTTATTAAACAAGTATTGCTCATTGATGGTTTAAATTATAATTTACTTAGCATTAGTCAATTATGTGACAATGGATGTAAAGTAGAATTCAAAGGTGATACTTGTACTATTCTTGATAGTGCAAGTAGCAAAACAATCTTTGTTGCTAAAAGAGTTAGAAACGTATTTGTGTTATATCTTGATGAACTGATCACAAATGATATCAAATGTCTTGCCATTCATGATAATGATGGATTTCTGTGGCATAGAAGATTAGGACATGTAAGCATGGATTTATTGAATAAACTTTCTACACAAGAGCTAGTTAGAGGATTACCCAAAATGTATTTTGAAAAAACATGTCTTTGTGATGCTTGTCAATATGGAAAACAATCAAAAACATCTTTTAAGCTAAAGAAAATGGTCTCTTCTTCAAAACCACTTGAACTAGTTCACATGGACTTATTTGGACCAATGAGGACCACTAGTCTTGGTGGTAAAAGATATGCGTATGTGATTGTAGATGATTTTTCAAGATTTACTTGGGTGCTCTTCTTAGCTCAAAAGGATGAAACATTTCATGAATTTGCAAAAGTTTTCAAAAAGGTTCAAACATCCCTTGAATATAAACTGATTTCTATTAGAAGTGACAATGGAAGAGAATTTTACAATCAAGAGTTTACAAAATTTTGTGATGAATATGGTATTACTCACAATTTCTTAGCTGCTAAAACACCTCAACAAAATGGTGTTGTTGAAAGGAAAAATAGAACTTTACAAGAGATGGCTAGATCAATACTTTGTGAAAATTCCTTGCCAAAATACTTTTCGGCTGAAGCTGTAAATACTGCTTGCTATGTAATGAATAGAGTTTTATTAAGACCTTTTATAAGAAAAACACATTTTGAACTTCTATTTAATAGAACTCCTTCAATTGTTTATTTTAAAGTGTTTGGTTGTAAATGTTTTATTTTAAATACCAGTGATAATCTGGGAAAATTTGATAGAAAATCAGATGAAGGAGTATTTCTTGGCATCAAATAAAAAAGCATATAGAGTTTATAACAAAAGAACATTATGTATTGAAGAAACCATACATGCAACTTTTGATGAATCTAACATTTATCTTCAAAGAAGAAATAAAGATGATGCAGGTTCCTCAATGATTGAAAATCAAACTCATCATCAAGTACCCACATTGGAAGAACATGCCAAGGAAGAAGAAATAATGGAGCAATAACAAGATGGTCAACCAAGCAATGATCAAGAGTTTCCAAAGGATCTAACATATGCCAGAGGCCATCATAAGGAGCAAATCATTGGTGATGTCTCCCAAGGAGTTAAAATAAGGCGGTACTTTATTAATAACTTTGCTCTTTTATCTCCCATTGAACCTAAAAATATTGATGATGCATTGTGTGATAATTTCTGTATCATTGCTATGGAAGAAGAGTTAAATCAGTTTGAAAAAAACAAAGTTTGGACTCTTGTTCCAAGACCTCATGATCATTCCATTATTGGTACAAAATGGGTTTTTAGAAACAAATTAAATGAATTAGGAGAAGTTGTTAGAAATAAGGCTAGACTTGTTGCTCAAGGCTTCAACCAAGAAGAAAGCCAGATTGGAATCTATAAGAATACTTTTGGCTTTTGCTTGTTTTAAAAGTTTTAAAATATTTCAAATGGATGTCAAAAGTGCTTTTCTAAATAGTTTTATTGACGAAGAGATTTATGTACAACAACCTCTTGGTTTTATTCATGAAAATTTTCCAAATCATGTCTTTAAGTTAACCAAAGCTCTATATGGATTGAAACAAGCCCCAAGAGCTTGGTATGAAAGATTAAGTAGATTTCTTATTTCAAAAGGATTTGTAAAAGGAAAAGTAGACACAACACTTTTTATAAAAACATCTAGTAATAATGATATTTTACTTGTGCAAATTTATGTCGATGATATCATTTTTGGTGCTACTAACACATCTCTTTGTGAAGAATTTGCCAAATCAATGCAAAATGAATTTGAAATGAGCATGATGGGAGAACTAAATTTCTTTCTTGGGCTACAAATTAAGCAAACTAAGGATGGAGTCTTCATAAATCAAGCAAAGTATACCAAGGAGCTTTTGAAAAGATTTGGAATGGATCAAGCAAAAGGGATAGGTACTCCAACAAGCTCATCAACTAAACTTGAAAAGATGAAAAAGGTAAAAATGTTGATAAGAAATCATATAGAGGTATGATTGGAAGTTTACCATATCTCACAGCAAGTAGACCTGATATTATATTTGTTGTGTGCTTATGTGCTCGATTTCAGTCTTGCCCTAAAAATCTCATCTAATTTCTGTCAAACGTATTTTTTGTTATTTGATTGATACACATGACTATTGTCTTTGGTTTTCAAAATCTTCATCTTTTGAACTTAATGGATATTCATATGTTGACTATGCTGGATGCAAAGTTGAACATAAAGGTACAAGTGGTCATTGTCAATTTCTTGGTAGTTGTCTTGTGTCTTGATGTAGTAAAAAACAAGCTTGTATGTCTTTGTCTATTGCTGAAGCTGTATACATAACTGCGGGTAGTTGTTGTGCTCAATTATTATGGATGCAGCATACCTTACTTGATTATGGTCTTAAATTCAATTGTGTGCGTATACTATGTGATAATACTAGTGCTATCATTTTGAGCATAAATACCATTCAACATTCTAGGACTAAGCATATAGAAATTAAAACATCATTTCATTCGTGATCATGTGATCAAGAGAGATATATGTTTAGAATATATAAATACAAATGATCAAATTGCTGATATATTTACAAAGCCCCTGGCTGAGGAAAGGTTTAATCATCTAAGAAGGCTCCTAGGAATCTCAAAATTCAATTACTAATGTGTGTGTTGAAGTTTGGTGAAAACAGGAAATTTTCAAACGCAGTATTAGGATGCATAACAGAAAATTCGATCGACCGAATTTTATGAGTTGAAGAAACAGAGACTTTCGACCAAAAATTCAAACGCAGACCTAAAAAATTGGTCGTCCAAAATTTACGGATGCAACATTTTAAATAAAGCCGAATCAGTTTCTCTTAACACTTCAACTTTTGAATTCTCTCCTATTTCAAAACCAACCTTACCCATCCACGTCCGAATCATAATCTCTCTAAAATTTCATCATTTTCTCTTCGAATTGCTTTCATTTTTGAATTCCAAACCCTATACACATTCAAAAAATTAATTTTTTCTTAAGCAACAACATCATGGTGAAGACAAAGAGGCCAAATATTGAAAAATGGAAAGGAAAAGCCAAGGAGGGTGATGGAGGCTTAATCATCAACGAACCAAGAAGAGTTCGAATTCCTCAAGCTTTTTCTGGAATTGACAGGTTTGTTTCAATCAAGGCTGCTCATGAATTTGATGAATGGAATAAAAATAACAGAAAAATTACCCCTCGGTATAAGGTGAATGTTGATAAACTATCAAGTATGAATATTGTTCTATCATGTTTTAGTGATATTGGTTGGAGTAACTGGTTATTCATTGATGAAGAATTCTATTCTACACTCATATATGAATTCTATGCAAACCTAAAAGAAGAAAGAATTGAGCTTGTAAGGGATGATGTGATTCAATGGTGCTCATCTAGAGTATCCCAAGTGGATTTTGAATTTAGTGATGCTTTGATTAACAGAATTTGTGGAGTAGGTGATAGTGGGGGCAAGTTATTACTCACTCTCTATGCATTGTTATAATCGTGAACTCTTCACAAATGAAAGATTTGAAGAGGCATTCACCAATGGCAGAGAATTTAGGTCCATTAGATAGAGGGAAATCAAGAGCTTAGATGCTAGAGGTAGAGTATTGCACCACATGATTACTACTATGATTGTTCCTAATTTTAGACATAAGTCATCTGTTGGTAACATGCACATGGTAATCATGTTAGCCTTGCATGAACATAGGAGATTGAATTTTGGATACATAGCTTTAAAGCACATGATTACTGCAAGGAAAACTGTAACCAAGGCATTCCCATTTGGAAGGATGTTGACAAGGATTTTTAAGCATTTTAGGGTTAAACTTCAAGGAAGAGGACAAACATTTAAGAGTGGGGAGATTTATGCTAATGAAACTCTTAAGAGAATGTAGCTAGTTCTTGATGATGATGGTATATGGAGAACTAAAAGAGAAACCCCTCCAAGAAGAGAGGAGAGTAAAGAAAGTGAAGAAACTGAGGAAGAAGAGGATGAAGAAGAAACTCTTGCAAGAGAGATGAAAACAAAGAGGAAGCATGATACTTCAAGTGAGGGGGAGCAACCTCCCTCAAAAAGAAGATTATTTGAATAAGTCCCTCAACCAAATGTTGGAATTGATTCTAGAAGTGAGAGAATAACAAGTGGTGACACCATAGTAGCTAAGGCATTCCAAGAAGCCTTAAATAATCATATCAAGGAAATAGAGAAAATGTATAAGTTTTTTGAATCCTTTGCTCCAATGGTTATTGGAAAACTAGATGGATTAGATATTAGAGTGAGACATATTGAAGAAATTCTAATGAGAAATATACAAAGTGGTGAAGGACCTTCTAGGCATCAAGATAGAGATGAGGATGATGGAGATAAGGAAGGAAAGAAAGAAGATGGAGATGATGACAGTGATGATGGGGATGATAATCAAGGAGGCAATGAAGAGAATGTGCAAGGGAAGAAAAGAAGAAAGTGAACCAGTTCATAAAGAGCCCCAAGAAGAAAGAAGTGAGTCCCAAGAAGGAGGAAGTCAAATTGAAAAAGCAAACATCGTCTCACCTTCAACCATATCCTTCAGTCAAGGAAGAGTGAAGCATTTGGCAATCAAGAAAGGATTTAGCAAAGTCTCTCCATCAACATCACAAGACTCAGCATTCCTTCCATCTTATCTTTTTAATTTTTTAAAAAATTACTTATTTGTATTAAGTTTTTTATTATGTGTTATGTGCTATGAACTTGTTAAGTATTTTGCTGCATTTTATGTAATAGTGAAGCTCAATGATGAAATCTCAGTGATGAGAGCTTCTTTTTTTAACTATTATATGTGCTAAATTGTTAGTCTCATTTTTATTGATCCCATTTTTGAGTGATGACAAAAGGGGGAGAAAATGATGAATGATGACTGTGCAAAATGTATTATTTGTGCAAAATGCATTATGCTACTGTGACTTGCTAAATAGAAAAATGATGAATGATGACTGTGCAAAATGTATTATCTGTGCAAAATGCATTATGCTACTGTGACTTGCTAAATATATTATGTGATGACTATGATTTGCAAAATGTATTATGCTATAACTGTATTTTGTGCTTTAAAGTTTGAAACTTTAAAATCTTGTTTGTTTTCTAAAATACAATTAAGTGGTTGATTCTTGACTTGTCTTTTGATTTTAAACAAATGGATGCATGAGTTTTGTGGTTTTGCAAAGCTAAACTGAGTGCTATTGTGGACATACATATTTGAGTACTTCAACATTTCATTTGAATGCAAAATCACCTTTTCAAACTTGTTGCCAAAAATTTGAAAAAAAAATTCAGATGCATGTTCTGAAATTCGGATGCATCTATATTTTGTTGCCAAAATGTGCTCTTTTATTGTTCAAATTGATTCAAATATATTTTAATCTCTCATAATATGTTTGAACAATCTTAGAAAAGCTTATTTACAGAATTTGGAGCTTTTATTTATCTTATTTTAAAGTTTGGACTTGCTATGTTAAAATTCGGATGCATAGTATCTCTTGTCCAAATGTGTTGAAAAATGAGCACAATCTAAGGGGGAGCATTATTGAACTTTTACAACCTTGAAACCTCTCTTAGAATCTTTTCTAAATGCTTAAATGTTGTATCTTCTATCCTAGTTATTGGAAGGAAGGAGGTTAATGCAGGTTGGTTGGGTTATAGGCTCATATTGAGCCTTTTGAATGTCAATGTGCCAAATTGGTTAATATATATGATTGGCATCTATACTTCTTCGTTTTACATTGTTTAAATCCATCACATTTTGCATCAAAGTTTGTCATCATAAAAAAGGGGGAGATTGTTAGCCCTAAGGGCAAATCATGTAGTTTTTGATTAATGACAAATAGTGATGAGGACTAATATGCTTATATATTGTGTGATAGGATTGGTGAACTAAGAAGTATGAAGTCTTATTGCCTTCAAGCCAAAGTGCAAGAACAACTTCAATAAGCCAAAGTGATTGAAGTTTGAAGAAGGTTGTTCAAAGATGATCTAAAGGCATTGAAGACTTGAAGTGTAGGGTATATATGCTAACAGGTAAATCTCTATGTAAACTCTACACTTGTATGTCTTGAAATCTATTGAATGCATAAAAGAGCATAAAACCATTTTTCTTAATCTTGAATGGCTTTGAGTGAACTTTTTGTTAATAAATGTGTTTTTGTATCTTAAAAGATTTTGAGTAAACTTTGCATGATCAAAGAGATTTGATTATGGTTCTTAAGTTTACATATGTCTAAATAACTTATCTATACGTACAAAATGTTTTAAACTTATTGAAGTTAAATCTCAAATCATTTTACAAAGTTTGAAAACCAAATTTTAAAATGGCTATTGTGCTTCCAAAAAATTCGGTAAAAATTCGGTCGTCCGATTTTGTAGCAAAAAAATAGTTACTGTTTTTCTAGAGAAATTCGGACGCATGAACAAAAATTCAGTCGTCCAAATTTTTGTCTTCAGCATGGTTACTGTTTTTCCAGAGAAATTCGGACGAAAATTTGGACGCATGGAAAAAATTCAGTCGTTCGAATTTTTCCAGAAATGTGTAACAGTAAAATTCGGACAATAAATTCGGACGCACAAGAAAAATTTCGTCGTCCGAATTTTCTGAAACTAGCCGTTACTAGTCGTTTTATAGCTGTTAAAGCTAATTTTCAAATTCTATAAAAGCTATAAACTTGAAATCTTTTGCAAGTTTTGAATCCTTGAGAACTCTAAACATTCCAAAGCCTTTAGGAAACATTTTAAGCTCTCTTTTATCTTGTACTTTCAATTGATGATTCAAGATTCCAAAGACAACAAAGTGTGAAGGTGAAACATTGTGTAATCATCTACCAACAAGTGGTAACATCTACACATTCTCATCCCTTTATTAAATTGTGTTTTTCTACTAGCTCATTGCAAGGTTATCTTGATAACATAAAATCCTTTAGATAAGGGTGATCCTTAAAATTGTGATTCAAGGTTATTTGTAGATATAAAATCATTTGGCAGTGTGAACCTTGTTTATAGAATTGCTAATGAGGTTGTGAGTGTAAAACCATTGTGTGGTGGGCTTCTTATGTAATTTGTGAACTTGAGCATATAGTAGATTGTTTGAAATGCTTAAGCGTAGGCTTAAGGTAGTGGACGTAGATCTTGAAGAGATCGAACCACTATAAATCATTTGTGCTCATTGCTCTTACATTGTTTAATAGCTTTGCTATTAATCATTTAATTCTCTTATTGTGCAAGAAAAATTTGGACGACAGAATTTTTATCTTGCATCTGAACTTGCATTTGAATTTTCCAAACCTTGTCAGAACATATTCAAATCAATTCAAACAAGTTGAAAAACACTATAGCCTTAAAGATATGTCATTAAAGACCTTTTAAGTGCTAAAACCATTAATGAAAATTTAGTAATTCAAATGACTTCAAAACTAGTGAAAGTTTAAAATCATGTTTTGTGTTATCAAAAGTTAACTAGAAATCAAACACAATAAGTTTCAAAACATTCTAGCATCAAGGATAAGTCAAAAAGGATCTCTTAAGTGCAAAAGCCTTTGATGAAAACTTGATAATTCAAGTAAGTTCAAAACCATTGAAACTTTTCAAATCAAGTTTTGTGCTCTCAAATGCAACTCATAGATTCCAAGACTTAAGAATGTAGGGTTTACAAAGTTTACCTATTAAGCACATGTAACCTACACTTCATGTCTTCAAAGCCTTCAATCATCTTGAACAAACTCTTCAATCTTCAATCACTTTGACATATTTGAGTTGTTATTGCATTTTAGCTTCAAGGCAATGAGACTTGTATACTTCTCAATCTAAAAATCCTATTACACAATAATTAAAACGCATTAGTCCATATCAAAGTTATCAACATTATTCTCATAGGACTATGCAATGTTCAATGTTTGTCATTGTTGAAAACAAACATGATTTTCCCTTAGGGTTAACAATCCCCTCTCACACCACTGAAATGAAAAAGAAAAAGTTGACATGATTGGTTTTCATACTATATATAGTCAAAAAATTATATGTAGCAAGTCTGATAATAAAAAGTAAGAATCATGTAAACCAATGCGTACTTTATATCAAATTTAAATATATAATGTAAAACCATAAATTTTACTTTTACTAAATAATTTTTTCAAGTGGTTTTACTCTAGCATGTATATATGTATGATAAATATAAATTGCTAAAAATCTATTTTACACATTCTTAAAATGAAGAAAAATATATACATTATAAGTTTTAGGATAAATCTGTAAATTTTAAAAAAATTAAAGGATGATTTTACAAGTTTGTTTAAAAGAAAAACAAAATTGATGTTTGGCTGACCGATCCCCATTCTTCATTTCCCCTATTTTTCTTCATTTTTCTTCTCCCTTCTCTCTTCTCTATCTCTCACTTCAATTTTCAATCAATTCTTCACACACAAATTAAATCCTTTAAACCCAAGCTTAGAGTTACATCAAAAGTCTCCAAATCAAGGTAAAATCTTCAATTTTTTCTAATTATGGTTAAGTTTAATTATTTTAAAAAATTATTGTAGCAGTAAATTTATATGAATTTTAATAAATTGTTGGATGCTCCAATTTTGTTCAACGAAGGTTATTGTTATCATCCTCTACCTACAAAAAATATTTCGTTAACTTTTAAGCATGTTTGATATATTTATTGAATTTCTGAGAAATTTGGACATCATTTTTGTGAATTTTTGTTTTGATTAAATATTGAGTATTTAAAGATTTATTAGATTGTTATAATGCAAAAAGAGTATAAAAATATGTAAATGGAATGAATTTTCCTAAATTGGTATATTAGGAACAAAATAGAATAATTAGGATTTTTGTAGAGACTGGTGGCTTTTATTAAAATTAATCATTTCAATATTTTTATTCTCTTGAAAAATGGTTAGTTACTATTTTAAAACAATTTTATAAAATTCAATAATTTTTAGTTCTATTAATATTAATCATGCATTATACATATATGTCAATATTTGAGCATTTCAGAGTGACATTAAATTTATTTGTTACTACGTAATTATATGTTAGGTCTTGAGTAAAGTATATATTTATTTTTTCGTGGCTTGACTTTGTGAATATAAGTTGTGGTAACTTTGAATTGTTATTCTACCATGGCTCAGCTTTTGTAAATATATGTAGTGCTAAAATTAGTTGTCGTTTTGCCGTAGCTTGGCTTGTATATTTATATATTATACTTAACCATAATAATTGATTGGTTGTTGATGAGCTGTAAATGTGAATTATGTGTACACTCTGCCATCAAGATATGGATTGACTCCCCTGCAAGGTGAGATTATTGATTTGTGTGGAGAGTTCCTTTGCGTCATGGGTGAGAAGGCCATTAGAAGGTATTTTGTGGACAATTTATTTATGTCACATGTGAGATGGTCATTGGAAGGGCGGCAGAAGTTTTTATGTGCTTGTATGGACTCGTAAGAGTCATGTGAATTATTGTTTTTGTTTATTTTTCCATTATTTTTCAAAATGATAATCATTACTTGAAAGTACATATATATAAATATATCCTAATTCACATGATTTCTAAATTAGACTATCTTGTTGTACTGAACGTAGTTATTCTCTTAAAAAGTCGAGGATAACTTATATCTATTTTAAAAGTGTTATAAACTCAATACGATATACTTACTCTCAAACTATACAGGTATACAGAAATTTTACTGGGCTTCGTAACTCATTATTCTCTCATCATATTTCAGGACTTCTATAGTTGAATTGAGAGAATAGTTCTTCTTCTACGCACATGTGTTAGTTAAGTCCTCAGTTGCAGCTAATATTGTGGATGTGTCTATCATTTGTAATCATTCTTGGTCAATCAATACTTTGTAATATTTCCAATGGTTGTTAATTTAATTAGTATACATAAAGAGAGATCTCAATCTTCTGAAAACAATTATGTTTTATATAAACTATTTTATATAATCTTTTACTATAGAACGGCTGATGCGCCTTAAATTATTTTTTACTGTCATTTGTTTAGAAGTTAGTAGATTTATAATTGTATCATATAGTGGTATTACAGGTTGCATTGTATCTCTGGAATAGAAAAGTGATTATTCACTCCTAGGTAGGATCTACCTGGGAGTGGGTCGTTATATATAAAACTAATATATAATGAGATTAATAATCAATCGATAGTATATAATATATTAAAATTTTTAATAAAACGTATCAAATATTTTAAGATATTCTAATATAGTAAGAGAGTTATTAAAAATGAGACTGAGGAAGTAAAAAATTATGATATTAGAAGCATTTTCCCAGGAAAGAAAGGAACCTAATTAAAAATGTACTTATTTCAAAATTTGGTGTTTGAGTGGTGCTTCCGACACTCTTATTGGAGTACTAGGGTGTTGTAGTTCCAAAAATTTCCAACGATCAATAGTTGGCATTTAATAATTTTCTTCAACTTTGAAAGGAATCTTTTGTGTCCATTTTGTTTATGTCACATTATCATATGTTAGATACGTATTTTTTTGTAAGAATTAAAATAAAATATAAATTTAAAATTTTATATTTTTATTTTAAAATATAAATTATTTATTAAAAAAGAGTCAAAATGAAAACTTTATAATTAATCTTCCTAGGACTAGGGGTGTGCAATAGGATTTCTGTTTTACTGATCGGTTTTCGGTTTGGTTTTATTTTTAAAATAAGAATCGAATTGAACCGTTTTATTGTTGAAACCAAACCGAACTAAGGTGACAAAGGTGGAGTATTTCTATTGATCGGTCATGTCATATAGGCCCGAGTTGGACATCTAATTGCTTCGATTTGAATTATCCGGAGAATGCCTTAGATATATCAAAAAGATGGACAATCAAACCTATTTCTCGATTCAATAGAAGCTCAAAGAGGTGAATAGGGTCCCAAATAACGAGAGATGTGTAAAAAGCAGGTCTGATTACGCCTATTCCTAATCCTAAATGGAATGTAACGACGTAGGGATCCATATGTAAATATAGTATCGATTTTAATACGCTCGAATGACCCCTTCTCATAATGAGAATGTATAGAACCCTATTCCGGTCTGGTCCGGTATGGAATGAACTTATAATCATGGAATCGACTCGATCATCAGATTATAAGTTCATAACCCTAGCCCATTCCCATTTTGGGCGGAACAGGTCTACTAATTCTTTGATTCCAGTTAGTAAGAGAGATCTTGAACTAAGAAATAGACCAACCGGTTCGGTTCGATTCAAAACTGAAAAGAGACAGAGAAACAGAGGAGTAGAAATACAATCATACTATCCATTTCAAAAGGTTAAGCCTCTAGTTCAAGCTCGACATATGATAGGGCTTGCCAAGAGTGCATCAAACAAGATCTTCAGGATAACTAATTTTGGTGAGAAAAAAAAACCTCTGTCTTGAGCAAAGCATGATCTTCAAAGGTCCAAAATGGTCTAGTCATGGCAAAGCTTGTAAACTCTGACAAAGAATTGAATATTTATGAGAAGAATGTAAACAAAAAAGTGCTAGATAACAAGAAATTACTAGAATCCATTCTTTCAAGAGTATTAATATCTTCTTCAATGGTAAATGGATTGGCTTCATTCCTCAACCAATCTTTGGCACACATCCTAGGGGTCAAAGAACTCCTAAATGTGTCAAGAATATGCCCTCCCATACTAAAAGCTGATTCGGAAGCAACTGTGGAAACAGGAATTGCAATAATATCACGAGCCATTTGAGAAATTATAGGAAATCTTGGGGCATTGAACTTTCAGCACTTCAAAATATCAAATCCATCATCATCTCTTTCCCTTTCTTCTCCAATGTACCTATCCAATTTGTTAACCCTAAGGGCAAATCATGTAGTTATGATTATTTTTTAATAATGGCAAACATTGATAAGGACTAACGTGCTTGCATGTTGTGTGATAGGATTTATGGATTAAGAAGTATGAAGTCTCATTGCCTTGAAGCCACTATGCAAGAACAACTCTAATATGTCAAAGTGATTGAAGATTGAAGAGTTTGTTCAATATAATTGAAGGCTTTGAAGACATGAAGTGTAGGTTACATGTACTTAATAGGTAAATTTTGTAAACCCTACACTCTTAAGTCTTGGAATCTATGAGTTGCAATTGAGACCACAAAACTTGATTTAAATGATTTCAATAGTTTTGAACTTACCTTAATTATCAAGTTTTTATCAATGGTTTTTACACTTAAAATGTCTTTAATGACTTATCTTATAGGCTAGAAGGTTTTTCAACCTGTTTGAATTGATTTGAACATGTTTTGACAAAGATTTAAAAGTTCGGACGCAGAAAAAAAAGTTCGGACGTTCGAACTTTTTCCTTCATAGTGAACTGTAACTACTATTCAATGAACAGTATCACTATTTTTCTAGAGAAGTTCGGACGTAAGTTCGAACGCAGAAGGCAAAGTTCACGTGAACATTATTTTCCAGAAAAGTTCAGACGCATAGGAGAAAGTTTGGACGTCTGAACTTCAAAAAAACTAGCTGTTACTACCCGTTTTACGGCTATTAAAGCCAATTTTTAAAATCTGTAAAAGCCATGAACTCCAAATTTTTTATACAACTTTTGAACCTTCAAAATCCTTTAAGCTCTAACTTGTTTTACATCAAAATTATTTGAAAACCTCTCAAATTGCCTTGTGCTCAAAGGTTGAAATTCAAGATTCCAAAGGCAGGAAGTGAAGTGGTGCTAGCAATTGTATTCATCCACCAAGAAGTGTTGGTAACATTCAAATTTTCTCTTTACATTTTTGTTGTGATTGATACAAGGCTGTCAAGAGACTTAAAACCCTTGTGGAGGGTGAGCCATAGACTAGATTAATCAAGGTTATCGTGTAAAACCCATTGGTGATGGTGAGCCTAGGATTAGATTGGTCTAGGTTATCTAGTGACATAAAACTCTTAGTGACAAGAGTGAACCTTGTTTATTAGATTGAATAGAGGTTGTTGTGGTAAAACCCATTGAAGGGTGAGCCTCTTGTGTAATTGTTTGGATTGACTATTTAGTGAATTGGTTAAAATCCTTGAGTGTGGACTCAAGGTAGTGGATGTAGATCTTAGAGAGATCGAACCACTATAAATCGTGTGTTCAATTTTCGTATAGCTTTACTTGTTTACATCCTTGTATTATTATTATTATTAGTTTTTATTTGTTGATTGATTGGTTGTAGTCTTATTGTTTGATCACCTTGTCTCAACCATCAAATCACATATAAACTTGAAGTTTATGAATTTAAAGAAGAGCTTTTATTAAGGCAAAGAATTTGTAAAAAGGGAAAAGATTTTTGATAATTATCCAAAGACCTAATTCACCCCCAGGTCTTTCAATTTGTATCAGAGCAAGGTCTTCTTTTTAAGGTCTAACAACCTAGAAGTAAAGATTATATGACTGGTTTATCAAATTTGCCTTATATGGAAGGTTCCTCTACAAATAGGCCTCCTTTGTTTGATGGTTCTAATTATACATTTTGAAAATCTAGAATTAAAATTTTTATTTGTTCTATTAACTTTGATTTGTGGAGTATCATTGAGAAAGGTCCCTATGTGCCTATGAGAATAAAAGCTGATGAAATTACAAGGGAACTAAAGCCTATGGAGGAACTTGATGAGAACAACTCAAGAAAGATAGCTTTACACTACCAAGCAATGAACATCTTGAGTTGTGCATTGGACGTGAATGAACACAATCAAGTGAGTGAATGCGACACCGCTCACGATATGTGGAGACTTCTTCAAGCAACACATGAGGAAAGAGCCAATATGTGCTTTATGACAATAAATGATGAGGTACAATCCACTTCTTCTACTTCTACTTGTTGTGATGATGATATTGATTATCCTAGTGAATTATTTGTTGAAATGTATGAAGAATTAAAAAAGGCTTCAAAAAGAAATAAGGAAATGAAATTCAAAATAAATTGTTATTGAATGGAAATTCAAAATTATAATGTGAAAACAAAAGACTTCTTGAATCTATTGATTGTTTGAATATTGAAAAAGAATTTTTAAATGTCTCTTTACAAAACATGTCCCTTGAAAATAAGGTTCTTTGTGAAAAGATTTTGTCTCTTGAAAGCATGCTTGTTGATCATGAGACTTTGAAAAAGAAGGTTGATGACCTTTCATCATGTATAGAAAAATTTACAAAAGGAAGGGGCAATCTTGATAAAATTCTTGGAGCTCAAAGATCTCCTCTTGTCAAAAATGGTCTTGGTTATAATTATGTAAATAATATGCCTAAATATAACAACTTCTTTGTTAGAGCTACTTCTACTTCCATGCATCATACTTGTTGTACTTATTGTGGAAAACATGGACATAAAGTCACCAAATGTTATGTTAAAAGAAAAGTAGAGAATGGTGTAAAAACCATTTGGAGAGTTAAGAGAATTATTACTAACCCCCACAGACCCAAGAAAGTATGGGTACCAAAGGATACTTCTTCTCCTTCATTGCAGGTACTCTTCAATTCAAACTCAAGCACCACTAAGCAGTATATTGATGATGTTGGCTTAAAGAATAACAGAAAACATCTCATTCATAATCAAGATCGAAGCAACCAATGAAGGATTTGCTTTTGAGACAAGATGAAACGAAAAATTCTTGGAGTAATCAATGTTGGTAAAGGTTTCTCTCTTCTTTTTAAACAAATGTTGCTTAGTGTTGATTTGAACAATAACTTGCTTAGCATTAGTAAATTGTGCAAAGTTTCAGTTGAGTTGTTAAGACTTGAAAATTTGCCAACCATGACTTTTCAATTGTGTCTATGAAGTTGATTAGATAAGATTGATGATATGAGATTGAATTCATGGTTGATATGTTTTTGAAATTGATTATATGTCATGATAAAATGATTAAAATAGCTATGATTGAATATCTCTGCATTTGCTTTGCCAAAAACATCTTTATGAAACTTAACAAAATGTTTGGACTTGAAGTTTGGATGTAGACCATAAGTTCGGTCACCCGAACTTGTATGACAAAATGATATTTTGTGATTTTGATCAATTACTCACAAAATGCTTCAATGTGTGTTTTATCTTGATAAGCTTGAATGTCTTGTTGCTTATGATAATGATTGATTTTATTGACATAGAAGATTTGGTCACATGAGCATGGATTTGTTGAACAAACTTTCCTTTCAAGATTTAGTTGGAGGATTGCTAAAAATGTGTTTTGAGAAAATTGCCTTTGAGATACTTGTCAATATGAAAAACAAACAAAAGAATCTTCCAAACCTAAGAAAATGATTTTCACTTCAAAACCTCTTTAAAATTGTTTATATGGATTGATTGGACAAATGAGGATCACTAGTCTTGATGATAAGAAGTATTCATATGTTATTGTGGATAATTTCTCTAGATTTACATGGGTGATCTTTCTAGCCCAAAAGGATGAAGTTTTTCATAAATTTGTAAGACTTTTCAAAAAGGTTCAAACCTCTCTTGAATGCAAAATTGATTTCCATAAGAAGTGACAATGGGAGAATTTTACAACCAAGTCTTTACAAAATTTGTGATGAAAATTGAATTTCATATAATTGTTTCAACTGCAAAAACCCCCACAACAAAATGGTGTTATTAAAAGAAAAATTTGAACTTTACAAAAATTAGTTAGATCTATGCTCTGTGAAAATTCTTCTTCAAAAATATGTTTTGAGCCAAAGCCATAAACAACACATACTATGATGAATAGAATTCTTTTAAGATCATTTTGAAGAAAAATATCTTTTGAAGTTCTCTTTTATATAACTCCTCAAGTTGCATATTTTAAAGTGTTTGGTTATAAATGTCTTATCTTGAATACTTGTGATGTCTTGCTTAAATTTGATAGAAAGACGGATATAGGTATACCTCTTTGGTATTCTTCTAACAAAAAGGCATATAGAGTTTATAACAAAAAGAACCTTACATGATGAGGAAACCATTCATGTTAGTTTTGATCAATCTTACATTTACTTGGAAAGAAAAGATGAAGATGATGTAGGTAAATCTATGAATGACAATCAAACCCATCTTCAAGCACCAACTTTGGAGGATCATACCAATGAGGAAGAAATAATTGAACAAAATCAAGATGACCAATCTAGTGGTGACCAAGAGCTTCCAAAGAACTTAGGATATCCAAAAAGGCCACCCTAAGGAGCAAATTATTGGTGGTATCTCCCAAGGAGTAAACATAAGACGGTATTTTGTAAATAACTTTATTCTTTTATCTCATATGAGCCTAAAAGTATTGATGATGCATTGTGTGATGGCTTTTAAATTATTGCTATGCAAGAGGAATTGCGTAAATTTGAAAGATATAAAATTTGGATATTCCTAAATCTCATGATCATTCCATTATTGGAACTAAATGGTTTTTAGAAATAAACTTATTGAATCCGGAGAAGTTGTTAGAAACAAGGTTAGACTTGTTGCTTAAGGATTCAATCAAGAATAGGTCATTGATTATAATGAGTCTTTAGCTCCGATTAGTAGATTTAAATCAATTAGAATTCTTTGGGCATTTGCATGTTTTAAAGGTTTTAAACTCTTTCAAATGATGTTAACAGTGTTTTCTTAAATGGGTTTATTAATAAGAAAATTTTGTGTAAAACAACCTCTTGATTTCACTCAAAAATTTCCTAATTATGTTTTCAAACTCTCAAAAGCCATATATGGATCGAAACAAGTTACTAGAGCTTGGTATGAAATATTCAATAGTTTTCCTCTTTCAAAAGTTATTTTTTAAGAAAACTTGACATAAATCTTTTCCTTAAAACCTCTTGTAACAATGATCTATAACTTGTCCAAATGTATGATACAATTGTTGGTGCTTCTAATATTTCACTTTGTGATGTGTTTTCCAAGTTAATGCAAAGTAAATTTGAAATGAGCATGATAGAAAAACTCAATTAATAAGAAAATTTTATGTAAAACAACCTCTTGATTTCACTCAAAAATTTCCTAATTATGTTTTCAAACTCTCAAAAGCCATATATGGATTGAAACAAGTTACTAGAGCCTGGTATGAAATATTCAATAGTTTTCCTCTTTCAAAAGTTATTTTTTAAGAAAACTTGACATAAATCTTTTCCTTAAAACCTCTTGTAACAATGATCTATAACTTGTCCAAATGTATGATACAATTGTTGGTGCTTCTAATATTTCACTTTGTGATGTGTTTTCCAAGTTAATGCAAAGTAAATTTGAAATGAGCATGATAGAAAAACTCAATTTCTTTCTTGTCCTACAAATCAAGCAAACCAAGGATGGCAATTTCATGAATCAAGTTAAGGTACAAGCACTTCCATAAGTTTATCAACTATGTTTGAAGAGAATAAAAAGTTTTCATAGGAGTAGTCAACTATATTTGATAGCAAGTAGAGCCAATATTATGTTTGTCATGTACTTGTGTGCTAGATTTCATCTTGTCATATAGAATCTCATTTGATTGAAGTTAAACACATTCTCCATTACCTTATTAATACTCTAAGTGATTATGGTCTATATTTCAAATATGTGGCTATGTTATGTGATAACACTAATGCAATAAATTTGACCATCATACTATTCAACAAACTAGGACAAAGCATATAGAGATCAAACTTCATCTCATTAGAGATCATTCTAATAAGGATTATACTTATTTAAATCATGTTTGCATTCATGAACAAATTAATGATATTGTTACTAAGCCGTTGGCCGAAGAAAGGTTTGATCAATCTTAGAAGAAGCTTAGGGATTTCAAAATTCAATAACTAATGAGTATATTCAAGTGTGTAGCTCCAGGTGAGGACAAAGAAGCCTAGCATGAGAAAAGGAAAGGGAAAAGCCAAAGAAAGAGAAGGAGGACCAGTAATCAATGAACCAAGGAAGATTTATGTTCCTCAAAGCATGTCATGGTTGGATAGATTTGTCACAGTGGAGGCTACTACTGAATTTGATGATTGAACAAAAAAGAACCATAAGACAAACCAAGCCACAAGGTGGATGTCATCCAACTATCCGAAATGGGTAATATACTCTCATTTTTTAAATGATATGAGCTGGACTAGTTTTCTTGTGTTTGATGAATGCTATTACCTTACTTAGTTTATGGAGTTTAAGCAAATATTAAGGAAGAAAAAGTTGAGTGTGTTGGTAATAAAGCTATTCAATGGTATTCTTCAAGAATATCACAAGTTGACTTTTGAGATTGATAATGCATTGCTCAGTAGAATTTGTGATGTTGAAGATTGTTAGCCCTAAGGGCAAATTATGTAGTTTTGATTAATGACAAATATTGATGAGGACTAAAATGTTTGATTATTGTGTGATAGGTTCTGTAAACTGAGAAGTATGAAGTCTCATTGCTTTGAAGCAAAAGTTCAAGAACAACTTCAGTTAAGCAAGTATTTGAAGTTTGAAGAATGTTGTTCTAAAGATGATCAAAAAGCATTGAAGACTTGAAGTGTAGAGTACATTTAACTTTTAGGTAAATCTCTATGTAAACTCTACACTTGCATGTCTTGGTTATCATTGAATACATAAGAGAGCATAAAAATAATCTTATGATTTTAAAAGGCTTTGAATGAATCTTTTTATAAGATATGTTAGTAAACTTCATATGTTCTTGTTTTTCAAGCTTATATATGGTTAAATAAGTTTTCTATACATATCAAATATTTTTCAAACTCATTGAAGTTATATCTCAAATGATTTTACAAATTTTGAAAATGCTTCCAAAAAATTCGGTCGTCCGAATTTTGTAGCAAAAGTTTGCTACTATTCTTCCAGAAAAATTAGGAAGAAGATTCGGACGCAGCCAAAAAATTCGGTCGTCCAAATTTTTGGCCTTCAGCATGGTCACTGTTCTTCCAGAGAAATTCGGAAGAAGATTCGGACGCAGCAAAAAATTCGGTCGTCCGAATTTTTGTTCTCAGCATAGTTACTATTCATCCAGAGAAATTCGGACGAAGATTCGGACGCGGCCAGGAAATTCGGTTGTCCGAATTTTCTGAAACTAGCCGTTTCTAGCCGTTTTATGAACGTTTTAACATATTTTCAAATTCTATAAAAGCTATAAACATGCAAATTTTTGTAACTCTTGAAATCTTGAAAACTCCAAGCATTCAAAAGCATTTAGCAAACATTTCTTAAGCTCTCTTATGTCTTGTGCATTCAATTGATCAACCCAAAAGACATCAAAGTGTGAAGGTGCAAAATTGTGTAATATCTACCATCAAGTGGTAACTTCTACACATTCTCATTTATTTATCAAATTGTGTATTTCTACTAGCTCTAGCAAGGTTATCTTGATAACATAAAACCCTTTAGATAAGGGTGATCCTTGAAGTTGTGATTCAAGGTTGTTTGAGATATAAAACCATAGGTTGGTGAGCCTTGTTTGTAAAAAATTACTAGAAGAGGTTGTATGTGTAAAACCAAAGTGTGGTGAGCCTCTCTTGTAATTTGTAAACCTGAGCAATTAGTAGATTTGTTGAAATCCTTAAGTGTGAACTTAAGGTAGTGGATGTAGATCTTGAGGATCGAACCACTATAAATTGTCTGAGTTCTTTGCTATTGCTTTCATTACTGCCTTGCTATCAATTATCTCTAATTAGCTCATATAACTTGTTCTTGGTATAAACGCATAAAAGGTTTAAGTTTGCAAAAATTAGCCAAATACCTAATTCACCCCCCCCCCCCTCTTAGGTATTTCAATTGGTATCAGAGCTAGAACTTCTTTGTGCTGTTTTACAACCTAGAAGACAAAGATCCTATGGCTAATATGTCAAATCTACCTTACCTAGAAGGATCTTCTACAAACAGACCTCCATTGTTTGATGGAACAAATTATACATTTTGGAAGTCTAGAGTTAAAATATATATTTGTTCTATCAATTTTGATTTATGGAACATAATTGAGAAAGGTCCCTATGTCCCAATGAAAATGAGAGCAGATGGAGTAACTCCTGAACCCAAATCCACTGATGAATTTGATGAGCATGATTCAAGGAAAATGACTCTAAATTATCAAGCCATGAATATATTGAGCTGTGCTTTAGATGTTACTGAATATAATAGAGTTAGTGAGTGTGATTCTGCACATGATATGTGGAGATTACTTCAAATTACACATGAAGGTACTAATCAAGTTAAAGAATCTAAACTTGCTATGCTTGTTAGAGATTATGAATTGTTTACTATGAAACAAGGCGAAAATATTAGTGATATGTTTACAAGGTTTACTAATATTTCCAATGGCTTGAAAGCTTATGGTAAAGGCTATACTATAGGAGAGCAAAACAGAAAGATTTTTGATGCTCTACCAAAATCTTGGCAGCCAAAGACGCTAGCTATTGAGGAGTCCAAAGATCTAAAAACTCTTCCTCTTGAAGAACTTATTGGATCGCTACTTACTCATGAAATGAAGATGAAGAGGTTGAATGATAAGGAAGATGAGGAAAAGGGAAGAAAAGGAGTAGTGCTTAATGCCTCAAACAACTTGAGTGAACAAGAACAATCTTCAAGTGAAGAAGAAGGAGGAAACAGTGGAGAAGAAGAAATTGCAATGGCAGTGAAGAAGTTCAAGAGATTCTACAAAAAGGAATTTCTCAAGAAAGGAAGAAAGCCAGTCAAGAAGAGTGGACAATCTTCATCATATAAACCTCAATACTTTGAATGCAAGAGTACTGAGCATCTTATTGCTGACTGTCCCAGAGTGTTGGAAAGGGAAAGAGAAAGCAAAAACAGAAAGAAATCTGCCAAGAAAGGAAAAGGACTAGCTGGAACGTGGGATCAACAGGAAAGTGAGGATGAAAGTGAAGGAAAGGCCAATATATGCTTCATGGCCATTGATGATGAGGTACAATCTTCTCCCTCTATTTCAAATTTGTGTGATGATGATATTGATTCTAGTGATTTAATTCTAGAATTGTATGAAGAACTGAAAAAGGCTTCAAGAAGAAATAAAGAAATAAAATCCAAAATTAGTGATCTTTCAAATGAAAATTCAAAATTATGTCTTGAAAATGATAGACTTCTTGAGACCATAAATTCTCTTACCATTGAAAAGGAAGTTTTGAACACTACCATACAACATGTATCTTTTGAAAACAAAAAGCTGTGTTCAAAAATTATTTCTCTTGAATCAATGCTAAAAGATCATGAGTTTTTAAAAAAGAAAGTAAATGATCTTACTTTATGCATTGAGAAATTTACAAATGGAAGAAACAATTTAAATAAATTACTTGGGTATCAAAGATCCTCATTTGTAAAGCATGGTCTAGGTTTTACACATGATTGCCTTCATTCAAAACCAAAAGAGACATTTGTTAAAGAATCTTCTCATTATAGGTCTCATACTTGCTGTACATATTGTGGTAAGCATGGACACAAAGTGTCTAATTGCTTTATAAAAAGAAAGATAGAAAATGGAGTAAAGACTATATGGAAAGTTAAAGGAACTGTCACTAACCCTCTTGGACCCAAGAAGATATGGGTACCAAAAATCACTCTTTTCAATTTGGTATAGGTACAATTTGCCTCAAGATCAAGTGCCACAAAATGGTTTCTTGATAGTGGCTATTCAAGGCACATGACTGGAAATGCATCACTTGTTAGTGAGCTTCAAGCTACAAGTGAAAGTTTTGTCACTTTTGGAGATAAGAAGAAAGGGAAAATACTTGGAATAAGTAACATTGGTAAAGGTTCATTCCCTCTTATCAAACAAGTTTTACTTATTGATGGTTTAAAATATAATTTACTTAGCATTAGTCAATTATGTGATAATGGTTGCAAGGTAGAGTTTAAATGTGATACTTGTACTATTCTTGATAATGCAAGCAATAAAACTATCTTTGTAGCTAAAAGAGTAAGTAATGTATATGTGTTATATCTTGATGAGTTTATCACTAATGACATTAAATGTCTTGCAATTCATGACAATGATGGATTTTTATGGCATAGAAGATTAGGACATGTGAGCATGGATTTATTGAATAAACTTTCTACTCAAGAACTAGTTAGAGGATTACCAAAAATGCATTTTGACAAAACTCGGATTTGTGATGCTTGTCAATATGGAAAACAATCAAAAACATCTTTCAAACCAAAGAAAATGGTTTCTACCTCAAAGCCTCTTGAATTAGTTCACATGGACTTATTTGGACCTATGAGGACTACTAGTCTTGGTGGTAAAAGATATGCTTATGTGATTGTTGATGATTTTTCCAGATTTACATGGGTAATATTTTTATCACAAAAAGATGAAACATTTTATGAATTTTTAAAACTTTTTAAGAAGGTTCAAATTTCTCTTAATTGTAATCTAATATCTATTAGAAGTGATAATGGAAGAGAGTTTTGCAATCAAGATTTTACAAAATTCTGTGATGAGTATGGTATCACTCATAATTTTTCAGCAGCCAAAACACCTCAACAAAATGGATTTGTTGAGAGGAAAAACAGAACATTACAAGAAATGGCTAGATCAATGCTTTGTGAAAACTCTTTACCTAAATACTTTTGGGCTGAAGTTGTAAATACAACATGCTATGTAATGAATAGAGTTTTAATAAGACCTTTTATAAGAAAAATACCTTTTAAACTTCTATTTGATAAAACTCCATCAATTGTCTATTTTAAAGTATTTGGTTGTAAATGCTTTATTTTAAATACTAGTGACAATCTTGGTAAGTTTGACAGGAAATATGATGAAGGTATATTTCTAGGCTATTCATCTAATAAAAAGGCTTATAGAGTCTATAATAAAAGGACATTATGTGTTGAAGAAACTATTCATGTAACTTTTGATGAATCTAATATTTATCTTCATAGAAGAAATGAAGATGATACAGGTTCTTCAATGGTTGAAAATCAAACTCAACACCAAGTACCTACATTGGAAGATCATGCTAAAGAAGAAGAATAATGGAGCAAGAACATGATGGTCAATCAAGCAATAATCAAGAGCTTCCAAAGGATCTCACATATGCAAGAAGTCATCCTAAGGAGCAAATCATTGGTGATGTCTCTCAAGGAGTTAAAACAAGACGGTACTTTATTTATAATTTTGCACTTTTATCTCATATTGAACCTAAAAATATTGATGATGTATTGTGTGATAATTTCTGGATTATTGCTATGGAAGAAGAGTTAAATCAGTTTGAGAGAAATAGAGTTTGGACTCTTGTTCCTAGACCTCATGATCATTCTGTTATTGGTACAAAATGGATATTTAGAAATAAGTTAAATGAACTAGGAGAAGTAGTTAGAAATAAAGTTAGACTTGTTGCTCATGGCTTCAATCAAGAAGAAGGTATTGATTATGATGAAACTTTTGCTCCAGTGGTCAGATTAGAGTCTATCAGAATACTCTTGGCATTTGCTTGTTTTAAAGACTTTAAACTATTTCAAATGGATGCCAAAAGTGCTTTTCTAAATGGTTTTATTGAAGAAGAAGTTTATGTAGAACAACCTCCTGGATTTATTCATGAAAAATTTCCCAATCATGTTTTCAAATTAACTAAAGCTCTATATGGACTGAAACAAGCTCCAAGATCTTGGTATGAAAGATTAAGTGGTTTTCTTCTCTCAAAATGTTTTACTAAAGGAAAAGTAGACACAACTCTTTTTATTAAAATATCTTCTAAAAATGATATTTTGCTTGTACAAATCTATGTTGATGATATCATTTTTGGTTCTACTAATACTTCTCTTTGTGAAGAGTTTGCTAAAACTATGCAAAATGAATTTGAGATGAGCATGATGGGAGAACTAAGTTTCTTCCTTGGACTACAAATTAAGCAAACCAAGGATGGAGTCTTCATCAACCAAGAAAAATATACTAAGGAGCTATTGAAAAGGTTTGGAATGGATCAAGCAAAAGGAATAAGTACTCCAATGAGTTCATCAACTAAACTTGACAAAGATGAGAAAGGTAAAAGTATTGATGAGAAATTATATAGAGGTATGATAGAAAGTTTACTCTATCTCACAGCTAGTAGACCAGATATTATGTTTGTTGTATGCTTGTGTGCTAGATTCCAATCATGTCCTAAAGAATCTCATCTAATTTCTGTTAAACGAATTTTTCGTTACTTGATTGATACTCATGATTATGGCCTTTGGTTTTCTAAAACTTCATCTTTTGAACTTATTGGATATTCTGATGCGGATTATGCTGGTTGTAAAGTTGAACGTAAAAACACAAGTGGGCATTGTCAATTTCTTGGTAGTTGTCTTGTATCTTAGTTTAGTAAAAAGCAAGCTTGTGTGTCTTTATCAACTGCAGAAGCTGAATACATAGCTGCAGGAAGTTGTTGTGCACAATTGTTATGGATGCAGCATACTTTACTTGATTATGGTCTTAAATTCAATTGTGTGCCCATATTATGTGATAATACTAGTGCCATTAACTTGAGCATAAATCCCATTCAACATTCTAGGACTAAGCATATAGAGATAAAACATCATTTCATTCGTGACCATGTGATTAAGAAAGATATATGCTTAGAATATATAAATACAAATGATCAAATTGCTGACATATTTACAAAGCCTTTGGCTGATGAAAGGTTCAATCACCTAAGAAGACTCTTAGGAATATCAAGATTCAATGACTAATGTGTGTATTGAAGTCATGATCAATGCAGGAAATTTTTTATTCAAAATTCGGATGCACTGCAGAAGATTTGGACGACCGAATTTTCTGAGTGTCGAGAAACAGAGACTTTTGATCAAGAATTCGGACGCAGGTCAGAAAATTCGGTCGACCGAATTTTCTGACCTGCGTCCGAAAATTCGGTCGACCGAATTTTCTGAACTGAAGAAACAGAAACTTTCGCTCAAAAATTCGGACGCAGACCTGAAAAATCGGTCGACCGAATTTTACGGACGAGACTCTTTAAATGAAGTTGAAACAATCTCTTCAACACTACTACTTCCGAATTTCACATCCTTTTTAAAACCTCTCATACCCATTCACATCAGAATCAAAATCCCTTCAAAATCCCACACTCTCATCCCGATTTTCCTTCATTTTTAAACTTCTAAGCCCTAATTTCATACAGAAAACAAATCCTTCTCAAGAGAAAACATCATGGTGAGAACAAAGAAGCCCAATGTTGAGAAAGGAAAAGGAAAGGCTAAGGAAGGAGATGGAGACCCAATCCTCAATCAACCAAGAAGGATTCGCATTCCTCAAACACAATCTGGAGTTGACAGGTTTATCTCTATCAAATATACTTATGAATTTGATGAATGGAATAAGAATAGTAGAAAAATATTCCTGGATATAAGGTGGATATTGATAAACTGTCAAATATGGATATTGTCCTATCTCATTTCAATGATATTGGTTGGAGTAGTTTGCTCTTCATTGATGAGGAATTTTATCCTACTTTGATATATGAATTCTATGCAAATTTGAAAGACGATAGAATTGAGATGATAGGGGATAATGTGATACAATGGTATTCATCTAGAGTATCACAAATGAACATTGAATTCAATGAAGGATTGATTAACAAAATTTGTGGGGTAAGTGACAGTGGGGCTAAATATTATGCACCGTCAATGCATTGCTATGATCGTCAACTCTTTACATATTATAGATTTGAACAAGCATTTACAAATGGAAGAGAGTTTAGATCTATAAAAGAGAGGGAAATCAAGAATTTGGATGCTAGAGGTAGAGTATTGCATCATATGGTAACTACTATGGTTGTTCCTAACTTTGGACATAAATCATCAGTAGGTAATATGCATATGGTATTAATGTTGGCCTTGCATGAACAGAGGAAATTGAACTTTGGATATATAGCCTTAAGACACATGATTACTGCTAGAAAAACAGTAACCAAGGCATTCCCTTTTGGAAGGCTGTTAACAAAGATCTTTAAGCATTTTAAGATTAAACTTCCAGGAAGAGGACAAGCCTTTAAAAGTGGAGAAATATACACTGATGAATCCCTTAAGAGAATGCAGCTTATCCTTGATGATGATGGAGTATGGAAAACAAAAAGAGGATCCTCTCCAAAAAGATTAGGAAGAAAGGAAAGGACAGAAAGTGTAGAAGAGGAAAAGGAGGAGGATGAAGATGAGGAAGATGAGGAAGAGACCCTTGCAAGAGAAATGAAGACAAAAAGAAAGCATGACACTTCAAGTGAGGGGGAGCAACCACCAACAAAAAGAAGAGTAGTTGAAGAAAAAACTGAAGTTGAGTCAAGTGGTGAAGGAATAACTAGAGGTGACACCATAATAGCCAAAGCATTCCAAGAAGCCTTGAACAATCAAGTCAAGGAAATGGAGAAGATGTATAAGTTCTTTGAATCATTTGCTCCAATGGTTCTAGGAAAATTAGATGGACTAGAGAGTAGAGTGAAACACATTGAGGAAATCCTAATGAGAAATACTCAAAGTGGTGAAGGACCCTCTAGGCCTCAAGATAGAAATGAGGAAGATGATGATAAAGAGAAAGATAAGAAGGACAAAGATGATGACAGTGATGATGGGGATGATCAAGGAGGAAATGATGAGACAGTGGCAGAACAAGAAGAAGAAGAAGAACATGTACATGAAGAACCACAAGAGGCAGGAAGCCAAGTAGCTCAAGCTAAAATTGTCTCACCATCACACATTTCATTCAGCCAAGGAAGAGTGAAGCACTTGGCCATCAAGAAAGGGATTAGCAGAGCCTCTTCATCAACATCACAAGACTAAGCATCTCTTCCATTCTATTTACTGCTTTAAGTCATTTGAATTTTTATTTATGCATCTAATGTTATAATATTCTTCAGTATTTTTCTTGCATCTTATGTAATAGTGAAGCTCAATGATGAAATCTTAGTGATGAGAGCTTCCTTTATGTGTTAAATTGTTAATCTCATTTTCATTGACCCCATCTTTGACTGATGACAAAGGGGGAGAAGAAATGAGGATGACAAAATGTGTGAAAAACTGTTGTATGGGATGAGATAATAAATTTTTGAATTTTCTCTATATGAATCGAGAATGAATTTTATGTATATGAATTTTCTGTATGCATGTTTTCTGAGTCTTATGTCTCAATCCTATAGATGTTTTCTATGTGTTTTCTGTAAATGAATAACTTGTTCTTGAATTGTTACTCTATGAAAACTCTATGAAAATATTTGAATGCATGAGCTATAACTTGTTGCCAAAAAGTATTCTATTGTTTGTTCAAACTGATCTAAATCTATTTTAATCTCTCTATTATGTTTGAACAACCTTAGGCATTCATTATATTGAATTTATTATAGTTTTTGACTTAAGATTTAAAAATTCGGATGCATGATCAAAAAATTCGGATGCATGTTCTGAAATTCGGATGCATGCATATTTTGCTGTCCAAAATTACTCTATTGTTGTTCAAATTGATTCAAACTTGTTTTAATCTCTTCCACTAAGTTTGAAAAACCTTAGGAAAGCTTATTTTCAAAAATTGAAGCTTTCATTTAACCTATTTTAAAATTCGAACTTGATATGTCAAAATTCGGATGCATAGCATCTCAAGTCCAAACTTGTTGAAAAATGAGCACAATCTAAGGGGAAGCAATATTAATCTTTTCCTATCTTTAATACCTTTCTTATAAGTTGTCTTAATGCTTAAATGCTATATATTCTATCCTAGTAGTTGGAAGGAAGGAGGCAAATGGAGGTTGGTTGGGTCATAGGCTCATATTGAGCCTTTTGTAGGTCAATGTGCTAAATTGGTTATTTTCTATCATTGACATTAATACTTCTATGTACTACATTGTTTTAATCTATCACATTTTGCATCAAAGTTTGTCATCATAAAAAAGGGGGAGATTGTTAGCCCTAAGGGCAAATTATATAGTTTTGATTAATGACAAATATTGATGAGGACTAAAATGTTTGATTATTGTGTGATAGGTTATGTAAACTGAGAAGTATGAAGTCTCATTGCTTTGAAGCAAAAGTTCAAGAACAACTTCAGTTAAGCAAGTATTTGAAGTTTGAAGAATGTTGTTCTAAAGATGATCAAAAAGCATTGAAGACTTGAAATGTAGAGTACATTTAACTTTTAGGTAAATCTCTATGTAAACTCCACACTTGCATGTCTTGGTTATCATTGAATGCATAAGAGAGCATAAAAATAATCTTATGATTTTAAAAGGCTTTGAATGAATCTTTTTATAAGATATGTTAGTAAACTTCATATGTTCTTGTTTTTCAAGCTTATATATGGTTAAATAAGTTTTCTATACATATCAAATATTTTTCAAACTCATTGAAGTTATATCTCAAATGATTTTACAAATTTTGAAAATGCTTCCAAAAAATTCGGTCGTCCGAATTTTGTAGCAAAAGTTTGCTACTATTCTTCCAGAAAAATTAGGAAGAAGATTCGGACGCAGCCAAAAAATTCGGTCGTCCGAATTTTTGGCCTTCAGCATGGTCACTGTTCTTCCAGAGAAATTCGGAAGAAGATTCGGACGCAGCAAAAAATTCGGTCGTCCGAATTTTTGTTCTCAGCTTGATTACTATTTATCCAGAGAAATTCGGACGAAGATTCAGACGCGGCCAGGAAATTTGGTCGTCCGAATTTTCTGAAACTAGCCGTTTCTAGCCGTTTTATGAACGTTTTAACATATTTTCAAATTCTATAAAAGCTATAAACATGCAAATTTTTGTAACTCTTGAAATCTTGAAAACTCCAAGCATTCAAAAGCATTTAGCAAACATTTCTTAAGCTCTCTTATGTCTTGTGCATTCAATTGATCAACCCAAAAGACATCAAAGTGTGAAGGTGCAAAATTGTGTAATATCTACCATCAAGTGGTAACTTCTACACATTCTCATTTATTTATCAAATTGTGTATTTCTACTAGCTCTAGCAAGGTTATCTTGATAACATAAAACCCTTTAGATAAGGGTGATCCTTGAAGTTGTGATTCAAGGTTGTTTGAGATATAAAACCATAGGTTGGTGAGCCTTGTTTGTAAAAAATTACTAGAAGAGGTTGTATGTGTAAAACCAAAGTGTGGTGAGCCTCTCTTGTAATTTGTAAACCTGAGCAATTAGTAGATTTGTTGAAATCCTTAAGTGTGAACTTAAGGTAGTGGATGTAGATCTTGAGGATCAAATCACTATAAATTGTTTGAGTTTTTTGCTATTGCTTTCATTACTGCCTTGTTATCAACTATCTCTAATTAGCTCATATAACTTGTTCTTGGTATAAACGCATAAAAGGTTTAAGTTTGCAAAAATTAGCCAAATACCTAATTCACCCCCCTCTTAGGTATTTCAAAGATGTTGGGTTTAGGCATTATTCTTCCGAGTGACATTGTTTTATAAGTAAATTATACTCACATGAAAGGATTGAAAATGCCTGTACGAATGGTAGAAGCTCAAGACTATAAAAGAGAGAGATAAAAGCCTTTGATGCTAGTGAAAGAATTTTGCATCACATGCTTACTACCTTGATTATAGCATACTTTGGGCACAAATCTTTTATTGATAATATGTATGCTATAATTATGCTCGCCATGCATAAGAAAATAATGTAGTTCAATAGTATTCATCTAGTGGATTTTGAGTTCAATGATGCCTTAGTGAACATAATTTGTGAGGTAGATGATAATGAGGCAAGGTATTACTCATTGGGATAGCATTGCTTTATTCATGAATTGTTCACAAATGAAAGATTTGAAGAGGCTTTCACAAATGGTAGACAATTTAGGTCAATTAGGGAAAAGGAAATCAAAGCCTTTGATGCTAGAGGAAGGGTTATGCATCACATGATTACCACTATGCATATGGCGATTATGCTTGCCTTGCATGAGCATAGAAGAATAAACTTTGGATTCATGGCATTGAAGCATATGATTAGTGCATGAAAACCAGCCAACAAAGCTTTATCGTATGGGAGACTATTAACAAGAAAGTGAGGAGGTTGAGGAAGAAGAAGATGAAGAAGAAGAAGAGAATGAAGAGGAAATCCTTGCTGAAGAAAGGAAAACCAAAATGAGGCATGAGTTATCTAGTGAGGGGGAGTAACCTTTCACAAAAGAAGACTATTTGAAGAGGTGCCCTCTATTGAAGGAAAAGAAGTTGAAGGTGATAATCTCACTATAGGTGATATCATAGTTGCCAAGATGTTTCAAGAGACATTGAACAACCATGTAAAGGAAATGAAGAAAATGGACACAATGATTCTTGGCAAATTTGATGGTTTAGAAGCTAGAGTGAAGAATATGGAAGAAGACTTGAGAAAGATTTCTCAAGTGGTTTTAAATGGTGCAAGTTCCTATAAAGCCAAAGAAGATAATATGGGAGGAGGAAAATGTGGTTCAAAGGAAGAAGATCCAAAGATCCTCTCGATTGGTAACTTTCCAAAGTCGAACTACACGGGCAAGGAGTCAACAAATGAAGGACCCCATCATATAGAGATCAAGGAAACATGGCCATCACAACGAACAAATTTGGAAGTGAAGACCATGAAGCACATCCAAGACTAAGCCTTTCTATCCCTAAACTCTATTTTGTTGCTTATTTTAGTTTATGCCTTGATGCACATGTTATGCTTTAACATTGAAATTTACTTGTGCCTTTCTAGTCATTGTAATGTTTTGAAGCTCAATATATGAAATCCTTGTAATAAGAGCTTCTTTTGTTTAACTTTTGTTGTCCAAGTACTCTTACCCCACCTTTGATTGTTGACAAAAGGGGGAGAAGAAATGTAATGACAAAATGTGTGAAAATGTGAAATAGCAGTGGAATTCCTCATGCATGAAGAGAAAATGTGTGAATTTTTTTAAAATCCATGCATATGTCAAGGGGGAGAAAGAATGATTACAAAATGTGCAATGTGATTGCTGTAAATGTGCTATGTGCTGATGCGTTATAGGTTAAAATGTAAAAGGAATGTGTACTGTGAAAATATTTGGCTGCATTTGAAATTTAAATTGAATATGTTATAATATGTGAGGTTTTGGTTATTTTCTGAGATTTTGGAATATGGTTAAGTTGAGATTGAAATCTTAAACTTGGTTCTTGACTCGACCTATGATTTTGGATTGATTCATGAAAACAACTGAATGCATGAGTTTTGTGATTTTGCAAAGCTAAACTGAGTGTCTTTGTGGACATACATATTTGAGTACTTCTATAGTTCTTTTAAAAGTGCAAAATCATCATTTCAGACTTATGACCAAAAGTTCGGACTTAAAAGTTCGGATACAAACTAAAAGTTCGGAGCATCCAAACCTTCTTGCCAAAAATATTTTTCTGTTGTTCAAATTATTTGAAAATTGTTTTAATCCTTCCTATCATATTTGAACAACCTTAGAAAATCTTATTTTCAAAAATTACAGCTTCCATCTCACATATTTAACAGTTTGGACTTGAAATTTCAAAATTCGGATGCATCTATTTTTGTTGCCAAAAAGTGCTCTTTTGTTGTTCAAATTGATTCAAATATGTTTTAATCTCTTCCATTATGTTTGAACAATCTTAGGAAAGTTTTATTTCACTTTAAACATTCATTATATTGAATTTATTGTAGTTTGGACTTGAAATTTCAAAATTTGGATGCATTCATATTTTGTTGCCAAAAAGTGCTCTTTTGTTGTTCAAATTGATTCAAATCTGTTTCAATCTCTTCTAACATGTTTGACCTACCTTAGGAAAGCTTATTTTCAAAAATTGCAACTTTCATTTCACTTATTTTAATGTTTAGACTTGATATGTCAGATTTCGGATGCTTAGCATCACAAGTCCAAGCTTGTTGAAAAATGAGCACAATCTAAGAGGGAGCATTGTTAAACTTTTACAACCTTAAAACCTCTCTTAGAACTTTTTCTAAATGCTTAAATGCTACATCTTCTATCTTAGTTGGAAGAAAGGAGGTAAATGGAGGTTGGTTAGGTCATAGGCTTATATTGAGCCTTTGTATGTTAATGTGCTAAATTGGTTATTATTCATCATTGACATTAATGCTTCTTTGTACTACATTATTTAAATCCATCACATTTTGCATCAAAGTTTGTCATCATCAAAAAGGGGGGAGATTGTTAGTCCTAAGGGCAAATCATGCAGTTATGATTAGTTTTGAATAATGGCAAACATTGATAAGGACTAATGTGCTTGCATGTTGTGTGATAGGATTTATGGATTAAGAAGTATGAAGTCTCATTGCCTTGAAGCCACAATGCAAGAACAACTCCAATATGTCAAAGTGATTGAAGATTGAAGAGTTTGTTCAAGATGATTGAAGGCTTTGAAGACATGAAGTGTAGGTTACATGTGCTTAATAGGTAAATTTTATAAACCCTACACTTTTAAGTCTTGGAATCTATGAGTTTCAATTGAGAGCACAAAACCTGATTTAAATGATTTCAATGGTTTTGAACTTATCTTAATTATCAAGTTTTTATCAATGATTTTTACACTTAAAATGTCTTTAATGATTATCTTATAGGCTAGAAGGTTTTCCAACTTGTTTGAATTGATTTGAACATGTTTTGACAAAGTTTTAAAAGTTTGGATGCAAAGTTCGGACGCAGAAGGAAAAATTCGGACGTCCAAACTTTTTCTTTCATAGTGAACAGTAATACTATTCAATGAACAATATCACTATTTTTTCAAAAAAGTTCGGATGCAAGTTCGGACACATAGGAGAAAGCTCGGAAGTCCAAACTTCAAAAAAACTAGCCGTTTTATGGCTGTTAAAGCCAATTTTTAAAATTTATAAAAGTCATGAACTCTAGATTTTTTATACAACTTTTGAACCTTCAAAATCCTTTAAGCTCTAACTTGTTTTACATCAAAATTATTTGAAAAGCTCTCAAATTACCTTGTGCTCAAAGGTTGAAATTCAAGATTCCAAAGGCAAGAAGTGAAGTAGTGCTAGCAATTATATTCATCCATCAAGAAGTGTTGGTAACATTCAAATTCTCTCTTTACATTTTTGTTGTGATTGATACAAGGTTGTCAAGAGACTTAAAACCCTTGTGGAGGGTGAGCCATAGACTAGATTAATCAAGGTTGTTGTGTAAAACCCATTGGTGATGGTGAGCCTGGGATTAGATTGGTCTATGTTATCTAGTAACATAAAACTCTTAGTGACAAGAGTGAACCTTGTTTATTAGATTGAATAGAGGTTGTTGTGGTAAAACCCATTGAAGGGTGAGCCTCTTGTGTAATTGTTTGGATTGACCATTTAGTGAATTGGTTAAAATCCTTGAGTATGGACTCAAGGTAGTGGATGTAGATCTTGGAGAGATCGAACCACTATAAATCGTGTGTTCAATTTTCGTATAGCTTTACTTGTTTACATCCTTGTATTATTATTATTATTATTAGTTCTTAGTTGTTGATTGATTGATTGTAGTCTTATTGTTTGATCACCTTGTCTCAACCATCAAATCACATATAAACTTGAAGTTTATAAATTTAAAGAAGAGCTTTTATTAGGGCAAAGGATTTGTAAAAAGGGAAAATATTTTTAATAATTATCCAAAGACCTAATTCACTCCTCCCCCCCATAGGTCTTTCAAAATTCATTTTTGTTGTCAACACCTCCAACTTCACTAATGAAAATATCATACTCACGTCTCGTGTCCATATCAAAATTTCTCCTCTTCAATGGTGGTCCAGATGAGTCTTTGTTACGATGACTAGAAATTGAAGCAAAAGATGTACTTGAAGACAAATGCAATGATGATGTTTCGGGTACTTGACTTGCGTTTAATTTCTTATACTCATCAAATAATTCATAAATTCCTTCCTTTACCTTCCTCGCAATGTCTGTGCATTCGGGATACATTCTACTAATCACCTACTCAACGTAATGTAATTTAAACTGGAGATCTAGAATGATTGCATAAAAAATAACGAAGTTCATCTTTTCATAATTCCCCCAATACTTTTCAAACTTAATTTTCATTCTCATTGCATTTCACTCAACTCAAAATCATCACCACTTTGCCATGTTCTCAACAGTTTCATCACATCACTAAGTTCATGAACTTGATTAGAAGTTACATATAATGACCCCAAAATTTGCATTGTGAGTTCATAAAAATGTGACAAGAACTTCACAAAACGTGATACATTACACCAATCCTCCTGATTAGGCAGCCCACTACCATCCTCTCGTGTCAAATCAAACTTGTAATGTTGGTCCGTATCTTCAAGTCTTTAAATGCTTTTACAAGTGTCAATGCAGTGTCTAACATCAAATAAGTAGAATTCCATCTAGTGGGGACATCTAAGCACAACAATCTCTTACTCTCCAATTTCTCCATTTCAACACATTCTTTAAATTTTTTCAATCTACTTGGTGATTGCCTAATATATCGAATTGTAGCCCGAACACAATCAATAGAGGGAGAAGTTTCTTTCAATCCATCAACTACAACAAGGTTTATAATATGAGCAATGCAACGTAAATGAAGATGCTTAACCCCAAGCAAATTAGTCCCCAAATTAGACAAACTTTTTCTCAAATAACTAACAGCAATATCATTGGAACTTGCATTATCAATAATGATTGTAAATATCTTTTCAATCCCCCAATCAAGCAAGCATTTCTCTATTCCTTTACCAATGCCCTCACCTTTATGACTATCTATTGGGTAAAAATTTAAAACTTTCTTGTGCAAAACCCAATTATCATCAATAAAATGAGTAGTAAGACACATATAATTAATTCTATGCTCAGATGTCCAAGAATCAGTTGTAAGACAAATCCTTTTACAAGACCGTCTCAAAAATTCCTTCAGTTTTAATTTTTCTTCCTAATATAAATCAAAACAATCCCTTACAATAGTATTACGAGATGGAATTTGAAAACTAGGACAAGCAATGGACATGAAATGGTAAAATCCTTGTTTCTCAACACAACTAAACGACTGTTCATCCATAACTATCATATTTGCATATGCTTTCCTAGCTTCCTCTTGATTAAATCTCCAAGTATAGAACCAGCCCTACCCCCTATCCCGCCATGAGTAGAAATTTTAGTTTGTTGTTTTACCTTTGCTTGAGATGTCTCATTGTTGTATGGATTCTTTAGACAACTTTTCATGTGGTTTCTCAATGCTGTGGTGCCATTTGTGAAGTTATTGGCAGCATACGATGCATTGCAATAGTTACAATATACTTTCTTCTCTCCTCTTTCAGTTGTGAACTTGGTGAAATGCTGCTAAACAGGGGAACGAGAGACTCTTTCTTTTCCTTTCTAGGGCTATTGTTAAGTGACTCTACAATCACTGGATCCTTCCCAACTTGGCAGCAAACTCATATCACCTCGTTCAGTGCTTTATCGCTCACTTTCAATAGCCACCGGTGAACTCTCCGCTTGATCTGACATTCCTAAAAATTAATATAAAAATAAATTTAGCACTTGAAGTATTAAATGAAAATTTGTATATCATAAGAACATTAGAAAATGAAAACTTGTATATCATAAGAACATTTGACAAGGGCAGTCAGCAAAGCATTGTTTACTGGTTTTAAAACAGACAAAAAGTGAAACTCCTTGAACAAATTTCTTCCAGATTCAAAGAGGAATATCATTTTTGGATATCAAATCCACAGAGACACTGGCTGAAAACTTGAGGCAGCTCCTTAAACAAATGGAATATAGACCATACAGCTACAAGGACACACATACGCCAAATGAAGTATTTGTAAACAATAAATGTGTCCATATAAACCAATCTTGAGAAACAAGGCAGCTTTGCTGTAAGTGCGTTGATGAATTTATTATCCTTTATAAGCATTTAATTAGAGGCCAGAAAGACGTAAACAAGAAAATATCTTTTGACTTTCTCATTATAATATTATTTGTGTTGCAATGAGACCTGTTAAATTTATCATAATGGTTTTGACAGAGTAAATCCCTAGCTCAATGATTTTCAAATTTACATGACTCAAAAATCCTACATGGATTGGCTATGCATAAGTTGCCAAAGTAGGCAACTCCATTCATCTCTTAACAGTCAAGAAATAAAGAAATTGAACCAAAGGGAAAAGAGAAATTATCAAGTCAATAATTTAACAGAGAAATTACCAGATTTGGAAGTCCAGAAGGTTCTATTAAACTCTCAGCCTTGTGCACAAACACTGCCCAGCAAATTTAGCTTGAAAATTGTTCCTTCCAGAGTTTTGGAGTCATTTGCAATTTAATGTCATCATAAGGTTCTTCTTGATGTACATCCACAAGACCACAGTTTTTTAGAACCTGAAAGAAATATTCAATGTCAGATACTTCACAATGCTAAATGAAGTTTCAGATGGCTTTCAAATTTCATTAGAACATTGATTAAAAAACATTGTATACATCATGGTGATGCACTATAGAAGAAGAAAATAGAACTCTGCGGGCCAAAATGAAAAATGCCCTGGTCAACTGCTACCACCAACCCCAGCAAGCTCCTATAAGTTATCAGTATGCAGGCCACGGCAATTGGATGATGGGAAACACACAATCTTCGCTTCCATAATGTTCATAAAAGTAGGCTAACAAGATACTCTAACTTTTGCAAAGACAACAATTCCCAAGAAACATAAAGAAATATTCTTTGTCAAAACCTGAAATTATTCATTGCAAACTTATATCCATTCTGAAAACATGAACTATTAATATTAGATACACAATACTACAAAAAGAGAAATGATACTGTAAATACATATTAGCTTTACAATAGACTTAAAACACAAATATATATAACTAAACATTAAAAAAATATATTGCATATCTGATTATTGACAAGGCACTATATCAAGAGAAATTAGAAATTTGGCTTCATGACTTACCAGCGTCTCAAAAAACATCCGAGCACATACTTTTCTGTTCTTGCTTTCCAGTAATGAATTTAAGCTTAGATTTCTAGACAACTGTTCAGAATTAGTGGGCTGATGAGTATCAGAGATATAAATTGAGAGAAAGAGGAAAAAAATAGATTTTGGAGCGGAGAGGAAAATCGAGAGATAGAGAAAATTGTGTGTGAAAAACCTAAAACTAATACAAAGATATAAATGCATTATTGATTAGTGTCATCTTCACAAAGTTAATGAACTCATTTCAATAATGAATTTTTTTAAAAAAATTCAGTTTTCGATTTGATGATAATAATAGAAAATCAAATCAAAAATTATATAATTATAAAAATCAAATCGAACATATAAATAGAAAATCGAATAAAAATATAAAAAATATTTGATTTCAGTTCTATTTTTGTTCCAGTTCGATTGTTACACATCCTAGGACCCATTCTAAATACACCCTGTGTGAGACAAAATAACATGAGATTACTACAATGAAAAATAAGTCATACATGTAAGTACTTTAATCAAATTTACTTTTTTCTAATTTAATATAAGAGATATGCAAGATTTTATAAAAGTTCAGGGTCAAATTTAAATTATTGACCCATAAAAAAAAAAGAAAATTCTAAACGGTAGGTGTTCTTTCTCCTGCTTCGTCAATCGTCATTCATCTCCTTCATAGATACTAGATAGATAGTGATAAACCCAGTAACCAGAAAACATTGGCAGTGGAGTCACCGCCGGCAACTTGTTCTCTCCTCCTCCTTCTCTCTCTACCACCGCTGCTGCTCAATCACATCGCCGTTAATCACTGCTCAGCCATCACTCAACCTTCCGGCAGAACGACCTAGTTAGTCACTCGGGGTATCTTTTCTATACCCCCGTCTGGCGTTTATAGCATTTTCATCTTATATGCTTTCTTCTTTAATTGATGACTAAGAACTGCTTTTTTTTTATTTATTCGCAGATAATGTTGTTTCATCATTGTTGGTATAATTCTGTTGTAATAGAAATTCATTTCAGTTGTCTTACAAAGCTCGTAATACGTTCCTTTTTCTTTTTGATTTTTTAAAATCTTTCTTTGGTTTCTTGAATGTTAGGCTGAGGTCTGAAGAAAGTCTTCAATAGTTTCATTGCCCCCAAAATGTTGGACTTAAGTTGATCGGAGCATATAGAAGCTCCACTCAATCATTCATTTCTTTATCTTCAATTAACCCACTTTTTCATCTCTTGCTACAGAGTTATCACGAAGTTAGTCCTTAAGATACCATCTTTTTCTCTATAATTTAATGGCCTCCCTGAACTTGAATTTCAACCCATTCAATGACAACAACTGGTTCAAGAAACCCTCCAGCTGTCTCTCAATTTTTGGATCCTTATACCCATTTAAACTCCAAAGCCAGACCCCGAACTTTGCTGCTTTATCTTTAAACCCATTTTCCAGAAAACCCAGAAATGTCCCGAGGAAACCGGGGAAGTATAGCCAGATGCTGGACCAGTTCTATTGGGAATGTGAGAACTTGCCGGACTATAGACAAACCCCTGAAGTTGAAAGGATTTTAAATGAAGACCCAATTTTTGAGAAGAAGGAGAACCCAACGCCAGAAGAGATTGAGGAAAATGAGAAGTGGTGGACTGACTTCCGTTCTAGCCCTGTGATCCAATTCTTGATCCGGGCTGAGGAGATTGCAGATAAAATTAATGAACTTGAACTTAAGGCAAATTCCAGTCCCTACAGGAAGGAAGACAAGGAATTGTGGAAGGTAAATAAAATAAAGCTGTTTCTTTTTCCAATGTGCTTTGTTTGTAGAATAGTTAATTGAAAGTGGAAGAATGTGATTGCAGAGAAATTAGGAAATTTACATTTTCTTTGGAAGTTTGGATGATGTTCCTTTCATTTCAAGTCATATATGTAACGAGTGAATTGTCAATTCTGCTTTTCACATTAGAATTTGTTTTATACTGGTGGAAATTCATTGATCAAGTGACTGACAGGATTATGTGAACCAACCATCTAAAGTTTAACACAGATTCTTTAGTCTAATCTTATTTTTTAAGAAATTTGTTGGATATTCCTGAAGGCCTTGCCAAATGTGATTGGATTGGATGGTAGGCCAATGCCAAGGAAAGCAATTAAAACAAAGAGGGAATCAGACGACAAGTTTTGGGATTTTGCCAGGCAGTTCTTTTTTGGGCTTTGGGGTTTCCGTCAAAGGCCATACCCTCCAGGGAGGCCTATTGATGTTGCCCAGGCTATTGGTTACAAGAGACTTGAAAAGCGCTATTATGATTGTAAGTCTTAAATATGGAAGATTTCTGCGCTTTGTAGTTTGTGATTTTTGTCATGAGAATGTTTCTTTTTTTTTTTCTTCTTGTTTATTTGGTTATTGGATGTAATTAAAAGGTAGTGACAAATTTATGCACTAAGAACATCTTATCTGGTGAAATGCTGTTTCAGATTGTGTTACCCCTTGCTTGAACTTCCTATGAGGAAAAGAAATATGTAGTGTTCATTAAAAATCGTATGTCTATTTATGTTGATCTGAAGCTGAATTTATACTTAAAGCCTTTTATTTCTTCTTAATTACTTGCTGCTGCAATCCAAGTTCTGCATAATAAACATCTTAAGCAGACTTAGGCTTATGACAGTGTTATCTTGTTTTTCCAGTTTTTGGTAGACAACTTCATTGCTGGAGTCAAAGCATGCCTATTCTAGTTTGCTATTTACATTTTTATCTCGCTGCAGCTTTTGTGTTCTAAGGTTAACGCTATATGTAGAGAAAGGGCCAACTGCGGGGTGGACACTAAGGTTAATGCTATATGTATAGAAAAAGGGCCAACAGCGGGGTAGAGGTTAAGGTTCTATTTTCTTTAAACTTGTTAGAATGGAAAATATTCTTAGTTCTGGTATGCATATTGTGTTTTTATCTGATCTGTGCAAGAGACTTCCGTATTTGATTTTGTCCTCTACATTTTAATTTTTGGGCTAATTTTGGCGCAAGTTAAAATCCACAGGCTTCTGATGTGTTCTAAAAATATTTGCCTCAGTTACTATGTTGTTTATATGCCTTTGTTTCTGTCTCTTTCTCTCTTCTGTCGTCTTTCTTTTGACATTTTAATGATGGTTCCAGTTATTATGAGAAGTGGTGGGTGGTACTACAAGGATCGACTAGGTCGTACGAGAGGACCCATGGAGTTGATCCAGCTTAAGACTGCTTGGGGTGCAGGAATCATTGACAAGCACACTTTCATTTGGGGTGAGGACATGGATGAATGGGCACCCATAGGCATGGTTTATGGTCTTGAGCGTGCTATTGCTACTTGGGAAGGTTTGAAACTGTAAACACTTCCTTGTTTGTTGTATTATAGATGCAAATGTCAAAACTCAAAAGTGTCCCTTAATGGATTAAAGAAAGTGAACTGTATAACTGACTTGGTCTCTATGAAAGAGATTTTAAAGCTGATAATTAGCAGCACTATCAATATGGGCTTAAGCCCGCGGGCTGGCTCAAATGGACGGTCCAAGCACATTTTTAATGCTTGTTTTTTAGCCGGCTCCGTTCAACCTGTGAGCCAGACGCTGGCAAGCCCGCAATTTTTAAATTTTTTTAAAAAATATTTCTTTAAAATTACGTCAGTATTTTTTTTAATATTTAAAGTTTAATAGAATTTTTATATTAAAAAAATATATATAAATACATTGGCCCGCGGGCTAGTCTGTTTAGCCCGTGGGCTAGCCATTACGGGCTACGGGTTAGAGGTTTTCAGCCTGCGGGCTAAACAGCCAGCCCGTGACCATTTGACACCACTAATAATTAGCCTTCATTGAGTGGCCTGATGATCGGAGCCTGTTACTGGTTATTCAATCCCACTGAATTCAATCTTGGCGATAATTGTTTGATCTTTTATTTCTTTGAGATAACTAAAACCTTAATCAACAGTTATTTATGTGTCAAGTATGTTCATGATATTAAAAGCTCTTAAATGTGAAAACTAAAGTAATTAATTTACTTAGGGTGTTTTATTAACTTAATGGTTTTGCAGTAATTCTGGAGTTTATTCCAGGATAGTTGAAGTTTACTTTTTATTCATATATCTTTTGTTCAGCACTCTTTTAATTGGAAGGACTCTCTACTTTGTTGTTTGCTTCATTTACAGTTAGATTAGGTGCTGCAGCAACAGCTTTTATTCATAAATTACAGAAAGGAATACGTCCATGGGCTCCTCTCAAGGGGCATGAGGATAAAACGTATAAGCAGATGCAAGAAGAGGCTTATGAAAGCAAACGGACTGACTTAGCTGTGCTGGAAGCTAACAATGGTATTTGGCCTGGAGTAAGGATACCAAGCCATGCCTTATTTCTTTGGGCTAGTGGTTCTGAGCTTACATCCATTTTGGAGGCTGACCACATGCCCAACAAATACATCCCCAAGCATCTCAGGTAAAAGGCAAATCTTTTAACAATTTTCTTCCATATTCTTTTTTATTTTTTTTCTTGAATTCTTTTGGAAGATAACATGGAAAAATACTTTTGGCAAGATGATTATATGTTGATGCTGAACTTATCTGACATAAACTGGCTTACCTTTGTATTTACTATTTGCAGAAGTTTTTTGGTTTAGCATTATGTAACCTTTTTATGTTTCTTGAGACAGGTATGAATTGGCGAAAGTAATACCTGGGCTGAGACCATGGGAGGTCCTTAGCGTTGAACAAGCCATGGATGAGATAACATTTGGTGGGGAATGGTACCGTGAACCTCTTGGGTCATACACAACTGGTCCTCCATACATCCAAGAATGGAACAAGGACGTCATGGTACAAGCTTCTAATTCTTAGTGCAGCTTTTCTTGATAACTTGTTCTTCTTTCAAACATGTTCATTCTAGTTTCTCCTTCCTACATCAAAAGGCAGTTAGCTGCATTTGCTCTCTTGCTGCTTTCAGCTTAAGAAGCAATTCTGGAAAGCCCTAGCACGGATAATTTATCAAATTAAGCTTATGATTCTTCTCTTTCTTTAGGTTTGTTTAAATTCAGCAACTTATATTAAATCAGCAAGAATGAACACCTAGTAGGACCTAATTGGCGAAAATGAACAATTGAAATGTTTATTTATTTTTTCTTTTTTTGAAGTTGTGTAGAATGCTTTTTTGTTATACTGAACATGCATATGAGTAATGCCCTCAACATCGTTATGCCTTTTTTTGCAGAGATTGTTTGAGATCTTCTACAGCCTTAGTGTTCAAGTGTACGGGAAGCTAGAGAGATCTATTCCAGGTTTCAGTACTGTTATGGATAAAGTTCAGCAAGATGCCATTGACCGAGAAGCCAAACGATTGGGGAAGAGGAAAGCAAAGAAGAAGGGAGAGGAGGAATTGGCACTGCTTGGTAGTGTAGAAAGCAAACAGTAGGCATCCTTTATTCTTTTCTGCCTACATCGTGTTCGATTATGTGGGATAGTTTTGCCATACCTGCATTCGTGCTGTTTCTGTCATCCCTGGCTTTTGAAAACAGCGTATCCAACGTCGTAGCCCTGCTAATTAAACAGGGAACGAGTAGGATATGAAAGCAGGGGGCAGATATCACTGCCTTTTCCTTTCAATTTAAACATCAGATGTGTATAAATGTTTTTCTTCTTCTTGTGATTTTCCGCAGTTTCTGTTTTTTTTCTTCATGCATGTGCTTCTTTCCCTTCCTTTTGTTATACAACATGGGCTTGCTGCCTGTAGTTGTTGGGGGAAGAAATGGCTGATGGATTCGCTTGTGTGCACAACCATGTACTGGATATTCTCCTGTTCGTCCTGAATGGACAGGCATAGCATGTGGACTGCAGCATATGCCTTGCATCCGGCATTCGTCGCGTCCATATACCCCTGTTTGAAGACTCAGGTGACAAACCGCAGAACTGATTTGAATGCTTTGCTCTTATTTGCTTGTTTTCTTAGCTTACGGGAGTGTGAACTTCCTCATACTGGAAGTATTCAGCGAATGCATTCCTCATTTGTCAGGGATTCTCTGCTTAGTTCCTACCTTCTATGTATAATATGCCTGAGCAATTTCCTACAATTTTAACCACATTCGTCGGCTTTAAGTAATTTACTTTTAAAGGCTTACTTAGCAACAATTATATTTTGAAGAGTATTATTTTATGAGTTTACTTAGCGGTAATTTTGTTGAAGATTGTTGTGAAATTCCGGTCATACACGAAATTAACTTTAAAACAACAAGAGTAAGATTTTGAACTATAGCAAAGAGAGAGAAAGAGAGTTTAAAAAACATAAAAAGAAATTAGAGTTTTATAGAGAATTTTTTATCGTACATATAATTATAAATTATTTCATGTAATTTTATTTATGGAGTTAGAAGTGGCTCTTTTTTATTATAAGTCTCTTTTATAACTTACATAATTTACTTTCTATTATTTTTCAAGTTTTCTAATATAATAGAGATAATAAGACGGTGATTTATAAAGATAGATGTTACAATTTTTGTTGTAACTGCAACTTGTGTATTACATAACTTAGATAAAAGATTAAATTATCTTTTAGAATAAAAAATATTCATTATATTTCATAATATTTATCCTTTGATGTCCATTACAAAAAATATATATATATATCTCATTAAAATTTTATTAGCTAAAAAATTTAATGGAAAAAAATTTTAGTAGAGGAAAAAAATACACTATTCTTTTATGTTATTACTCCTCATGATAAAATAATTCTTTGAGATTTCGTACTAGACGTTTTCCAATTTTATTTACTAATTTCTTAAATGTGGTCATTGGTAAGATCCTAGTGAATATATATGTCAAATTATCACATTATCAAATTTATTGAACATCACTATCACCTCTCTCCTGAAAGCTCACAAGTAAAAATAATCTTTGTGAACTATATTTTATCATATTTTCTTTGACATATTTTAAAATTTTGTAATCATTCAACAATATAATTTGAATTATTTCTTAGAAAATATATTCATCTCTGTTAGCCCTAAGGGCAAATCATGTAATTTTGATTAGTGACAAATATTGATGAGAACTAATATGTTTATATGTGTGATAGGATTTGTGAACTAAGAAGTTTGGAGTCTCATTGCCTTCAAGCCAAATTGCAAGAACAACATCAATAAACTATGAAGTCTTTTGAAGGTTATTCAAAGATGAACTCAAGACATTGAACACTTGAAGTGTAGTAAAAGTTTGCTACTGTTCTTCCAGAGAAATTCGGAAGAAGATTTAGACGCATGAAGAAAAATTCGGTCGTCCGAATTTTGGCCCTAAGCATGGTCACTGTTTTTCCAGAGAAATTTGGACGAAGATTCGGACGCAGCAGGAAGAATTCGGTAGTCCGAAAAATTCGGACGCAGAATTTGGTCGTCCGAAAAATTCGGACGCAGAATTCGGTCGTCCGAATTTCCTAAAAATAGTTATTAACTAGCCGTTTTATAGCTTTTTTAACTGATTTTCAAATTCTATAAAAGGTATAAACGTGAAATCTTTTATAAGTCTTGAATCCTTAAATACTCTAAGCATTCTAAAGCCCTTTACAAACATTCCTTAAGCTCTCTTATGTCTTGTGCATTCAATTGATCAATCCAAAGACATCAAAGTGTGAAAGTGCAACTTTGTGTTATATCTACCAACAAGTGGTAACATCAACACACTCTTCTTTAATTATTAAATTGTGTTGGTCTACTAGCTCTAGTAAGGTTATCTTGATAACATAAAATCCTTTAGATAAGGGTGATCCTTTAAGTTGTGATTCAAGGTTGTTTGAGATATAAAACCATTGTGTTTGGTGAGCCTTGTATTGTAAAAAGTTACTAGCAAAGGTTATAAGTGTAAAACCATAGTGTGGTGAGCCTCTTTTATAATTTGTAAACTTGAGCATATAGTAGAGTGATTGAAATCCTTAAGTGTAGGCTTAAGGTAGTGGAGGTAGATCTTGAGGATCGAACCAATATAAATTACTTGTGTTCTTTGATCTTATTTTCTTATATTGATTTGCTATAAATTGTCTCTATTTTGTTCATATAATCTGTTATTGGTCTATACACATAAAAGGTTTGATTTTGCAAAAATTAGCCAAATACCTAATTCAATCTCGAACATAATAATATATTAATTATGATATTACACATTCTCAGTCAATTTCATGAATTTTTATTTCTTCAATATGAGTCGAAAATGTTAAGATTATAATCAACACATGTTTATATAACATAGTTTGTGTGGATCATATAGGTAATTAATACCTTGTATAACCATCTCAACAGGCGTTGAATTTTTTCAATATTTAAGATAAATTATCTCAAGAAGATATCAAATGATAAATCTAAAATCATCTCAAAAATTATTAGTTAGAGAAGAATTAAAATAGATATCCAATGTATCCAAGCAAGTATATGCACTAACGATGCATAATTACAATTTTCAAAACTAAATAGTTCTTCAACATTCTTTTATAGATAGTGTGTAATATTTTAATGACCATTGATATATTATGTCTATGTGAAACATCTTCAAAATGATCAATTTATACATCAGAACAAAATATTAATTTTTAAAAAATTTTGATTACAATACGTGCTTTTTTAATTTTCTCAAGAAAAATATCTTGATCATCAAATCTTTTTCACTTTTAAAGGTTTTATTTTCAAAATCAAGAGATTAGCTACCCTTCAAGCATGCTTCAAAATTATATTGCTATAGAATTTATATAGTTGTCTTGTTGTGATATATATCCAAATAAAAATTCATATATAATAATTAATTTATAATTTTATGCAAATAAATATTTCTTTAAACTTTCACTTCATTAATACTTGAACAATTTACTTGTGTGTTTGAAACATATCAAGTTTATCAGAGATTTCAAATATAAATATCATTATCAAATAACAGTAATGATAAATACATATTAAATATATCATGCTCTATTAATTATATCCACTACAAAAAATACATTTTTTTTATAATTAATGCTAGGCTCTTACAAAAAATCTTATGCTACAAATCATTGCAAAAACTAATAAAAGGAAACTTCTCAATGTGATGTATAGTCAATTTTATCTTCCAATAAAAAAGGTCAATTTATCTTTTTCTTTTCTATTTTTTTGAGAGAATCTAAATTTGTCATTTTTTTAACTTCTTAAATACTTCTTCTATTTTAAAATATATATCATACTTTTTAATTTTATTTGTTTCAAAATATAAGTTATCTTTTTATATAAAGACTTCATTTATTATTTTATTTTTAATTTTACCCTTATATACAACTAACTATTTAAATACTTTTATTTTTAAAAAATTTTTAGTTTTTCAACCAACCACCATAAATTCCAATCGTTAATGTTAAATTTGAATTTAACATACTAACTAAACATTTTTAAATATGAAAATTTAAGACATCTATTAAACCTTTTCTATAAAATTTATTAAAATTTTAATTTTCGTGTAAAAGAGAAATATATTATATATTTTTAAATAAATAGATTGAGTAATAGAGAATTTTAAAATATTCTCAAAAGAATCTGTGAAAGAGCCATTTAAGTCCAAACTTGAGCTTGGCTGGCTTGCTAATGTTCTGAAATAATTTTTTTTACTTTATTTTTTAAATAATAAAATATACTAATTATTATTAAATAATAAAAATAATATAAATATTAAATATATGTATTAAATAATTATATGTTTAACATGATATAAATGTTAAATAATTAGATATATGTATTAATTATTAAATAATAAAATAAAAAAGTTATAAGTATTAAATTTTTTATCTTTTTAAATTTAAGTTGAGCAATAAAAAATATAGATGAATGTGTGTATAAATATATAAAGTATACATTTTTATAAATAATTAAATCATTAGTTGTCATATAATCTTTCTTACAAAAAATTTTATCAACAACAATTATAATGATAAACAAATTACAAATATTTTTATGTAGTTAAAAAATAAAACTCATTAATATTATTTTGATACATCAATTAAAATAATAAAAGAAAAGAAGTTAATAGTATGAATTAATATAATAACACACAAATTATATAGTTTTGATTTGGTCGACCAAATTTGGACACCATCATTCGAATTTCTCTGGAAATTCAGCTTTCATGACATAAAATTCATACATCTAAATTTGAGTCTGAATCCTTCAAACTTAGTTTAAAATGACTTGAAATCAACCACTATAAGTTTGAAAACATTCTATCATCAAAGATAAGTCATTGAAAACCTTTTTAGATGCAAAAGCCATTAATGAAAACTTTATAGTTCAAGTTCAAAAATTAATGAAAGTCTTTTCTTATGCTTTCAAATGCAACTCATAGATTCCAAGGCTTAAGACTGTAAGGTTTATAATGTTTACCTATTACACACATGTAACCTACACTACATGTCTTCAAAGCCTTCAATCATCTTGAACAAACTCTTCTATCTCCTTGACATATTTGAGTTGTTCTTACATTGTAGCTTCAAGCCAATGAGATTTGCATACTTCTCAATCCAATAATCCTATCACACAATAATCAAATACATTAGTCCATATCAACGTAATCAGCAATATTCTTTTAGGACTACGATCAATGTTTTTCATTACTCAAAACAACATGATTTTCCATTAAGGCTAACAGTTACAACTATGTAAACAATGTGCCTAAATTTAAAAACTTCTTTCTTGGAGTTACTTCTATTTCCATGACTCATACTTGTTGTACTTATTGTGGACGACATGGGCATAAGACCACTAGATGTTATGTGAAAAGAAAAGTGAAAAATGGTGTTAAAACTCTTTGGATAGTAAACAGAATCATTACTAACCCCCATGGACCCAAGAAAATATGGATACCAAAGATTGCTCTCTCTCTTAGTGTAGATATACTTCCGTCCAAGATCAAGTGTCACTAAGTGGATTCTTGATAGTGATTATTTAAGACATATAATGGGAAATATGTTATTCATAAGTAAGTGCCAAGCTACTAGGGAAGGATTTGTTATTTTTGGAGATAAGAAGAAAGGAAGAATCCTTGGAGTAGGTAATGTTGGATGAGGTTCTTCCCCCCTCATTAAACAAGCATTGCTCATTGATTATTTAAACTATAACTTGTTTAGTATTAGCCAATTATGTGACAATGGATGTAGAGTTGCATTTAAATATGATACTTATACTATTCTTGATAGTGTTAGTGGTAAAACTATTTTTGTTGCAAATAGAGTTGGAAATGTATATGTGCTCTACATTGATGAAATTGTTTCTTGTGATGTTAAATGTCTTTCCATTTATGATAATGATTTATTTATGGCATAGACAACTAATTCATGTGAGTATGGATTTGTTAAACAAGCTTTATTTTCAATAATTATTTAGAGGTTTGCCAAAAATCATATTTGTAATTCTTGTCAATATGGAAAACAAACAAAAACCTCTTTCAAACCCAAAAAAATGGTTCTACCTCAAAACATTTTGAATTTGTTCACATGGATATATTTGGACCTATGATGATCACTAGCCTTGGTGGTAAGAGGTATGCATATGTAATAGTTGATTATTTCTCAAGATTCACTTGGGGTACTCTTCCTTAGTCAAAAAGATGAAACTTTTCATGAGCTGGTAAAATTTTTCAAAAAGGTTCAAATCTCCCTGGAGTGCAAACTGATTTCTACTAGAAGTGACAATGGAAGAAAATTTTACAATCAAGACTTTAAAAAATTTTGTGATGAAAATGGAATTTCACATAACTGTTAGGTTGCCAAACTCCACAACAAAATGGTGGTGTTGAAAGAAATGGCTAGGTCTATGCTTTGTGAAAGCTCTTTGGCAAAATATTTTTGGCCAAAACTATAAACACCGCTTGTTATGTAATGAATAGAATTCTTTTAAAACCTTTTCTTAGAAAACCACCTTTTGAACTTCGCTTTGGTTGAACTCCTTCAATTGCATAATTCAAGATATTTGGTTGTAAATGCTTTATCATGAATACTCATTATAACTTACGTAAATTTGATAGAAAATCAGTGAGGGGCATTTTCCTTGGTTATTCATCTAACAAAAAGGCTAATAGAGTTTATAATAAAAGAATTTTATGTGTTAAAGAAACTATTCATATGAACATTGATTAATCTAATGTCTATTTGGAAAGAAGAGATGAAGATGATGTAGGTACCTCAATGAACAATAATCAAAGTAATCTTTAAGCACCAACTTTGAATGATCATGCCAATGAGGAAGAAATGATTGAATAAGAAAGTCAATCTTGTCGTGACCAAGAGCTTCCCAAAGATCTAAGATATGCAAGAGGTCACCCTAAGGAGCAAATTATTGGTGTTGTCTCCCAAGGAGTTAAAAAAATGTGTTACTTCATTGAAAACTTTGCTCTTTTATCTCATATTGAGCCTAAAAACATTGATGATGCCTTGTGTGATAATTTTTAGATTATTGCTATGCAAGAGAAACTAAACCAATCTGAATGAAACAAAATTTCAACCCTTGTCCCCAGACCCCATGATCACCTCGTTATTGGTACAAAATGGGTTTTTAGAAATAAATTAAATGAATTCAAAGAAGTTGTGAGAAACAAAGCTAGACTTGTTGTCCAAGCATTAAATCAAGAAGAGGACATTAATTATGATAAAAACGTTGCACCAGTAGCTAGGCTTGAATCTATAAGAATTCTTTTGGCATTTTCTATTTTTAAAGTTTTAAACTATTTCAAATGGAGTCAAGAGTGCATTTTTAAATGGTTTTATTGATGAAGAAGTTTACATGGCTCCCGGCTTTACTCATGGAAGAGGGATTATCATTAAGAGTGAAAGCATCTACACCAATGATTCTCTCAGGAGGATGCAACTCACACTTGATAATGATGGAGTACCAAAAGGAAAAGTAAGTCAAAGAAGGAAAAGCAAGAGAAAAGTGAAGAGGATGAGATAGAGGAAGAAGATGATGATGATGATGAAGATACGCAAGCTAGGAAAGAAAAACTAAAAGAAGAAATGAGTCATCGCATGAGGGGGAGAAACATCCCTTCAAGAGAAGATTATTTCATGAAAGTGACACTCCTCAATCCCATTCTAAAGAGCCAGAAGGCTTTATCAGTGAAGAGATCACTCGCAGAGACACTATCATGGCCAAAGTCTTCCAATAAGCTCTTAATAGCCCTGCCATGAAGATGAAGAAGATGTACAAGTTCTTTGAGATATTCGATCCTATGGTGGTAAATAAGCTTGATAGCTCAGAGAATAGAGTGAAAACCATTGAGGCCTTCTAGAAGAAAAATTCGCAAAGCAGTGAAGAAACCTCCAAAACAAAAGAGGATGATAGAAAAAATTATGAATATGAGGAAGAAAAGAATGATGAATGCGAGGATAAGAATGAAGATAACAAAGGACATGATAATGATGATGATAATGATAAAATTGAGGGAGATATATTAGAGATGATGATGATGATGGAAACAACTTTGAATTGGTGGCAAGAAGTGGTGGAAGAAATGAAGAAGAAGATGGTAATGAGGGCAAACAAAGAGAAGATAACAAGGGAGATGACCAAGAACAAACGAATGAAGAAGGGAGAGGCATTTAAGAACAAGCAAGCAAGAAAGGAAGTCTAATTGAGAAAGCCGAGATAGCTACTCCATCCACTACATCATTCGGAAGAAGAGAAAAGCACACAATGATGAAGAAGAGCTCAAGAAGATCTTCAAGGTTGGAAACCACTCCAATGCAATGCCCAACTATATCGTAATGGAATGTGCAAGAGAAGGTCCACATCAAGCTTAAAGGGATTGCAATTACCACCAACAAATATAGAGTGAAGACAATTTCGGATGATGATACTAGCAAGAAGGACTAAGCATTTCTTACCCCTATCTTTATTATCACATGTTCAGTTGATCTTTATGATTAGTTGATCTTCTAACCTTGATTGGACAACTTTGAAAAAAATCATTTGTTAAAAATGTAGCAATTATCTTGCATATTTTACAACTCTGACTTGGAAACTTGAGTTCAGACTTATCTTCTTTCAAGTCCAAACTTTCTCAAAAGTGAGCTCAATCTAAGGGAAGCTTTATAAGCATTTTTTTCTATCTTTTAAAACCTCCTTTAGAATTATTCTTGATGACTAAATGCTAAATTTTTACTAAATGTGGAAGGAATGAGGCATACAGAGGTTAGTTGGGTCATTAGCTCCTCATGAGCCATATTTTTGTTACTATGCTTATGCGATTATCTATCCTTTGTGGCATCTTAGCTTCTTTGTGCTATATTATTTTCAATCCTCCGTATTTTAGATCAATTTTGTCGTCATCAAAAAAGGGCAAATATTATAGTTTTGATTAATAACAAACATTGATGTAGGCTAACTTAAATAATATTTGTGTGATAGGATTTGTGGATTGAAGAAGTAAAGTGATCTAATGGGCTTGAAGTTAAAGTAAAAAAGGCATCTTAAATGAGTTAAAGATCTTGAAGATTGAAGGGGATGCCAAGTCATTAAAGGCTTTGAAGATCCGATATTGTAAGGTGTTGTGTTTTTTATAGGTATATCTTGTAAACACTGCATCTTTTGCGTTAGGAATCTATGTATTGCATGTTGAAGCACAAACCAGTTTGATCTACCCTAAAATTTGTTGATGAGTTTTAAATTTTTCATGATTTTTTGAAAAAAACAAAGTGTTTGATAATGGCTTGTAGCTCAAAAGTTTTTAAATGGCTTATCTTGTGATCCAAATTGATTTAAAACTTGTGATTAAGTTTCAAATGATTTTAAAAAGTTTTAAAATGTTTATACTCCAATTCTAACGCTCGAATGCAGCCATTACTGCTAAATTTTTAGATAAATTTGAATAATCAATTCAGACGCAAAGGTCCAAATTTGAACTACCGAATTGACTTGTGCAATACAATGACTGAGAAGTTTGGACAACTAACTAACTTGGCACAGTAAGCTCAATTTGGTTGACTAAATGTCATTGTTACTAGCCTTTTTTATTCTTTAAAGAGCTTTACATGTTTCACTCTTGAGATCTTCAAAAAGTTAAAAGAAAAGCTTTCCTAGTGCATGTGCTTAATGTTATTATTTCAAGATTCCAAGGCAAAAGTGAAGTGGTGCTAGATTTTTTTTCATCTACTAATTCATTGGGTAACATCTTTCCATCTCTCTTCTCTTATTTGTTTATTCAATGTTGTCTAGAGTACATAAAACCCTTTGGTGAGGGTGAACCTTCTTTGTTGAATAGAAAAGAGGTTATTTGTGTAAAACCCTTGGTGGATGAACATCTTATGTACTTGTAACCTCCCTTGCACCCAAGAAAATGTGAGTACCAAAAGTCACTTCCTCTCATTTGATGTAGGTGCATATTCTCCCAAGATCAAGTGCTACTAAGTAGTTCCTTGATAGTGGATACTCAAGACACATGACGGGGAATGTTTCACTCATTAGTGAACTTCAAGCCACAAATGCCACCTTTGCTGACAAGAAGAAAGGAAGAATTCTTGGAGTAGGTAATATTGGTAAAGGATCTTCCCCTCTTATTAAACAATTTTTACTCATTGATGAATTGAAATACAATTTGCTTAACATTAGTCAATTGTGTGATAATGGATGCAAAGTTGAGTTTAAATGTGATACTTGTACTCTTATTGATAGTGTAAGTAGTAAAACCATTTTTGTTGCCAATAGGATTGGTAATGTATATGTACTATAAGAATGCTTTTGTCATTTTCTTGTTTTAAATGTTTCAATGAATGTCAAAAGTGCATTTCTAAATGGTTTTATTGATGAAGAAGTTTATGTGGAGCTACCCCCGGTTTTGCTCGTGAAAATTTTTCTAACCATGTCTTCAAACTATCCAAAGCTTTGTATGGTTTAAAACAAGCTCCTAGAGCTTGGAATGAAAGATTAAGTGGTTTTCAACTTTCAAAAGAATTTTCAAGAGAAAAGGTTGACACAACTCTTTTCATAAAAATAACTTGCGACAATGATATCTTTCTTGTACAAATTTATGTAGATGATATCATATTTGGTGCTACTAATGTTTCTCTTTGTGATAAGTTTGCCAAGTTAATGCAAAGTGAGTTCGAAATGAGCATAATGGGAGAATTCAACTTCTTTCTTGGGCTACAAATCAAACATACCAAGGATTACACTTTTATAAATCAAGACAAGTATACCAAGGAGCTATTGAAGAGATTTAGAATGGACCAAGCAAAGGGTATTAGCACACCTATGAGTTCATCAACCAAACTTGACAAAGATAAGAAAGGTAAAAATATTGATGAAAAGGTATATAGAGGTATGATTGGTAGTTTGCTTTCTTACTGCAAGTAGGTAGGACATTATGTTTGTCGTATGCTTATATGCTAGATTTCAATCTTTCCAAAAGAGTATCATTTAATTGTCATTAAGCATATTCTTTAAGCATAGAGTCGATTTGGATGATAGATAAAAACTAGTTGTGATACCACTATCCTTTTGCTTTGAAAATCTCAGATCTTTCACTTGAAGCATATAAACAAATGATAACTTTTCTTTAATCTTTGATGTTTTGAAGAATATGGCACGTAAAGTTCATCAATCTACTCAAAAACTAAGATTCTAGTATTTTATATGATTTAAAAATTGAAATTTCAACATTAAAAATAACTAATAATAGCTAGTTTTTTAAATAGAATAGTGCAATTCGGTGGACCTAATTGGGCATCCTACATTTAGTTTGGTGTACAGGCCAATTCGGTTGACTAAACTTTGACATCCAAGTCTAAATTGGTTGTCTGGAATTCTTTGGAAATGCAACAATGAAATCCAAGCTCAAGTGTCCCAAAAAAGTATAGTGCCAAAAAAAAAAAGGTCTAGGCAAGCAGGTTGGCACGCTTAGCCCGCAGGCTTAGTAAGGCGGATATAGGATGGAGGTTTCCCAACTCGCAAGATAACGAACTAACTTGCTCTACCCCATTTAAGTGGTAGCCTACAATGGGCCGAAGTAGTTCAACTGTTTGACAATGCTAGATGTCTTTGTTCCTCTTTAGCTTCAAGGCAATGAGTTCACTTTGCTTCTTCAAACCAAAAATCCTATCACACAAGAATTACTCAAATTTAATGTTTGTAATTAATCAAAACACTAAGATTTTCCCTTATGGCCGACACTTTCATCAATATCCTCCTTAATTTAAGGAAAATAAACTCTACTAATGCAATAATCTCGCCACTAACTTCTTTAATTCTTTTGATTTAAGGGATTGAAATTTTATTAATATGTAAGTTCTATCACTAATCTATTTGATTATGAGGACATCATAATAATTTTTCATAGTCAAGTTGCTTTCATTAATTTCATGCCAAATTAAAATAAAGCATCCAATTCTAGATAGAAAGAGTATTTCATATATATTCTTTTTTAAAAAAAAAAGCTTTCAATCTATCCTATATTGATCTTGGACAACATGACAGGAGAAACATGTGACTTAGCCAAGTTATATGACTATTTTGCAAGAGTTCAAGTTTTAAAATATTTAGAGACACAACAAATAAAAATGTAATAAATATTTGGTAGACAAAATGTGTAATATCCCGCTCTAGAGATTGTCTAGGCATGAGTTAGCATAGTTTATTTTTTTAATACTTTAGAATATAATTTTTATACATGCTTAACTATTCTTGAATATTCTTAACTATTCTAGAACATTCTAGATTTTTGTGAAAAAAAAAGCCAAAAAGCCAAAAGAAGCCAAGTGTGTGCATGTCACTAGTCTCTGAATTCACTTGCTTAGTCATCAATTTTCCACCGATTCATGATTCCTATAAATAATTTGATTGTTTTGTTTCTTTCTTCATTTGTTTCTTTCTTTTCTTTCTATCCCAATCGCCTTCTTTTCTTATCCATTTCTCTTGCTTTCTTTTGCTTCACAGATTGCTCCTTTCTTTCTTCTCTTTGGTCTTTCTCCATTTTTTCTTTGCTTTCTTTCTTCTCTCGGTTTTCTCTTTTTATTTTTCTTTATTTTTCATTTCAATTGATTATTCCTCCTCCTCTTTGGTAAGTTTAATGTTATTTTATTTATGATTTCTTTTATTTATTTTGTCAGTCTTGAAATTTTTGAAGAAACTATTTTGTTTATGTTTGCTATAAAGTTTGTTTTAGTAAAAATTGTTTATTCGATTTAAGTTTTTGTTTTAGTTTAATTTGAGTTAAGTTTCTTTGTTTCAGTTGCAACTTTTATATTTGAGAATTTGAAATATTAAAAGTGTCTAAATATTGAGATTTGATATTTAAGTTAAAGTGATATTTTTATTCTCCTAAAGTGAAATTTTATTTTAAAATTTCACTATCTTAAACATTTAATATTTAGTATTTGAAAATTTTTAATATTTGTGAAATTTCATTATATATATATATATATATATATATATATATATATATATTTGAGAATATAATAATATTATTATTTTATTATTTTAATATGATATAATGATATTGATATGTATGACTATTCATAAGATTATATGATTATAGAATACTAAATATTTGAGTATTTTTAAAATTGTAAATGTAGGCTTAGATTTATGTATTGTTGATCCATTTGTGTATGCCTCTTTCGCTGGCATGGAACGCAAAAACTATGTATTGTTGATCCATTTGATAAGCACGTAGTATGTCCAGGGAGGACATGGCCCAACTTGTATTGTGTTTATCTGTCTATGGTCACCTAACAGTGAGTCAGGAGAGGCTCAATCACCGGGGCTGGACTGGTAGGTGCCCCAGATACTTAGCCTGGTTTCTGTCTGGGAAGGCATAAGGTAATCTGTGAAATCGAACGTTCGTCTTGATGTATGGCTGGTATTGACTACAGGATGTTAGGATTTAAGTCCTGATAACCCCGTTATTAGCTTCGGTAATTCTACCGTTGAGCAAGAATCTGAATATTTGTCACGTTTGAGAAATTTTAGTTTGAGGAGCTATGTTGAGGTGTCTTGATTCGCTCAGACTTTCCAGCTAAGCCTAAAACTTGATCTGAGATTTGTGCATTGTTTTGAAACAATAAAACTTATAGGAATATAAAATACTTTTGAATACTAAACATACGCATATAACCTCATATTATGAAAATCTCATATTTTTTAAACATACCATCGCAAGCGTGAACTCACTTAGCTTTCCAACTCACATATGTTTTTAATGTTTATTTTTAGATAACATAAATCATGGATCAGAACAGTGATTTTTTGATCCACTTCGAAGTTAACTCGTTGAAGGCTCACATATGTGTTCGACCATTTTGTACCTTGTTAGCCCTAAGGGCAAATCATGTAGTTTTGATTAATGACAAATATTGATGAGGACTAATATGCTTGTATGTTGTGATAGGATTGTTGGATTAAGAAGTATGAAGTCTCATTGCCTTGGAGCTAGCAATGCATGAACAACTCAAATATGCCAAAGTGATTAAAGATTGAAGAGTTGGTTCAAGATGATTAAAGGCTTTGAAGACATGAAGTGTAGGTTACATGTGGTTAATAGGTAAACTTTGTAAACCCTACACTCTTAAGCCTTGGAATCTATGAGTTGCAATTGAGAGCACAAACCTTGATTTAAATGGCTTTGAACTTACATGAATTATCAAGTTTTCATTAATAGTTTTTGAACTTAAAAGGTCTTTAATGACTTATCTTTGAGGCTAGAATGTTTTCCAACTTGTTTAAAGTTATTTGGATATGTTTTGACAAAATTTTAAAAATTCGGAAGAAGATTCGGACGCATGCAAAAGAAATTCGGTCGTCTGAATTTTGTGAAGAATTTTCTGCACTGTGAACAGTGAACAACGCATGAATAGTACAATGTGAACAGTGAACAACGCATGAATAATAACACGATGAACAGTGAACAACGCATGAATAGTAATACTATTATTTGAACAGTATACTATTCATTTGAACCGTTTACTATTCATCCAAAGAAATTCGGACGAAGATTCGACGAAGCTGGAAAATTCGATCGTCCGAATTTTGTGAATAGTGTATGAACAGTGACTACTGTTTACATGAACAGTGCCGACTGTTTTTCCGACAAAATTCGGACGAAGATTTGGACGAAACTAAAAAATTCGGTCGTCCAAATTTTTGTGACCGGTGCATGAATAGTGCATGAACAGTATTACTATTCACATGAACAGTGTATGAACAGTGCCACTATTCACATGAACAGTATTTTCTGAAATTAGCCGTTTTATAACTGTTTAAACTGATTTTTGAATTTTATAAAAGCCATAAACTCCAAATTTTTTAGTAGAACTTTGAACTTAACAAATCTTACATGCTCTAACTTATTTTACATCAAATCAAATTGAAAATCTCTCAAATTGCCTTGTGCTCAAAGGTGTACATTCAAGATTCCAAAGGCAAATGTGAAGTGGTGCTAGCAATTGTATTTATCTACCAAGAAGCGTTGGTAATATTCAAACTCATTTATTCCTCATTTAATTCTGTTTTTCTACTAGTATATTGCAAGGTTATCTTTAGACATAAAACCCTTTTGTGTTAGGGTGAGCCATAGACTAGATTAATCAAGGTTGTGGTGTAAAACCCATTGTGTGGGTGAGCCTTTGATTAGATTAGTCTTTAGGTTGTCTTTGGATATAAAACCCTTGTGGAAGGGTGAACCTTGTTTGTATAATTACTAAAAGAGGTTGTGTGTGTAAAACCATTGTGTGGTGAGCCTCTTATGTAATTATTGAAATTGAGCATATAGTGGATTGGTTGAAATCCTTGAGTGTGGACTCAAGGTAGTGGATGTAGATCTTGAAGAGATCGAACCACTATAAATCGTATGCTCATTTTCTTATTGCTTTACTTGCCTACATAATTGTTGATTGATTGGTTGTGACATTATTGTTTGATGATCTTGTGTTAACCATCAAATCACATATAAGCTTGAAGTTTATTGTTTTAAAGAAGAGCTTTTATTAAGGCAAAGGATTTGCATAATAGGAAAAAGATTTTGATAATTAGCCAAAGACCTAATTCACCCCCCTCTTAGGTCTTTCATACCCTTTTCTATTACCTTTCGCTAGAGAGAGAGAGACGTATGTTTTATACCTATTTGTAAATGAAGGTTTAATTTACATAATATAAGATATAGGATCTACCTATATATTTGTATACTTATTTTGATGTTTACTATAATTGTATCGTATTGTATTATATGTATAATTTTTTCCATCATTTTTCTCCGAACGGGATTAGTAGTTGCACATATCAGTGCCTAGAGGCACGCTGGTACCTTATTCAGTCGCAGTGAAACCTAGCGAATGAGTTGGGAGTATCATAGTTTGTATCAGAGCTTGAGGTTCATTACTAAGTTTGAATTGGTTGATCCTAAATAAGTTATAGGTGTTTGTTATGGAGGTTTATCTATTCAGAGATAGTTCGTTATTTCTAGTGCTACAGAAGATATTTCCAAAAAAACCAGCATCACTACTGGTAGATGTGTTTGAGGGTAAGTTGGTGTATTTGGCTACTGCGTGAGCCCTCACAATTGGTGGATGCATTGAGGATAACCTTAGTGAAGTATCTGATGAGCCTAAACTTATCGAGTCGTCAAAATACATTCAACGGAGAGATTGTTATTGGAGAGGGATTACTCGATTCACCAAATCATGTTGACCCTATTCCTACTATTTCTGAAGCATTCTCTGTATTTTTTCGAACAGTCTTTTCATTCCTGATTTTTGTCACCATTGTCTGAGCTGGCTAGCCCATATTTTTGTCTTTAGTATGAGCTATATGACCATCATATCTAAGCAACGAGAGAGCATCTTCTGAGGTTAAAAAGAGAGTTATGATGATTAGATCATCCACTGAGCTCTTTACGTCGCGATAGAAAACATGGGGCTATTAAAGCTAACATGTTAGAGGCACGGTTAGATATGATTGTAGAAGCTCATCTGTTCATCTATGTGAGATTGAAAAGGTGACTCAGAATCATGATAGTTTGATTCTATGGTAAGATAAGATCTTGATATCTGCCAAAGCTTAGTCTCCCGAGATTCTAGAGTATTTAAGGGTTCGAGCAAAATTTTCATGAAGCTGTGACTCTTAGATAAAAACTTTTATGTGATTATTTGTATACTTTCTCTTTTGTTATGTGTCTATGTGTGTGTAGGATTATCTGAATCTTGACCATAGTCCATTAAGGCTTGGGATCGTATAGGATCTAGAATTTTGTGGTATAGTGAGCCGTTGCATGAGTATTTTGTATGTTTTGGATAAGATTACCTGGTAGGTCATATATCTTTTGCCTCTAACGCTATGGTTGATCTATGAATATATGAATATACAACACCATTCTTTCTGGACATGATATCTATTTTCTTTGAGATTATAATTATATGTATGATATTAGATATTTTTATATTTAGCTATGCTTTTGTGCGGAGGTTAATTACAAATCTTTATACATGCACACTAAGTTAGTCACGGTAGAAACCTATGAACTTTACTAATTCTTCGACTCTATAAATAAGACTTAGGTTTCCCATTGTCCTTCATCACTATGTTCGTTAGTACTCTATTAAACATTTTTCTCATCAAACTAGAGTATTTATACATCTTGGATTCTTACGTTTGTTTGTAAGCATGCCTTTTACACTATATATGCCTACATCTTTCTACGTGAGAGATTATCAGATAATGGTTAGTACACCGATGGGAGGCTTTAGAGTATTTGAGAAAAGACATATCCTGAATTTCTTATTTATGTTGAGAACATAGGATTGCTTGGGACTTTGGTTGCTTTATCTTTAAAAGAATATGATGTGATATTATGAATGGACTGATTATTTAAATAGTTTGCATAAGTGGATTATCGACAGAAAATAGTCATATTTAGTCGACCAATTTAGTCAATTCTTGAGTTCAAAGGCAAAGAAAACTAAGGCAGAGACTTGTTTAATATTTGGAATGGAAGTTAGGAATATTTAGTATATTTATTGAATAAGCATGGAGAGAAACTGAAGATGGATTCGACATTCGTGGTTAAGGAATTTAAGGACTCTTTCCAAAGAAATTGAGAACTTTATCTCCAGGCGAGAAGTGGAGTGAACCATGGCCAAAATGATGTACTGAATGATACAAAAAGAATTAAAAGAGTTCAAGGAAAAGTAAGGTCTATTGCAGCAAGGGTTATCCACCCAAGCACATCTCCATGGATAGCACCAGTGTTATGTGTTAAAAAAAAGAGAAAACCTTAGAAATGTGTATAGACTATTGAAGATTGAATAGTATCTGAGCCAACAAGAACAAATATCCACTGTCATTCACTGATGAGTCGTGCGATTAGTTTGAGGAGTTGAGTATTACTCTAAATTGATTCAAGACAGGAATATTATCCAGTACGAGTGAAAGAACAAGATGTTCTAAAGACTGCTTTAATACTCAGTATGGGCATTTGGATTTTGAGGTCATGCCCTTTGGACTGAAGAGTGCACTAGCTATTTTCATGGATATGATGCATAGAGTTCTGACCTTTACTTGAATCAACTTATCGTTGTTATCATCGATGATAACCTTGGGTACTTACCAAATCTTGAGACACATGAGTAACATCTCAGAACCATAGGGTAGACTCTTCGGATATGTAACTTGTATACTAAATTCAGTGAATGTGAGTGTTGGATGGAACAAGCAACTTTCTCCGGTCACACGATTACATGTGAAGGTATATCATTGGTTTCTGGTAAGGTAGAAGCAGTGACCTGTTGGGAACAACCCAAAACACCAACCAGAATATGTAGCTCCTTGAGAATAAATGTTTGTCGTGAATCTCTGCACCTCTAACACAGTTAACATGAAAAGCAACTGAATTCAAGTGGATTGATAGCTGTGAGAAAAGTTTTTAGGAACTATTACGACGACTCATTTTAGAACAAATTTTAATCTTGCTAAATTCGAGCAATGAATATTTCTTGTACACAAATAACTTGAAAGAATGGTTGTTGTTACATTGATGCAGGAAGGAAAAATAGTTGCTTATAGTTCTAGAAAATTAAAGGAGGGTGGCAGAATTACCAAACCCAAGACTTGCTATTTACAGGAATATGTTTTGCCTTGCAAACCTAGAGATATTATTGATATGGGTCAAGTATGAGATTCACATTGATCACAAGAGTTTAAAGTATTTAATTTTGCAGAAGGATTTGAATATGCGACAACAATATTGGATAGAGTTGTTAGACAACTATAGGTATCCCATTCTTTACCACTTTGAAAAAGCCAATGTTTTATCAGATGCTCTAAATAGAAAGGTGAAGATAACAAGTTTGAGCATAACAACTATATTACTGGAAGATATTTGAGATGTCCAAAAGAAAAAATGAGTTCCAAGAATTCAAGTAATGGATGAAAGCCAAGAAACAGTGGGACTTTTAGTTAGGACAAGATGATGGGGCTTTTATTTTCGATGGCGATTTTGCATTCCTAATAACAATGAATTTACGCAGAATATTCTAGAAGAAGCACGTAAGAGTAATTACACCATGTATCTAGGTGAAAACCAGATGTACAAGGATTTAGAGTAGAAATTTTGGTGGAATAGAATGAGGGAGTACAAAGCTGAATATGTATCTACTTGTTTTACTTGTCGGATAGTGAAAGCTAAACATCAAAAGTTAGGAGGACTGTTGCAACCATTACCGGTGTCTGAATGAAAGTGAGAACATGTTTTCATGAATTTTGTTGTGAGATTACCTCGAGCAAAAGGACAACGAGATGTCATTTGGATAATTGTTGATCGACTGATTGAAGCAGTATATTTTCCTACTATTAATATGACATATCATTGGATAAGTTAACTCAGTTGTATGATGATGAAATAGTAAGGTTGCACATAGTACATATTGATAATCTTTCGGATTGAGACCTACGATTTACCTCTCGATTTTGGTCCAAATTACAAATTGCTCTTGGAACCTACTTGAATTGTAGTACCTCAGAGCATCCACAAACAAAAAGAATAATCCGGACACTGGAAGATATTTTGCGAGCATGCATTTTGCACTTTGGAAATAAATGGATTAATAAATTTGGTTGTGCAAAAGTTGTTTATAATAATACTTATTACTCATCAATTGATATGGCATCTTTTGATATATTATATGACAGAAAGTAGAGAACATCCCTATATTATGATAAGATTGGGGTTTGATCTTATTGGAAGCAAAGAAAATTGATGCTGAAAGTGAAAGACATGTAGAAAGCAAGTAAGAATTAACCATTGTAGACTTATAGTGGCCAAAAGTAGACAAAACGTTATGTCAATCTCCAAAGAAGAGAACTCGAGTTTGAAGTTGAAGATAAGATATTCCTGAAACTGACATCTCACCAGGGAAAATGTGAACCTCCAAGAAGAGAAAAATTGAGTCCCAAATATGTCAGGTCATTTGAATTTCAAAGTAGAATTGATAAAATGGCATATCTGTTAACATTGCCAGAAGACCTGACTATATTACATGATGTGTTTGAGGTGTCTTAACTGAAATGTATCATCCATTAGCAGATCATGTTTTGAATGATGAAGTATTGGAATTGAAAGCAGATTTAACACATGAAGAAAAGACCGGCACGAATTATGAAGCGCAGTGTAAAGGAATTAAGAGGAAAGTTGATTCAAATGTGTAAAGATGTTTGGAAGACATTATGGGATTAAAGAAGCAACATGGGAAAACAGAAGAGTATGTACAAAAAAAACATCCCGAATAGTTAGGTATATGTATGTGAATTTCGAGGGCGAAATTCTTTTAAGGTGGGGAGAATGTAACATCCTGCTCTAAAGATTGTCCAGGCATGTTTGTTTTGAAGTGTGGTTTATAATTTTATTTATATAAATAAATTATTTGAAAAAACTATCATGAGTTATAATAGTTTATTTTTGTAATACTTTAGAACATAATTTTTATTCATGCTTAACTATTCTTGACTATTCTTCTAAGTTTTTGTAAAAAAAAAATCCGAAAAGCCAAAAGAAGCAAAGTGGCGTGCATGTCGCTAGTCTCTGATTCGTGATTCGTTATTCCTATAAATAGTTTGATTGTTTTCTTTCTTTCTTCATTTATTTCTTTCTTTTCTTTCTATCGCAATCGCCTTCTTTTCTTCTTGCTTTCTTTTGCTTCACAAATTGCTCCTTTCTTTCTTCTCTTTGGCCTTTCTCCATTTTCTCTTTGCTTTCTTTCTTCTCTCGGTTTGCTCTTTTTATTTTTCTTTCTTTTTCATTTCAACTGATTGTTCCTCCTCTTTAAGGTAAGTTTATTGTTATTTTATTTATGATTTCTTTTATTTATTTTGTGAGTCTTGAAATTTTTGAAGAAATTATTTTGTTTATATTTGCTATAAAGTTTGTTTAGTAAAAATTGTTTATTTGATTTAAAGTTTTTGTTTTAGTTTAATTTGAGTTAAGTTCCTTTGTTTTAGTTGCAACTTTGATATTTAAGAATTTGAAATATTAAAAGTGGCTAAATATTGAAATTTGATATTTAAGTTAAAGTGATATTTTTATTCTCCTAAAGTGATAATTTTATTTTAAATTTTCACTATCTTAAACATTTAATATTTAGTATTTGAAAAAATTTAATATTTGTGAAATTTCATTATATATGTATATATATATTATACAAAGATATATATTTAAATATTTAAAAATATAATAATATTATTATTTTATTATTTTAATATGATATAATGATGTTGATATGTATGACTATTCATAATATTATATGATTATAGAATATTAAATATTTGAGTATTTTTATAATTGTAAATGTAAGCTTAGATTTGTGCTAAAATATCCTAGAGAGACTCGTTCGATAACTTATAATTTACCATCTCGATGGTTTTTGACCAAGGGTTAACTTTTGGATTTGTAGGAAATTCTCATATTTCGTAAAATAGCAAGTAACTCTAACACTTGCTATCAGGTGAGTTTACAAATCCCAAACTCACTATATTTTTAGTATTATCAAAATTTACTATTTACAAGTGAAATATATTATTTTATTTTGAGAATTTCTTTTACTACTTCTTTTTAAATTAGAGAGGTTCTCCACGAGAATTACTTCAATTATTTGTTTTAAATTAGAGAGGTTCTCCACCATATATTTTTACTGGTGCCTTAGAAATATTTCAGAGCGGTGCTCTAAATAAGTATTTATTTAATTTAAAATATTATAATATTTAAACATGATCTACAAATGTAAGTAATCTTCGAGAAATATTTTATTGTATTTTTAGAAAGTCATGTGCATTTTCATGGCATATTTAGAAAACTTGCATTTACATATATGGACTGGCGGACTGTTGTTATTTTGAAGTTATGTTGAAACTGGATTTGGTTATGAATTTTGAATCATTTGGATGGCTACTTGAGTAGTTTTTGTGTTTAAAAAGGCGCATAAAAACTCCATCCTGACCATAAATGATTTGTATATAATCTGAGTCTCAAGCGTTAGTGGATTGCACTATATGTGACTAGTCCCCCGTACTAGGGCTTCTTCCGCTAGTGTGGAATGTATAAACTGTGTATTGTTGATCCACTTGATAAGGATATAGTATGTCCAGGAAAGACGTGGCCCAACTGGTACTGTGTTTATCTATTTGCGTTCACCTAACAATGAGCCAGGAGGGTCTCAATGTTAAGGTTGATCACCAGGGCTGGATTGGTATGTGCCCCAGATCCTTAGCCTAGTTTCTGTCTGGAAAGGCATAAGGTAGTCTGTGAAATTGAACGTTCGTCCTAGTGTATTTCTGTCGGGATTTAAGTCCTAATAATCCCGTTATTAGCTCCAATAATTCTACCGTTGAGCATGAATCTGAATATTTGTCATGTTTGAAAAATTTTAGTTTTAGGAGCTATGTTGAGGTGTCTTAATTCGTTCAGGCTTTCCAACTAAGCCCAAAACCTGATCATGAGATTTGTGCATTATTTTGAAACAATAAAACTTATAGGAATATAAAATACTTTTGAATACTAAATATACGCATTTAACCTCATATTATGAAAATCTCACAGTTTTGAAACACACCACCACACACCTGAACTCACTAGGTTTTCCATCTCACACATATTTTTAATATTTATTTTTTAGATCATAAATCATGAATCAAAACATCGATTTTTTGATTCGCTTCGGAGTTAGCTTGTTGAAGGGCTCACATATGTGTTCGACTAGTTTGTACTATTTTCTACCTTTTTGCGAGAGAGAGAGAGAGAGAATCCTGTTTTATACCTATTTATAAATGAAGGTTAAATTTAGATAGTATAAGATATAAGATCTACCTATACATTTATATACTTACGCTGATGTTTACTATAATTGTATCGTATTGTATTATATGTATACTTTTTTTCCTTCATTTTTCTTCGAACACGATTAGTAGTTACACACATCAGTGACGAGAGGCATGCTGATACCTTATTCAGTCACAGTAAAATTTAGCAGAGGAGTTAAAGGTTACCACAGAAGGTTTGTGAAAGATGGTTGCTCTATTGGGTATCCTTTACCATGAACGTAATTATGTATAACTGTATTTATCAATTTTTTAAGATGTAATTATTTGTATGTAGCAATTAAAGCAAAAATTTTCATCTTCTATTAAATTTTTTAGAATCTTTTCAATATATTATATCCATATTTTATCTCGAGAACTTCATTCAAGTTATAATATTTATTTATATTTTTAAGTTGACTTATATGAATTTGGTTCTCCAAGCAAAATAGTATAATCTGTGCACCCATGCGAATAAAATTACCTAATAATAGTTTAAGAACAGAACCCTAAATTGATGGTCGAATTTCACTTTTAACTCTTAACCCGAAGGAAAAATGAGAAGTTTTCGGACCTCTCCAATAACTAATTAGAAAAAGAAATAAAAAAAGAAAAAAGTAGTAATAGTCTGCTACAGATCCCTTAAAAAAATAATAATAATAGTTGAGTAGTAGATGAGACCAAAAGTCAAAATTGGCAATTGTGTGTGAGGTAAGGAGAAAACGCAAGAGAGAGACGGAGAGCACTTTCTTACAAAGCTGACGACGTCACTCCCATTTGCCCCAAACTTTCACCACCTCTTTCTTTTTTGTTTTCTACAAACAGATTCTCATTTTTATTTAGTTCTTCTGGGATTTTACTGAAGGGAAGCAGAGGATTTTCAGTTGAATTTCAGCACTGAGTTGAAGATTCAGAAGGAATATTCAGTGGGTAAAATTCAAAAAGAAAAAAAAAAGAGGAAAACTGAGAAAGAGGCAACAGCAGCAGCAGCTTTGAGTCTGGAATTTTTGCTGCCGATGTATTTGCGGTTGTTGGATGCATAGACATGAATTGAGGAAGCAAACGAGAGAAATGTTGAGCTTTTGATTTTTGTATCTTTCAGTTGTAAGTGTTTCTTTACTTGTTTTAACCTTCTTGATATATATGTAACTGTTTTCTTTTCTGATTTTGAGAAAATTAATCGTTCATGTACTGATTGGTGGTTTCCAAATTAAATGCAAATTTTGAAAGGATGGTTTTCTTTAATTTTTGTCTTTCCTGTCAGAGGTGAACTTAAGTTCGGTGTTGCTGGGTTTGTTCAGAAGCAGAACCCAGATGAGGTACAGTAGTAAGCGGTGATAGTAGGATTATAGATTCTTTTTCAATAAATTCTTCTGATAATAGGACTCCAGAAACTTTGTGTGTAAGATAGGGGAAGTTTTAGCTAAATTTTCTGTTGGATTGTTTGTCCATTTGTTCCTCTGTTCATTGATCCATTTGTTCCCTTGTTCATTGATCATCTTGGGCTAGAAGAGATCTGGCTGCTTACTTAGTGCAACTTTCTTGGGACCTTGCAAAGGCTTTTATGTAAACCCATTGTTTAGTCTTCTTTTGGTTGGGAGAGGGAAGAATTTTCTTTGTTCTTTGTCTCAGCATGATTTGCCAATATAAAATTGAGACCTGGGAAGAATTTTTTTGAATGAGAAAAGCAAAAAGAAAGTCCAATTTCTATACTGGGAATGAAGGTTTTGCCGGTTGATATATTTTTTTCCTTTGAAATATAAATTTGATGTGATTTATTGTTAATATCTTGGCTTGAGGTTTTTCACTTTCATCAGATAGTCATGCTAGGGTGTTTGTGGTCATTTGGTAAAAAATTCATCTTTGTCTTTTTCTTGAGGGAAAATATACTTTGTTTCCTGACAGGTTTAAAACTTTTCTAAGTTGTGCTGGTGAGAGTTAATGATTGATCTCTTAGACGTGAAGCCTGGGAGAGGGTTTTCATCCATGCATTTATGTTATCTAGGCTTGTTTGTATGTTTCTGTTTTTCCAAATTTACTTATTCTTTTACCTTTTGCTCCCCTCTTTTATTTTTATTTATGTGGCACACTGCTTGTACTGTTCTTTCTGCGGTGCTGATTTCTTCTACTTTTCCCAGTAACCCTGATGATAGATTGCATGTTTGTTTTTTATTTTTTTTAATAATTGTTGTCTTCAATAAGGGAATAGTGTCCAAATAAATAGAGTACTGGAAGATAATGATGGCCCATACTTTTTTGTGAGAATAAAGAATTATGACAAGATCTGATGGGATATCAGTATTGGGTGCATTCGTTTAACTGTGCTTTGCTGCTTCAAGCTGAGCCTTGAATCCCTGCCTGCGCATGGATATCGGATGTACAAATAACAGTCCCCGAAATTGATGCTTTTTGTACAAGTTTCATATCTAAATCTTGATAAGAATAGCAAAGTTTTCTGATGAATGTAGTACAGTTCATTTTGAATGTATTCATTCATAATCTGAAGTAACATATTTATTTTATTTATATATGGTAGAATGCTGAAGTATCAGGAAAACTAGTTATTGCAATATACAGTACGATTCTTTGGATTTTTTGACATTATTCTAGGTTTCCAGCATCCCAATTATTTAAATATTAAACATTATTAGCTGATATTCACTATAACATTAAGCGTGGGTAAAAATAGGTTGGAGTGTTATGTGGGAGAGTCTTAATTTTTTTCTCAGTCCCTTGATAACTTGTGAGAAAAGAATTGGGTGATTGGTTAATGCTTCATTTTTCTGTCTCTAAAGTTGTCTACTACCATTATTAACCATCACTTTTTGAGCTTTTTCTTATCCACAATTATTCGCATTTTTGTGAGATCAAGAAGGCATCTATTAGAGTTTCTCCAACTCTAACCTTAACTTTATTACACGAGAGATCTGCATTAATTAGATTGACTAATTAATCAGGCAAATTTAATGAGTTTCCTTTTATGCATGAAACTCCAACTAGTGATGGTCATTTTTTTGATGGAGGAAGTAACAAATCCCGGACTGCCGGGTTCGAGTTTCCTGCTGTAAAATTGTAAATTAAAAGCTGAAATTATTTTTCATTTGATTAAAGCATATTACTATAGATGAAGATAATTTGAATTAAAGATTGAGGCTTGGGCATATTAGAAAAAATTGAAGATTTCCTTTAATCCATGTCACTTGAGACAAAATGAAATTGTCTTAATGCATTCTGCAACTACCATGTTGACAAGTGTTGTCCTTCGTATGGCTAACATAAACTTGTCGGACTTGGTCAGTCGTTGTGCCAAATCTTAATTTGGAGAACAGCTTGTTGCTAAAATGCTGATATGAATTTGTGTCAGGAAATGTTTTCATGTTTTATATAGTTCTTTAACTGGCAGGGTTGAATGTGGAAAGATTTAAGCAGCACTCCCGTAAATAGCTCTTCTGTAACATGTCTTTCCAGTAATTCTATAAGCTCCACAGTGGGAATTTTATGCAAAAGATTAATGACTGAACCCTTTTAACACAAATAATAAAAATAATATTGGTTTATATAGTGCACTGTTGACATTGAGCCTTATTAAACAAGAAAAGGAAATAAATGAAAGGTAAGACTTTTGGAAGGCAGATCTTGGCCTAATGTAATGCTTGGTTTGCAAGTAATGATATTTATAATCCATTAGATACAATCTAATTTGTATCTTATTGGAGGCATAGGTTATGTTGAACCTTTCACTTGTTCACTGGTGTAAAGTTAAAGAAAGAATCTTTTCTTTAATTTCTTTTAGAATCAAGATTCATATGGAGGAAGCTTGTATACTGAATATATTCATCTTGTGGAACTACCTAATGCCCATCTTTGATGGAAGAAATTTTGCTTTAACAGAAAAGCATGATAACCTGGAATGTGTTACATTTATGTCTTCATATTTCGTACGCACAAAGGAACTCTAATACAAGAAGGTTTAATATCCACTGAATTCTTTACATAATATGTATTTGGTGACTCTAACTGTTTAGATCACAATGTTTACCCTTTAAACTCTTGACAAGATCTTCTATACTGCCTTTGTTTTGTCTGTTTAATACCACTAAGTAACTGGCATGTTGACTTTTTAATGGCAGCATGTTCCCAAACCAAAATGCTAATTTCAATAACTAAATACACTAACAAGTAATGAGCACATTCACTTTCTAATGACAGGATGTTCACAAACCAAAATGCTAAGTTCAGCACTTAATTTACATCACAGGAGATTTAACATACGAGATGAGCAACATTAATCTAAAAACCTTCTTTGATTTTCCTGGTACAATCGGGAGGTAGCAATGAGAAGAGCAATGGAAAAAGGACCAGCACATATGGAGAGGGGTGTTTTTGCCTAAACATCATTTGCAGTAATCCTTAGGGTGGATACATATTCTTCGCTTGTCAATGTCATTATATCAAAGAATGGAACCTTGAGAACATTGAAAGCAGCAGATCTTTGCTCTGTGAGACACTTCTGGTAAAAGATGGACATCTTACCCACTTTCTTGTATGTTTCTGCGGTTCTAAGTTTTCCACCTCAGGCACTTAATTCCTATAGTTAGATATAAATGGCATTATTGTAATCCTAATCTTTTTTAACTTCTAGAGCTTTTTGTACCATGAATAATGAGAATGGCATGTATGAGTGGCTTTTCCAGATCATTGTGCCAAACCTAAATCTCTGATCTTCACCTAGACCTGAAAGGTGAAATCATTAGGAAGATTTTGATGGAAAATTCCAAAACATCAAAAGGATTCAGCTTGGAGAAATGTCGTAAGCACCAAAATGGAAAAGAAATGAAACTAACATTTAGATTTTATGTTTAAAAGACAAGCTGTAGTAGTTTTTGAACAAATATGAAGTAGCATGCTTGTCATGTGCTAGCTCTCATTTTACCTGATAGTAAAAAATGACCAAAGGGGCTCCTAGAATGACTTTAAGAGACTTGTGGCATTTCAGATTTCAATTAGTTGGGCAGACAAAAGGACAATGGTTAATAATAGTGATTGGCTTGGTCTTTTCCCTAGATATTTCCTAAGACTTTCAGAACTTGTAATAAGGTTGTTCCGAAAAGAATCAACCTTGATGTTTACTTGGACACTTCCTGTGAGTATGGATAGTTTTTCCTCAGTTGCAAATGTCTTTTGTATGAGAATTATTCTCCATCAGTTTTGGGTGTGTGAAATACATGATTGTCTTGAAAAAAAATAAAAGATTAATAAATTGCTCCAACCAAGAATCTTTCTCTCTTTGTTGGTACACTAGATGCATCTGATACTAAGATAAACTCAGTTGACATTATGACTCCAATTTACGTACATAGCTTTCTTTCTAGACAAATACACTGAGCTGGTAGATGGAGTTAGAGTATGACTATTTGATCAACAGATTTTGCTTTGGATAATTTCCTTGCCAGAATAATCCTCAAAATCTTTTGGCACACATATGCTGCAAAATTCAACCAGAAATTAGCTTTTAGATCACGTTTTTATGCTGTCAAGTTGATGTTTGAATGAAAGACATCTCTGATTCTCCAGAGTCAATATATGCTGGCAATGGTAGATATTTCTGGTATATTTTCTATTCATTATCATTCAGTTTCTTTTTTTTGGATGAATAACTCTGGATGGAAACAATCTGACCAGCTATATACAAATTATAGGCTTTTAATAGACTTTGCAATCCCTTAAAACAGAAAAGGAACTAGAATAAAAAAGTAATCTGGTGATCAGTCCATTATGCTGCTATTTTGTTGTATCGTCTAGAAGGACAGGAAAAGAAAGGGATTAGTCTTTTTTGCTGTTTTAGTGAAAGAGAGAAACAAAATGCTTAATATGCATTATGTATCTATTAATTCAAATATTAAACACTAAGTATACAATGATATCAAGGGATATTGACATTTCATGGTTTGAATTTTCTGGTCCACCAGTTTTTTTTGAAATTTGTAATCATGAGCAATTTTAGTTTATTTTAAGAAAAAGAGACTTATAGAATAGTAGTAGATTTCAGCACAAGTACCATCATATGAAGTCTTTGTAATCTTGAAACACTAAAAAATTTATCCATCCCAAAAAAAGGAAATTGAAATGCTAAAAGATTCAGGAAAAGAAAAATTGATCCTAGGAATTGACAGTTTGACCAAAAAAAGTCAAACAGGTGATTTCAATGCTTTGAAGAAGTTATGATTTAGGAAAATTTATGAAGTGATTTTCAAATTACGTAACCAATTTCTTCACTTCATAATTGTTTGATGTTATTGAGATATGAAGTAGGGAACTGAGTGCTAGTCCATGGGCAGCTAGTGAAGTTTACATCTCTATATTGGCTAAAAAAATATGAATAAACTATTTTATTTAGTCCTTTTTGTTGCCGTTTGCTCTGATTTTATGGTTGGTGGCAAGTCTGTTCTGGAACCATTTTTTGGGCATAATATAATGGATGTCCGTTTCTTCCGCAGGGTCACCAGTTCAATGACATCAGTCCTACACTGCTGCTTTACTGAAAGTCCACTCTTTCTGATTTAGTTTTGATTTTTTAAACTTAGAAGTCCTGGAGAATCCATGATGGCAGATGTTAGTCCCAGGACTGATACTTCAACTGATGCCAGCACAGAGGACAAAAATTCTAGGGTGATTGTTTAATACTTGTTGAATCCTGCTGCCTTTCTAGCTTAACTTAATTGTCAGAGTTTTGCTTTCACTCAAGCACCTCTCTTGCTTGTCTCCTCCGAAGCCTTCAATGCTAAAATTGATGTTTCAAACTTGGTAAATTAACATTGGAATCAATTCTTAAATGCAGTTTCATAATAACCAAGGGCTGGCAGTTGCTGCTTCTGATGGCAGTGACAAATCTAGGGATCAAAAGGTTTCCACCATTTAATTAACTGTCCGTGTTACAGTGAATTCTGAAATAGACTCTTAAATCATCTTGGAATTATGCAGACACTTCGTAGGCTTGCCCAAAATCGCGAAGCTGCAAGAAAGAGTCGTCTAAGAAAAAAGGTAGTTTTGCTTTTCACTTTTTCTTTCATCTGTACCAGGTAGTCTTTTGTGTCATTTGACCTGTTGTACACTCTTTGAGAAGTGTTGATTTTCGTGTTGAATATCAACATGATCAGTAAATAGTCTCAACTATTATTGTGGTGTGGTTGCTTTTCCTAGGAAGCATGTCAGTGTCTGATAATATTAGTACATATCATCAGCTTGACAATCTCATAGGCTAGTATCTTTGCCAATATGGAAAGGTAGTAAGATATCATAGTTTGTATATATCTGATAGTTGCCAAACTCAAAAATTAAACTACCCATGTTCGTCTAGAAGCCTGCTTCTCCAAATTCTCATTTGCATATTAAAGATGGATTATTTTATTTTATTTGCAAATCACAGATTTTGGGGGATTTGAATTTTCAAGTTCAATTTTTATTTCCAACTTAATTCTCTCACACATAGATTGTATACATGTTGTCGCCAGTGGAGATGGGATGATTTTTTTGGATAATTGGATTAAAGGGGCACTGGATATAGGAAAGGAAATGATAGGCTGGGAACTGGTCTGAACTAGTTTATAGCTTGTCCTTTGTTCTTGTTTAAGATAGATTGTAGAAACATACGGGTAATCAGGCATGGTCCTGTACCCTGACTTGTACCTGATAGGGATCTGTTCTGAATATACCTAAGAAAGCACAACTCAAGACTTCACCAGGTGATGCATGGTGTTTGATGATGCTGGACTATACAATACTTACTTTTGGTTAAATTTGTTTTGTTTTTTCTTATTGCAAAATGTATTTCTTTTCAATTGTTTGTGGTTAAATTCTTTGCAACTAGGATCTGATGAACATAACTTGATATTAGTACTTATAGATCCTAAACTCTTTCATGTATATTTTCTAAACAGATATTTTTGCATTCAGTTTATTAACAGCAAAGTTCAATACTGTGTGAGAATATTTAGCATGCATATGCACGTGTAAATGTTTAGTTTCTATCATTTGAATATGGAAAGGGATGGCAAGAAATACTTTTGGTGTTGTACTGAAGTAGTTGGCTTCAACTTTGGCTTCTTTTACTCATGTATTCTTTGTCCTCCTATTGTTCTCAATTCATCTAGGCATATGTCCAACAGTTAGAGAGCAGCCGAATGAAGTTAACCCAACTTGAGCAAGAATTGCAACGTGCTCGACAGCAAGTGCGTTTGGATTAACTTTTGATGCATGCTTCTTTTTAATCTTCACTTACTTTTGTGTCTTTGTTCAATTTTATGAGTAAATGCCTTTTCCTTTGATGAAGGGAATATTTATTTCAAGTTCGGGAGATCAATCGCAATCTATGAGTGGAAATGGTATGGTTATAACTCGTTCTCCTGTTCTGTAGTTTGATTCCAACAGTTTTTTTAAGAAATCGTACTACTTTTTTCCTTGTTTTATTAATCAAAATGTACATCTGTGGTAAGCTTGCTTGGTTTGCGTAATGAACAATTACTTTGACAAGTTAATTTGGATCTGGTTTGAATACACTTCAGATTCATGAACTCCTTACTCCTTCACTTTTGTGGTATTGAATGATGCTCTTCTACTTTTTGCCAAGTCAAGGATTTGATTGTTCACCCTTTTCTGTTAGGAAATTCAAATGCATTTTGATGTCATCTGCCGGCCTCAACTAAGAGAAATGACTTTGCTTTACCTAGAATTGTGAACAAACTTTTGTTTTCATATTCCCTGCTTATTCTGGAATTAGTTTTCACAACTGGATGTTTGGCTAATCTAGTTATGTTTTTGTGCATTGTTAAGGTGAAAATTCATCATGTAGCAGCCAGGTTTAGTCTCCCACTACTAAAAATGTTGATGGTAATTCTTTTAAATTTGTGAATCTTAATATATCAGGTGCTGATGATTTGACTGTGGCAAACATAGATGTAGTCAACAGACTTTTATGTTTCAGTTTCGGCAAAAGTTGAACTCCTGCAGTATAAGGGCTTTTACTTCTCTATTTACACAATGATCTACCAAAAAAAAAAAAAAAATACACAATGATCTACCATGTGACCTTAAACATATGCATATACCTAGGAAATCACTCTTTACTAAGTCATGCAAGCCTTATGATTCCAGGTGGATGAATCATAATTTTCCATTTTTTCTATTACAAGATAAGAATCAAGAAATGTTCCTTTTTATTTCCCCCAAATATGTAGTTGTAAATGAGTTTTGCTAATTTGGCAGTTCCATCTCTCTCTTTCTCTCTCTAACAATCTATTATGAGTTCTGTATTAAATGCTGGCATTGAGAATCGTGCCTCTATACTCATCTGCCCTTATTTTGATGATTGGGGTATTTTAGTGCCTCTAATAGTGCTTCTCTTTAAATCTGATTTACAACACCATCACTGTAATAGACATTATTCAAAATTTATACCTTGGTCCAAATTCTAGGAGTCCATTTTCTGCAATTGAAGTTAACAGACTTGAGTCTGCTTTGGTAAGAAGAAGATTTTTCTGAGAACCCTTTTCTCTAGGAGCCTTGGCATTTGATGTGGAATATGCTCGTTGGCTAGAAGAACATAACCGGCGAATCAATGAGCTAAGGGGAGCTGTTAATTCCCATGCTGGTGATGGTGAACTCCGGATCATTGTAGACGGCATCTTGGCTCACTATGATGACATATTCAGGATTAAAGGCGATGCAGCTAAGGCTGATGTCTTTCATATTTTGTCAGGCATGTGGAAAACTCCTGCAGAAAGATGCTTCCTGTGGCTCGGTGGATTTCGTTCATCTGAACTTCTTAAGGTAAACTACATGTATATTGTTAAGCTGACGAATGGTGGGTTATTTCTTTATCCTCTCTCTCTCTCTCTCTCTCTCTCTCTCACACACACACACACACACACACACACGCACATGCACAGAGAGGGGAGAGAGAGAAACATACACGCTCCAAACAGTACTTAACTTGTAATCTTTATTTTTGGTCTGCACTTTTTAGTGGATGGGTATTGCTGGTCTCTACAGTAGTGCCATGAGTTAGATATTCTATATATTCATAGTTTTTGAATAAGAGTGCATCGTTCTTTGCTTGTTCTTTCTATATGAGGTATACTGTGTTTCCTTGGCACTTTACTTTGGTTTTTCCTATTTTAAGTATGTAATGTTGCATTGCCTTCTTCATGAAGTCCTGAAGATATTCATACTCCTAGTAGTGCTGTCAAACGGGCCGGCCCGCTCCGGCCTATCGCGGGCTGAACAATAAAATGGTCCGAGAAGGCTGGTCCGTTTGGCCTGCGGGCTGGAAACTCCCAATCTGCGGTCCGCTACAGTAAGTTCGCGGGTTAAACGGGCCAGCCCGCGGACTTTACAAAGGTGTTTTTTGAAAAAAAATTTAAAAATATTTTAAAAGCATCAAAATGGCGTCGTTTTGAGAAAAAAATTTTAAAAAAAAATTAAAAACAAAAAAATAGGCTGGCCCGTGTCCGGCCCGCGTTAGCCCACGGGCTAAACGGAGCGGGCCGAAAAAAGTCCGCGTTAAAACGGGTCTATATTTACTAGGTCCATATCCGTCCGTATGCCTCATCCCGCGGGTTGAAGCCCTTTTTGACAGTGCTAACTCCTAGCGTGGGGATATGCTTGATAGAATAGTAATGCATACATATCAGTTCCTGTGTATAAGGAAGGGCTTTATTTCTGTTTGCATGTGCATAAGTGTCTGGGTGAAACGGACATATGGAGATAGTTCTACAATTTCAGTCATTCTTTTCTTTTTTTCTTTTTTTTTTGGGGTGGGAAACAAGTTTGTATTAATCATGTTGTTGTAGTGAGACTTCATGTTCTATTGTAATTCTCTTTCGCTTGAAATTGTATTTCTCCCAGCCAAAATTTCCTTATATTGTAGTTCAGGAACATGATTTGGCAATATTTTCGCAGACTACAGTTTGCATGAAACAGCTGCAGTTCTCTGTACTTGAGATGTGATGTAGAATGCAAAGAAAATAATAAAAGGCTTTGGAAGATCATAATGTTAATAAAGCTGAAGATAATTTTTATTTGTAACGAGTGCTATAACAGTTTTGTTCTCTAGAGTTTAGTGTCTAGGTTGTTTAGTTACTTCTATCTTGCAATAAATTGGTTTAACTGCATCAACCTTCAGTAGATTTTGGCTAAAGATTTTTTTCTTGTAAGCTGCTTAAAGTTACTGAGCTTTGAAGTTTCTTAGGTTTAAAGTAGTTTTGGTTCTGGGATTTTGATGTCTTTATATGTTGAAACAGCTCTAGAGGAGAGACAAATATTGGATGATGAAATAGAACTTGTTTGTTTCGGAACTTGCATCTTTCCCCTGTATTCTCTGGCTGTATTCTCTCCTGCCCTTAACTTTTCTTTTTGTTCTGAAACTAAACTTCTGTCTTCTATAATTTTATCACTGCTTCATAAAATTAAACACCACCATTCAGCCACAACTCAAATCAAAATAGTGCTGCCTCAATTTGGTATCCGAGCCAATGAATCCTTCTTTTCCCTGGTCTTTTCCTTTCAGTTCATTTTTTAATCACAATGGCTACAAATGCTATACCTGCATAAAGGTTGGAAATGTTTCCAGAACGTTTTAAAGCTCATTCGATAGAAGTTTAGTTCCAAGATAGATTATGATGAAGTCACTATCAATTTAAAGCTTCTATAGATGCTTTTCTTGCTGAGCACGATAGAAAACATCCAAGACAAAGGGCTGAAGTTTCTCTCTCACCAGAGGATCAAGAAACTAAGCAATGCATGTGCTGCAATTTCTGTTTCACCAACGAAATCTCTTATAACTAAAGTATCTACTCCCGCTTCTGAACAACATCCTTGAAGTGCTTCAAGAAGCTGCAAAACACACTGAAGAACCACGAGATGAAGTGGACGGACAAGAAACCGAAGTGGAGAAATCTGAGGTCAAGTATGAACCCTAAGGCTGAGATTCAGCCGAGGGAAAACAGGGATATCTTTTACATTTTTCTTATCTTCCTTGCATGGTTTTGTTGCTACAAATACATTTAATGATGTAATCAAGAGAAAACCTTTATTAGGTTCATGTCCACCTCCAATCGCTTGTTATCATATAGTACAATGAAGATGTTAGCCATCAAAGGCTGTTATATCTTTGATCAAAAGAAAAAGGCTGTTATTTCAGACATGGTTCTTATCCTAAGGAATCTCAAAACTTGAGGTTGAGTTTTTCCAAGTACAGGGGAGAATGATCTTGAATGCAAAGACAAGACTAAGAGGATTTCAGATCACTGTTAATACAGTTGAAGATATTTTCAGTTCTTTGTAACAAATATTGAGTCTTTTACAGTTTGTTCTCTAGCTATAGTGTTTAGTTTATTTTTGTAATAGCTTGCAGTGAATTTGTTTAATTGTAGTCAACCTACTAGTCTTTAGTTGAAGATTTAAGCTTTCTGTTTGCTTAACTTTAAAGTTTTCTTACCTTTGAAGTAGTTTCAGTTGTAGGATTTAGATGTCCGTATATATTCTTGTAATAACTCGGTGAATACTATGATTAAATAAAGCTTGTTCATTTTGAGGTTTGCCCCTTTCCCTTATATTCTCTGGCTGAATTCTTTCCCACTCTTTATTTGTTTTTTTTTTTCTATTCTTCTTAAATAAGCACTTTTCTCTTCCGTAATTCCATTACTGCTTCATAGATTAAGCAGCACCATGTCAGCCACCACATAAGCTGAAATGGTGCTACATCAGTCGGGTAGCTGGGAATATGCAGATATATAATTTTGTTCTTTTCTCATACTCTGCTTAGAAACTATTTTTTGTTTGTATATGCCAAAGAGTTTTGTTGTCAGTCACTTTACCTGGTTCAAGTATGTTTCTGAGTATCTGAAGTTTTACCATCCTTGTTTTCAGCTGCTCATAAATCAGTTGGAGCCTTTAACTGAGCAGCAGGTATTGGCTATCAACAACTTACAACAGTCATCGCAACAAGCAGAGGATGCCTTGTCACAGGGCATGGAGGCATTGCAGCAGTCACTGGCTGAGAACCTTGCTGGTTCTCTTGGGCCTTCAGGTTCATCAGGAAACGTGGCAAACTACATGGGTCAAATGGCAATGGCAATGGGAAAATTAGGAACTCTAGAAGGCTTTATCCGCCAGGTGAGTCCTCAGAGAAAATAATGAAGTTTGGTTTGTGTTTTTCATTTATTGGTTTTCATGTTGGTCTTAATACCATGATATTCGATGGTATTCATGTCAGAGTTCTTATGTACCATTTTTCTTCAGTTAATCTTCATTTTTCAATTGTGCTAGTGTAGGCTGCTTATAGAGCTGGTTCTCATGTTCTATAGATGTCTCTTTCCAAGTTTGTCTTACGTCCTCATCATAGCATAATACTTTATTTAGCTTAGAAGCCTGTTGCTATTGATGCTCTTCATTGATCTTGGGCTCGGACATTGGTGATGGTCGAAATGAGGAGGTGCCTTTGCCAGAGTTCTATGAATTTTTATATTGACCACTTTTCTATTATACTGACAGTATTTCTGGAATAAAATTGAAAAGCTTTCTTAGTTACTTGACCTGAAAAGTCATTCTTCTGATTTTCTTGCCACTGTGAGGAGTGAAAGAATTTTGCATCTCATTATGTAAAGGTTCTGGATTCATATGCATTGGCTCCATTCTTGAAACAACTCTTACAGAACATGTATGATCAATACACTGGATAATTGTCATAAATCAAACTGACTGATAAACAGCAGGGTGGCATTCCTCTGATTTTCTTGCCACTGTGAGGAATGAAAGAATTATCCATCTCATTGTGTAAAGGATCTGGATTCATAAGCATCGGCTCCATTCTTGAAACAACATTTACAGAATATGTATGAACAATCCACTAGATAATTGTTATAAATCAAACTGACTAATAAACAGCAAAATGCCACCATGTCAAATTGCAAATTAAAAATCTTTTTCTTTAGAAAGAACTGTGAAAAATTTGTATCTCTACTGATATTCTTGTTTTGGCTATAACTTTCTTAAGGCTTTGAATAGTCCTTAATTTATTGCTGATACAGTGTAACTGAGGTTGTAGTGGAGCCTTTCGTGCTTCGGGTTTGTTTTTGAGTTCTAACTGCCATAGATAGCCTTATATCCACAACGTCCCTGGTCAGTAGAATAAACATTGATCACAAACAACAGTCTTTAAGGATTTTATGGAGTTATTGCTCTTCTTGTTCTATGTCCACTTTTCGTTGTAAGATTTTGTTAAACATCTCCTCCCCTTTTGAGTCGCCAACTATATGCTATTGCATCATCTTGCATTCTTTCTCTTGTCTCCCTTTCTACAGAAAAAGGAGTTTTTTCCTTGTATGTTTCCATTGCACCTCCTCTGGTCACCACTTGTAATCTCACATGACCTCATGCTCTAGGATTTGTATGCATGGTCAATTCTGCTAGTTAAATTTCCAGGTGCAACACTTTGAACTTGATTCTTGTTACTGAGGCTGCATGGTCCAAAATTGCTGTAGTGACTTTGTAGCAACACATATACGTGTGATTCATGAACAAAATTAAAAACCCTCCCTTGTGCCCTGATCTTACTGGAGCCACTGCAAAATAGGTGATCTTTTTGTATGTTTAGTTGATATTGTTTTGCTGCTTGTTATTGTTGTTACTGTTTGATTTGATTGTTAATGTACTATCCTGGCCACCAACTGGTGGTGTTGAGATTATGCCGGGATACTGAAAAAAGAGCCTATCTTAGCATGTGTATTCATGAGTGGTTCTATCGTGGTAGCTCTGTAACTTATTCTCATCATATAATTTATACAACTACCAATAAACAAAACCCATGTAGATGAAAAATGCCATCTCATTTAAAAATTTAACTATACATAAGGTAGTGAGTTGACATTTTTCATCTATGTGGGTTGTTTCTATCGGTAAGTATATAGCTTGTATGATGAATACAAGTTACATAGCTGCTATATTAAAACTACTTTGTATTTAGGGTGATATTGGTGAATGAAATATAATGCACCTTATTGTTAATTATATTTTTAATAGTTTAAGCCATTTAAGGACTTGAGTGTGGAAATAATAAGCCAATAAAATGGATGCTAGGAAAGGGGCTTTCATGTATTAAGACAGATTTCTTCTGGATAGCTTTAGTAGACATTATCAAGATAATATCATATTTTATTTCCCCATATTGATTAAATATATGAATGATGGATGAAAGTGTTGATTCTCAGGCTGACAATTTGCGGCAGCAGACATTGCAGCAAATGCATCGTATACTGACAACTCGACAATCTGCTCGTGCTCTTCTGGCTATCAATGACTATTTCTCGCGACTTCGAGCACTTAGTACTCTCTGGCTTGCCCGCCCCCGGGAGTGAAAATCAAGATGATCTTTTTAGTGATCTGGAAGAACGTGGCTCTTAACCGGTGACATAATTATATCAAAGATTTGCCCGGTACATAAATTGGCATCGTATTCGTGCTGTTTAATATTCTGGCAAGATGGATGTCAATCTCTAACGCAGTGGACGCCTTGGGAAAATTTGAGTGCCGTGATTGATGATGATGAACCTTCTTTCCTGTCCAGGGTTGTAAAATTTTAGTTTTATTCAGGAAATGATAATTTGGTCAGAAATTTGTTGTAATTTGTAGATTAAACTACAATGTCGCAGTGAGGGTCAGAGTCTGTTGAATATCAATTTAGTTGCTCTTTCCTGATGCACTGTTGAGCTATGACTTAAATTTTGTGCTGCGTCAGACTTGTTCGGCTTTCTCGGAGCATTGTCTTTCTGCGGATGGATTTTGCAAACCGGAAACATTCTAAATCAATTAAATTAAGCCCCCGTCGATAAATTATGGTAACCAAGGTGGTTGCTTTCCAATTCATATCATGGTTTTATTATTATTATTATTAATTTATTAACCAATTACAAGTTAACGAAGTTGTTCTCCCCATCCATAAATTCATCCAAAGGAAGAAGCATTCTGTTGCAACCAATGAATTCAATATGTATATTTTTATAAAACTTTAATGTGTCTCTGAAAACTATGAATGATATTCAAATATAAGTCGTTGTATTTATATTATAGAAAAAGAGATTGTAAATGTGCATTGAAGACGACAAAAGAATTTTTTTTTTTTGATAGTTATCATTTCGAAATGAAAGTTTTGTATTTGAAATATATATATTTTTATATTTTGTAATTGTAAAGAATAATTTATTGCCTTGAAATATGTGCTAGTTAATAAATTTATTTTGTAATTAATATTGCATTTAAAATGGGAAAACAGGATGGAAAGGGCAAAATAGTTAAACCTTGAATTTAATGATTTCGTGAATGCAGAAGACATGGTTGGGAAGAGGAAGGAAGAACGGCAAATTCAAGACTACCTTGCAGCAATCGAAAGAGAATGCTTTTCAATCCAAAACCGACCGTTGCAAATTGAAAGAAAAAATGATAAATTTCTTTCCAATTGAAAAGATAAATATCTCAAATATTAGTGATCGATTAGAATGAGAATTGACTTGATAATGCAACAGACGATAACCTAATTGGCAAATAACTCGAATATGTTTTGGTCAATCAATTGGTAGCAAGAATTTCATAACTGGGGCTGAAAATGTACAGATTGGGCGAACAATTTCACGTTTGAAATGTACGTCAATGCTGCTAGAATGGGTAACTTTTCAATTGAGACCAAAAATTGGAGTAATTTTTCTTGTGATGATATTCCCAATAAGAAGTGCTGAACATGAAATTTGAAATTTGATTGAAATTGATTTTGTTCATCTTACGGACAAAACGGGTATCAAAATGTTTAGTTCATTAGTAAGACACAATAACTTAGGGTTATAAATAGGTCTTAACTGATTTGGGACAACTTGTCTCGGACAATCCAAACTCATTTAGATACTAACGATACTGAATTTTACCTAATTACCTTGCAGATCTGCATAAAGTGCTTGCATAGTCTATCCTATAAGATATTAAATTGGGTCTAGGTATACTGATTACAATAAGGAGAAAAAATCTATATTATAACTTATTAAAATTATCCACACCAATAAAAATCCAGATGTACTATGTTATTCCTCTACACTTGAATAAGTAGGTCATATCCTTTAAGAACTTCCTAATGCCAAGCAAGCACGAATTTAATATATTAAAACCACTATAAAGATTCTAGTAAGACTAGAAGTAAACAATTAAGAATAAGTTGCAGCTACAGTGTAACAAAAGTAAAAAACAAAAAGAAACTTTAGTCAAGATCTTATAGATAACCATTATGAATGAGCAAAATTACAAAGTACCTTATAAATAAGTTATAACTAACAATAATAATAAAGAGTAAACTAAATAAATATTAGCCAATCCTAATCTATCGGGTTCAAGGCATAATTTACCGGATTCATACATATTATATAATACTTTATTGAGTTCAAGTAGTTCTGTCAATACGGGCCAAAGCTCGAGGGCTGGCCCGTATATGCCGGCTTGGGCTTAGTATACCCAAGCCCGTTTAAAACGCGGGCTTTTTAGCCAGCTCCGTTAGGCCGGGGGTTAATGCGGGCCGAACGCGGGCCAATCCATTTTTTTTATTTTTTTTTTAAAAATTTTTCCCTGAAACGACATCGTTTTATGTTTTTTTAGCAAAACGACATCGTTTTGAAAAGCCCGCAGGCTGGTCCGTTTAGCCCGCGAGTTTACTGTAGCTGGCCGCAGACTGAGGGTTCTCAGCCCGCAGACCAAACGGGCCAGCCCGCGACGGGCTGGACAGGGCCGGAGCGGGCTGGCCCGTTTGACACCACTAAGTTCAAGTTTAGGTTTTGATCAAATAAGTATACATCTTGGTTCATACGACCTTAACAGGTCAAAATCGAGTAGGGTTGTATTCCTTTGCCCATTGATAGTCCTTTATACAACCAAATTGATATGAAAAAAAATGAGAGAAATCATAGATTATGATGTGGAAAATGTTGTTGCATTTCGCAAGGAGCGTTTTTTCAATTGCACAATATTTTATAATTTTTATAAGTGCATACTCTCTTATTTAAAATATTAAATTATAAATAGATTTAAAGAGTTTTTTTTAACAAATCTTGGGTATTTAGTTGGATTATTTTTTAACTCTTCATCGTACAATAATTTGATAATAAATTTATAAATATAATTAAATAAAAAATTCTTAAATTCTTAATTCAAATAATGAAACTTATAAATACAAACTAAAAATACAATTAAAAAATAAAATTTTTTAAACAATAGACTAAGTGTAGTTTTAGCGGATATTAGTGAAGCTCCAATTGAGCTTCACTAGCCTTTGTAGCTTCACTAGCCTTTGTAGCTTCACCATGGTTAGTTGGACTTTCGGAGGTTCACTAGGGCTTAACGAATCATCCTTTGGAACTTCACCAAACTCTCGTGAACCTGCAAAGAGAACTTTATCAAACTCTTATGAAACTCCACTAAAAGTAATAAATTATATTTCTATTATGTTAAAATTACTTTAAAATTTATCAAATTTAGATTAAATGAAGAATGCATCTTTAATTTTTGAATTTTAATAAATTTCAATTTAAAATAGAATAAATACAATAAATAGAATATTTTGTAAAGAAAAAATTATATAAGTTTATCGTAATGATAAAAGTGAAATATGCTCGTTACACCTGAGAAAATAATTTATTGTGCTTATCAATCCCCTACATTTAAAAGGGAAAAATTACAAATTGGCACTAATTGTTTCCATGACTATTACCAAAAAAAGAAAAAAAATCTATGGCTAGAAAAGGAAAAAGAAAAGAAAAGAATAGAACTGTCAATTGGACTGAGTTGGCTCAATCTCGGCCCTGTTTGGCCCGAAATTTAAGAGCCGAGCTTTTTTTAAGTTAGAGCCAAGCCATGCTCGAGCTTTAATTTTGAGCCCAAATATATTTTTGGACTGAGCTCGGGCTTGTAGAAGCTCAACTTATTATAAGCTTGATTCGGGTGTCTATATATAATAATAATAATTATAAATATTATTTATTAATAATTTATTAATATAATAGTAATAGTACAATACTATATATTTAACTTTATAGATTAAAAAATTTTATTTATTTGTATAAATAATTTTTTATGTATAATTATTTAAGAATTTGGCATATCAAATTTTCATTTCAAACTTTATAATTATAATTTATACAATTAATATGTATATATGTTAGAATAGGTTTGTCTCATGTTTTTCAAAATGAGGGAAAGAAAACTTGAAAGATTTATGATTCTACGTAATTGTATATTTTTTTTAATAAAATAATCTTAATTCTATATATTTGTATATATTGATAATTTATGATCATAATAAGTCAATTTCTTCTCATTATAAATATTTATTAGCATTTATGTCTGAAATACCTAAGAGGGGGGGGGGGGTGAATTAGGTATTTAGATAATTTTCGCAAACTTAAACCTTTTATGCGTTTAGACCAAGAACAAGTTATGTAAGCTAATTATAGATAATTGATAGCAAGACAATAATGAAAGTAATAGCAAAGAACTCAAACAATTTATAGTGGTTCGATCCGCAAGATCTACATCCACTACCTTAAGCTCACACTTAAGGATTTCAACAAATCTACTAATTGCTCAGGTTTACAAATTACAAGAGAGGTTCACCACACTTTGGTTTTACACTCACAACCTCTTCTAGTAATTTCTTACAATACAAGGCTCACCAACCTATGGTTTTATATCTCAAACAACCTTGAATCACAACTTCAAGGATTACCCTTATCTAAAGGGTTTTATGTTATCAAGATAACCTTGCTAGAGCTAGTAGATCAATACAATTGAATAAGTAAAGAAGAATGTGTAGAAGTTACCACTTGATGGTAGATATTACACAAATTTGCACCTTCACACTTTGATGTCTTTTGATGGATCAATTGAATGCACAAGACATAAGAGAGCTTAAGAAATGTTTGCTAAATGCTTTTGAATGCTTGGAGTTTTCAAGATTTCAAGAGTTACAAAAAATTTGCATGTTTATAGCTTTTATAGAATTTGAAAATCTATAAAAGCGTTCATAAAAGCGGCTAGTTTCAGAAAAATTCGGACGACCGAATTTCTTGGTCAGCGTCCGAATCTTCGTCCGAATTTCTCTGGATGAATAGTAACCATGCTGAGAACAAAAATTCGGACGACCGAATTTTTTTGCTGCGTCCGAATCTTCTTCCAAATTTCTCTGGAAGAACAGTGACCATGCTGAAGGCCAAAAATTCGGACGACCAGATTTTTATGTCGCGTCCCGAATCTTCTTCCGAATTTCTCTGGAAGAATAGTAGCAAACTTTTGCTACAAAATTCGGACGACCGAATTTTTTGAAAGTATTTTCAAACTTTGTAAAATCATTTGAGATATAACTTCAATGAGTTTGAAAAACATTTGATATATATAGAAAACTTATTTAACTATATTTAAGCTTGAAACACATGAACATATGAAGTTTATAAACATATCTTATAGAAAGATTCATTCAAAGCCTTTTAAGATTATAAGACTATTTTTATGCTCTCTTATGCATTCAATGATAACCAAGACATGCAAGTGTAGAGTTTACATAGAAATTTACCTAAAAGTTAAATGCACTCTACACTTCAAGTCTTCAATGCCTTTTGATCATCTTTAGAACAACATTCTTCAAACTTCAAATACTTGCTTAAATGAAGTTGTTCTTGAACTTTTGCTTCAAAGCAATGAGACTTCATACTTCTCAAATTACAGAACCTATCACACAATAATCAAACATTTTAGTCCTCATCAATATTTGTCATTAATCAAAACTATATAATTTGCCCTTAGGGCTAACAATCTCCCCCTTTTTGATGATGACAAACTTTGATGCAAAATATGATAGATTAAAACAATGTAGTACATAGAAGTATTGATGTCAATGATAGAAAATAACCAATTTAGCACATTGACATTCAAAAGGCTCAATATGAGCCTATGACCCAACCAACCTCCATTTGCCTCCTTCCTTCCAACAACATATAGAAGATATAGCATTTAAGTATTTAGAAAACTTCTAAGAGAGGTATTAAAGGTCATAAAAGATTAATATTGCTCCCCCTTAGATTGTGCTCATTTTTCAACAAGTTTGAACTTGAGATGCTATGCATTCGAATTTTGACATATCAAGTCCAAATTTTAAAATAGATTAAATGAAAGCTTAAAATTTTGAGAATAAGCTTTCCTAAGGTTGTTCAAACATAGAGGAAGAGATTAAAGCTAGTTTGAATCAATTTGAACAACACTAGAGCACACTTTGGCAACAAAATATGCATGCATCCGAATTTCAGAACATGCATCCGAATTTTTGATCTTGCATCCGAATTTTTAAATCTTAAATCCAAAACTATAATAACTTCAATATAATGAATGCTTAGGATTGTTCAAACATAATAGAAGAGATTAAGACAGATTTAGATCAATTTGAACAACAATAGAATACTCTTTGGTAACAACTTATAGCTCATGCATTCAAATGTTTTCATAGAGTTTTCATAGAGTAACAATTCAAGAGCAAGTTATTCATTTACTGAAAAGCACACTAGAAAACATCTATAGGATTGATACATAGGACTCAGAAAACATGCATACAAGAAAAAAAAATCATATGCAGAAAAATTCATTATCTCATCACATAGCAGTTTTTCACACATTTTGTCATCCTCATTTTTTCTCCCCCTTTTGTCATCAGTCAAAGATGGGGTCAATGAAAATGAGATTAACAATTTAACACATAAAGGAAGCTCTCATCACTGAGATTTCATCATTGAGCTTCACTATTACATAAGATGCATGAAAAATACTGAAGAAGATTATAGCATTAGATGCATAAAGCAGTAAATAGTATGGAAGAGATTCTTAGTCTTGTGATGTTGATGAAGAGGCTCTGCTAATCCCTTTCTTGATGGCCAAGTGCTTCACTCTTCCTTGGCTGAATGAAATGTGTGATGGTGAGACAATTTCAGCTTGAGCTACTTGGCTTCCCTGCCTTTTGTGGTTGTACATTTTCTTCTTCTTCTTCTTGTTACGCCACTTGTCTCATCATCTCCTCCTTGGTCATCCCCATCATCACTTTGTCATTATCTTTGTCCTTCTTATCTTCCTCTTTATCATCATCTTCCTCGTTTCTATCTTGAGGCCTAGAGGGTCCTTCACCACTTTGAGTATTTCTCATTAGGATTTTCTCAATGTGTTTCACTCTATTCTCTAGTCCATCTAATTTTCCTAGAACCATTGGAGCAAATGATTCAAAGAACTTATACATTTTCTCCATTTCCTTGACTTGATTGTTCAAGGCTTCTTGGAATGCTTTGGCTATTATGGTGTCACCTCTAGTTATTCCTTCACCACTTGACTCATCTTTAGTTTCTTCTTCAACTACCCTTCTTTTAGTTGGTGGTTGTTCCCCCTCACTTGAAGTGTCATGCTTTCTTTTTGTCTTCATTTCTCTTGCAAGGGTCTCTTCCTCATCTTCCTCATCTTCATCCTCCTCCTCTTCCTCTTCTACACTTTCTGTTCTTTCTTTTCTTCCTAATCTTTTTGGAGAGGATCCTCTTTTTGTTCTCCATACTCCATCATCATCAAGGATAAGCTGCATTCTCTTAAGGGATTCATCAGTGTATATTTCTCCACTTTTAAAAGCTTGTCCTCTTCCTGGAAGTTTAATCTTAAAATGCTTAAAGATCTTGGTTAACAGTCTTCCAAAGGGGAATGCCTTGGTTACTTGCTTTTTCTAGCAGTAATCATGTGTCTTAAGGCTATATATCCAAAGTTGAATTTTCTCTGTTCATGCAGGGGCCAACATTAATACCATATGCATATTCCCCTACCGATGATTTATGTCCAAAGTTAGGAACAATCATAGTAGTTACCATGTGATGCAATACCCTACCTCTAGCATCCAAATTCTTGATTTCCCTCTCTTTTATAGATCTAAACTCTCTTCCATTTGTAAATGCTTGTTTAAATCTATCATATGTAAAGAGTTGACGATCATAGCAATGCATTGAGGGTTCATAATATTTAGCCCCACTGTCACTTACCCCCACAAATTTCCATTAATCGGATCTTCACTTAATTCAATATCAACTTGGGATACTCTAGTTGAATACCATTGTATCCTATCATCCCCAACAATCTCAGTTCTTTCTTCCTTTAAGTTTGCATAGAATTCATATACCAAGGTGGGATAAAAATCTTCATTAATAAACAACAAACTACTCCATCCAACATCATGGAAACAAGACAAAACCATATCCATACTAGATAGTTTATCAACATCCACCTTATATCCAGGAATAATCTTTCTACTATTCTTATTCCATTCATCAAATTCATGAGTAGATTTGATAGAGATAAACCTGTCAACTCCAGATTGTGTTTGAGGAATGCGAATCCTTCTTGGTTGATTGAGGATTGGGTCTCCATTTCCTTCCTTAGCCTTTCCTTTTCCTTTCTCAACATTGGGCTTCTTTGTTCTTACCATGATGTTTTCTCTTGAGAAGGGTTTGTTTTCTGTATGAAATTAGGGCTTAGAAGTTTAAAAATGAACGCAAATCAGGATGAGACTGTGTGAATTTGAAGAGATTTTGATTCGGACGTGAATGGGTATGAGAGGTTTTGAAAGGATTTAAAATTCGGAAGTTATAATGTTTGGAAGAAACCGTTCGATTTTCATTTAAATAGATGCATCCGCAAAATTCGGACGACGGAATTTTAGGTCTGCGTCCGAATTTTCGGTCAAAAGGTTCTGTCTCTTTGATTCAGAAAATTCGGTCGACCGAATTTTCTGTCCTGCGTCCGAATTTTTGATCAATAAATCTCTGTTTTCATCACAACATTAATACACACATTAGTCATTGAATTTTGAAATTCCTAAGAGTCTTCTTAGGTGATTAAACCTTTCCTCAGCCAAAGGCTTTGTAAATATGTCAGCAATTTGATCATTTGTATTTACATGTTCTAAGCATATATCTTTCTTAATCACATGATCACGAATGAAATGATGTTTTATTTCTATATGCTTTGTCCTAGAATGTTGAATGGGATTAATGCTCAAATTGATAGCACTAGTGTTATCACATAGTATAGGCACACACTTAAATTTAAGACCATAATCAAGTAAAGTATGTTGCATCCGTAATAATTGTGCACAACAACTTCCTGCAGCTATGTATTCAGCTTCAGCTGTGGATAAAGATACACAAGCCTGCTTTTTACTAAACCAAGACACTAGACAACTACCAAGAAATTGACAATGACCACTTGTACTTTTACGCTCAACTTTATATCCAGCATAGTCAGCATCAGAATATCCAATAAGTTCAAAAGATGAAGTTTTAGAAAACCAAAGACCATAGTCATATGTGTCAATCAAATAACGAAATATTCGTTTGACAGAAATTAGATGAGATTCTTTAGGACATGATTGGAATCTAGCACACAAGCAAACAGCAAACATAATATCTGGTCTACTAGCAGTGAGATAGAGTAAACTTCCAATCATACCTCTATACAATTTTCATCAATACTTTTACCTTTCTCATCTTTGTCAAGTTTAGTTGATGAACTCATAGGAGTACTTATTCCTTTTGCTTGATCCATTCCAAACCTTTTCAATAGCTCCTTAGTATATTTTTCTTGATTGATGAAGACTCCATCCTTGGTTTGCTTAATTTGTAGTCCAAGGAAGAAACTTAGTTCTCCCATCATGCTCATCTCAAATTCATTTTGCATAGTTTTATCAAACTCTTCACAAAGAGAAATATTAGTAGAACCAAAAATGATATCATCAACATAGATTTGTACAAGCAAAATATCATTTTTAGAAGATATTTTAATAAAAAGAGTTGTGTCTACTTTTCCTTTAGTAAAACATTTTGAGAGAAGAAAACCACTTAATCTTTCATACCAAGATCTTGGAGCTTGTTTCAGTCCATATAGAGCTTTAGTTAATTTGAAAACATGATTGGGAAATTTTTCATGAATAAAACCAGGAGGTTGTTCTACATAAACCTCCTCTTCAATAAAACCATTTAGGAAAGCACTTTTAACATCCATTTGAAAAAGTTTAAAACCTTTAAAGCAAGCAAATGCTAAAAGTATTCTTATAGATTCTAATCTTGCTACTGTAGCAAAGGTCTCATCATAGTCAATGCCTTCTTCTTGGTTGAAACCTTGAGCAACAAGTCTAGCTTTATTTCTAACTACTTCTCCTAGTTCATTTAACTTATTTCTAAAAACCCATTTTGTACCAATAACAGAATGATCATGAGGTCTAGGAACAAGAGACCAAACTTTATTTCTTTCAAATTGATTTAGTTCTTCTTCCATAGCAATAATCCAGAAATTATCACACAATGCATCATCAATATTTTTTGGTTCAATATGAGATAAAAGAGCAAAGTTATCAATAAAATACCGCCTTGTTTTTACCCCTTGAGAGACATCACCAATGATTTGCTCCTTAGGATGACCTTTTGCATATGTGATATCTTTTGGAAGTTCTTGATCATTTCTTGATTGACCATCTTGTTCTTGCTCCATTATTTCTTCTTCTTTGGCATGATCTTCCATTGTGGGTGCTTGGTGTTGAGTATGATTTTCAACCATTGATGTACCTGTGTCATCTTCATTTCCTCTTTGAAGATAAATGTTAGATTCATCAAAGGTTACATGAATAGTTTCTTCAACACACAATGTTCTTTTATTATAAACTCTATATGCCTTTTTTATTTGATGAATAACCAAGAAAAAATTCCTTCATCCGATTTTCTATCAAACTTCCCAAGATAGTTGCTAGTGTTTAAAATGAAGCATTTACAACCAAAAACTTTGAAATAGACAATTGATGGAGTTTTGTCAAATAGAAGTTCAAAAGGTGTTTTTCTTATAAAAGGTCTTAGTAAAACTCTGTTCATGATATAACAAGTCAGTATTAATGACTTTCAAACTTTCAAAAAATACTTTGGTAATGAGTTTTCACAAAGCATTGATCTAGCCATTTCTTGTAAGGTTCTGTTTTTCCTTTCAACAACACCATTTTGTTGAGGTGTTTTGGCAGCTGAAAAATTGTGAGTAATACCATATTCATCACAAAATTTTGTAAAGTCTTGATTACAAAATTCTCTTCCATTATCACTTCTAATAGAAATCGGGTTTGCAATCAAGAGAGGTTTGAACCTTTTTGAAGAGTTTTGAAAATTCATGAAATGTTTCATCTTTTTGTGCTAAGAAGATTACCCATGTAAATCTTGAAAAATCATCAACAATCACATAAGCATAGCTTTTACCACCAAGACTAGTAGTCCCTCATAGGTCCAAATAAATCCATATGAATTAGTTCAAGAGGTTTTGTGGTAGAGACCATTTTCTTTGGTTTAAAAGATGTTTTTGATTGTTTTCCATATTGACAAGCATCACAGAGGTGAGTTTTATCAAAATGCAATTTAGGTAATCCTCTCACCAACTCTTGTGTAGAAAGTTTGTTTAATAAATCCATGCTTACATGTCCTAATCTTCTATGCCATAAAAATCCATCATTGTCATGAATGGCAAGACATTTAATATCATTTGTAATAAGCTCATCAAGATACAACACATATACATTACCAACTCTTTTAGCAACAAAGATAGTTTTGTTACTTGCATTGTCAAGAATAGTACAAGTATCACATTTAAACTCTACTTTGCATCCATTATCACATAATTGACTAATACTTAGTAAATTATACTTTAAATCTTCAATAAGTAATACTTTCTTGATAAGAGGAAAAGAACCTTTACCAATGTTACCTATTCCAAGTATTTTCCCTTTCTTCTTATCTCCAAATGTGACAAAACCTTCACTTGTAGTTTGAAGTTCACTAACAAGTGATGCATTTCCAGTCATGTGCCTTGAGCATCCACTGTCAAGGAACCATTTAGTGGCACTTGATCTTGAGGCAAATTGTACCTATACCAAATTTGAAAGGGTGATTTTTGGTACCCATATATTCTTGGGTCCAAGGGGTTAGTAAAAGTTTCTTTGACTTTCCAAATGGTTTTAACACCACTTTCTACTTTTTCTTTTTGACAAAACATCTAGAAACCTTGTGTCCATGTTTACCACAATAAGTGCAGCAAATATGTGATCTAGAATGATAAGATTCTTTAACAAAAGATTTTCTCGTTTTGGAGCAAAATAATCATGAGTAAAACCAAGACCATGTTTTACAAATGAAGGTCTTTGATAACCAAGTAATTTATTCAAATTTTCCCTTCCATTTGTAAATCTCTCAATGCATAAAGTTAGATCATTAACTCTCCTTTTTAGAAGTTCATGATCTTTTATCATTGATTCAAGAGAAATAATTTTAGTGCAAAGCTTTTTGTTTTCAAAAGATATGTTTTGTATAGTTGTATTCAAAACTTCTTTTTCAATAGCAATGCAACTAATGGTTTCAAGAAGTTTTCCATTTTCAACACATAATTTTGAATTTTCATTAGATAAATTATTTATTTTGAGTTTCATTTCCTTATTTCTTTTTGAAGCCTTTTTTTAATTCTTCATATAACTCAACAATAAGATCACTGGAATCAATATCATCATCATATATATTTGAGATAGAGGGTGAAGATTGTACCTCATCATCAATGGCCATGAAGCATATGTTGGCCTTTCCTTCACTTTCATCCTCACTTTCCTGTTGATCCCATGTTCCAGCTAGTCCTTTTCCTTTCTTGACAGATTTCTTTCTGTTTTTGCTTTCTCTTTCCCTTTCCAACACTCTGGGACAGTCAGCAATAAGATGCTCAGTACTCTTGCATTCAAAGCATTGAGGTTTATATGATGAAGATTGTCCACTCTTCTTGATTGGCTTTCTTCCTTTCTTGAGAAATTCCTTTTTGTAGAATCTCTTGAATTTCTTCACTGCCATTGCAATTTCTTCTTCTCCACTGTTTCCTCCTTCTTCTTCACTTGAAGATTGTTCTTGTTCACTCAAGTTGTTTGAGGCATTAAGCACTACTCCTTTTCTTCCCTTTTTCTTCATCCTCCTTGTCATTTAGCCGTTTCATCTTCATTTCATGAGTCGAGTAGAGATCCAATGAGCTCTTCAAGTGGAAGAGTCTTCAAATCCTTGGATTCCTCAATGGCAAGTGTTTTTAGGTTGTCAGGGATTTTGGTAGAGCATCTAAAATCTTTCGGTTTTGCTCTCCCATAGTATAGCTTTTACCATAAGCTTTTAAGCCATTGAAAATGTTAGTAAATCTTGTAAACATATCACTAATATTTTCACATTGTTTCATGGTAAACAGTTCATAATCTCTAACTAGCATGGCAAGTTTAGATTCTTTAACTTGATTAGTACCTTCATGTGTGATTTGAAGTAATCTCCACATTTCATGAGCGAGAATCACATCCACTAACTCTATTGTATTCGATTACATCTAAAGCACAACTTAATATATTCATGGCTTGATAATTTAAAGTCATTTTCTTAGAATCATGCTCATCAAATTCATCAGTGGATTTGGAGTACTGAGGTTATTCCATCGGCACTCATTTTCATTGGGACATAAGGACCTTTCTCAATTATGTTCCACAAATCAAAATTAATAGAACAAATATAAATTTTAACTCTAGATTTCCAGAAAGTGTAATTTGTTCCATTAAACAAAGGTGGTCTATTTGTGGAAGATCCTTCTAGGTAAGGTAAGTTTGACATATTAGCCATAGGATCTTTGTCTTCTAGGTTGTTAAGCCACACACGAAGTTACGGCTCGATACCAATTGAAATACCTAAGAGGGGGGTGAATTAGGTATTTAGATAATTTTCGCAAACTTAAACCTTTTATGCGTTTAGACCAAGAACAAGTTATGTAAACTAATTATAGATAATTGATAGCAAGACAATAATGAAAGCAATTGCAAAGAACTCAAACAATTTATAGTGGTTCGATCCTCAAGATCTACATCCACTACCTTAAGCTCACACTTAAGGATTTCAACAAATCTACTAATTGCTCAGGTTTACAAATTACAAGAGAGGTTCACCACACTTTGGTTTTACACTCACAACCTCTTCTAGTAATTTCTTACAATACAAGGCTCACCAACCTATGGTTTTATATCTCAAACAACCTTGAATCACAACTTCAAGGATTACCCTTATCTAAAGGGTTTTATGTTATCAAGATAACCTTGCTAGAGCTAGTAGATCAATACAATTGAATAAGTAAAGAAGAATGTGTAGAAGTTACCACTTGATGGTAGATATTACACAAATTTGCACCTTCACACTTTGATGTCTTTTGATGGATCAATTGAATGCACAAGACATAAGAGAGCTTAAGAAATGTTTGCTAAATGCTTTTGAATGCTTGGAGTTTTCAAGATTTCAAGAGTTACAAAAATTTGCATGTTTATAGCTTTTATAGAATTTGAAAATATGTTAAAACGTTCATAAAACGGCTAGTTTCAGAAAATTCGGACGACCGAATTTCTTGGCTGCGTCCGAATCTTCGTCCGAATTTCTCTAGATGAATAGTAACCATGCTGAGAACAAAAATTCGGACGACCGAATTTTTTTGCTGCGTCCGAATCTTCTTCCAAATTTCTCTGGAAGAACAGTGACCATGCTGAAGGCCAAAAATTCGGACGACCGAATTTTTTGGCTGCGTCCGAATCTTCTTCCGAATTTCTCTGGAAGAATAGTAGCAAACTTTTGCTACAAAATTCGGACGACCGAATTTTTTGAAAGTATTTTCAAACTTTGTAAAATCATTTGAGATATAACTTCAATGAGTTTGAAAAACATTTGATATATATAGAAAACTTATTTAACTATATTTAAGCTTGAAACACATGAACATATGAAGTTTATAAACATATCTTATAGAAAGATTCATTCAAAGCCTATTAAGATTATAAGACTATTTTTATGCTCTCTTATGCATTCAATGATAACCAAGACATGCAAGTGTAGAGTTTACATAGAAATTTACCTAAAAGTTAAATGCACTCTACACTTCAAGTCTTCAATGCCTTTTGATCATCTTTAGAACAACATTCTTCAAACTTCAAATACTTGCTTAAATGAAGTTGTTCTTGAACTTTTGCTTCAAAGCAATGAGACTTCATACTTCTCAAATTACAGAACCTATCACACAATAATCAAACATTTTAGTCCTCATCAATATTTGTCATTAATCAAAACTATATAGTTTGCCCTTAGGGCTAACACATACAAATTATACCTCATCAATGTTTGCCATTAATCAAAACTACAAGATCTACTTTTACGGCTAACATTTGGTATAGCAAGAAACAAGCTTGTGCGTTATTATCTACCATCGAGGCTAAAATATATAGTTGCTAGTAGTTGTTGTGCTCAAGTTCTATTGATGAAGTACACTTTGCTTGACTTTAGTTTAAATTTCAAATGTGTGCCTATTTTTTGTGATAACGCTAGTGCTATTAACTTGACAATCAATCCTATTCAACATTCTAGGACAAACATCACTTTATTTGTGATCATGTTGCTAAAATTGATGTATGTTTATGTAAGCCCTAAGGGCAAATCATGTAATTTTGATTCATGACAAATATTGATGAAAACTAATATGTTTATATTGTGTGATAGGATTTGTGAAGAAAGAAGTTTGAAGTCTCATTGCCTTCAAGAGGAAGAGCAAAGAACAACCTCATTAAGCTATGAGTCTTTTGAGGTGTATTCAAAGATAAACTCAAGGCATTGAAGACTTGAAGTGTAGAGTAGGTATGATGATAGGTAATATCTATGTGAACTCTACACTTGTATGTCTTGGAGTCTATTGAATGCATAAGAGAGCATAAAATTGGTTTCTTAAGTTTAAAAAGGCTTTGAATGAATCTTTAGCAAATGTGGTTTTGTGTTCTAAAAGTTTTTAAGTAAACTTTAAATGATCAAATGAGTTTGATTGTGGTTTTCAAACTTATATTTGTCTAAATAAGTTATCTATATATATCAAATGTATTTCAAATACTTGGAAGATTGATTTCAAATGATTTTACAAAGTTTGAACACAATTCCATGAAATTCGGTCGTCCGAATTTGGTAGCAAAAGTTTGCTACTGTTCTTCCAGAAAAATTCGGAAGAAGATTCGGACGCATGAAGAAAAATTCGGTCGTCCGAATTTTGGCCTTCAGCATGGTCACTGTTCTTACAGAGAAATTCAGAAGAAGATTCGGACGCAGCAGGAAAAATTCGGTCGTCCGAAAAATGCGGACGCAGAATTCGGTCGTCCGAATTTTCTGAAACTAGCCGTTTCTAGCCGTTTTATGAACGTTTTAACATATTTTCAAATTCTATAAAAGCTATAAACATGTAAATTTTTGTAACTCTTGAAATCTTGAAAACTCCAAGCATTCAAAAGCATTTAGCAAACATTTCTTAAGCTCTCTTATGTCTTGTGCATTCAATTGATCAACCCAAAAGACATCAAAGTGTGAAGGTGCAAAATTGTGTAATATCTACCATCAAGTGGTAACTTCTACACATTCTCATTTATTTATCAAATTGTGTATTTCTACTAGCTCTAGCAAGGTTATCTTGATAATATAAAACCCTTTAGATAAGGGTGATCCTTGAAGTTGTGATTCAAGGTTGTTTGAGATATAAAACCATAGATTGGTGAGCCTTGTTTGTAAAAAATTACTAGAAGAGGTTGTATGTGTAAAACCAAAGTGTGGTGAGCCTCTCTTGTAATCTGTGAACTTGAGCACATAGTAGAGTTATTGAAATCCTTAAGTGTATACTTAAGGTAGTGGAGGTAGATCTTGAGGATCGAACCACTATAAATAGTTTGTGTTCATTTGTTTACATTTCTTATACTGCTTTGCCATAATTTGTTTCTCTCTTATTCATATCATCTGTGTTAGCCCTAAGGGCAAATCATGTAGTTATGATTAGTTTTGATTAATGACAAATATTGATGAGGACTAATATGCTTGTATGTTGTGTGATAGGATTTGTGGATTAAGAAGTTTGAAGTCTCATTGCCTTGAAGCTAAAATGCAAGAACAACTCCAATATGTCAAAGTGATTGAAGATTGAAGAGTTTGTTCAAGATGTTAGAAGGTTTTGAAGACATGAAGTGTAGGTTGCATGTGCTTAATAGGTAACCTTTGTAAACCCTACAGTCTTAAGCCTTAGAATCTATGAATTGCAATTGAGAGCACAAAACTTGATTTAAATGGTTTCAATGGTTTTGAACTTACCTAAATTATCAAGTTTTCATTAATGGTTTTTGAACTTAAAAGGTCTTTAATGACTTATCTTTGAGGCTAGAATGTTTTCCAACTTGTTTAAAGTGATTTGGATATGTTTTGACAAAGTTTCAAAAATTCGGAAGAAGATTCGGACGCAGTCCAAAAATTCGGTCGTCCGAATTTTGTAGCAAAAGTTTGCTACTATTCTTCCAGTGCAGAAGAAATTCGGTCGTCCGAATTTTGTGAAGAATTTTCTGCACTGTGAACAGTGAACAACGCATGAATAGTAACACGATGAACAGTGAGCAACGCATAAATAGTAACAATGTGAACAGTGAACAACGCATGAATAGAAACACGATGAACAGTGAACAATGCATGAATAGTAATATTATATAAAAGCCATAAACTCCAGATTTTTTAGTAGAACTTTGAACAAAATAAATCCCACATTCTCTAACTTGTTTTACATCAAATTGAATTGAAAAGCTCTCAAATTGCCTTGTTCTCAAAGGTGTACATTCAAGATTCCAAAGGCAAAGTGTAAAGGTGCAACATTGTGTAAAAATCTACCTACAAGTGGTAACATCTACACATTCTTATCTCCTTATTAAATTGTGTTATTTTCTACTAACTCATTTGCAAGGTTATCTTGTGACATAAAACCCTTTTGTGTTAGGGTGAGCCATAGACTAGATTAATCAAGGTTGTAGTGTAAAACCCGTGTGAGGGTAAGCCTTGGATTAGATTAGTCTTGAGGTTGTCTTTAGATATAAAACCATTGTGGAAGGGTGAACCTTGTTTGTATAATTACTAGAAGAGGTTGTGAGTGTAAAACCATAGTGTGGTTAGCCTCTTATGTAATTGTTGAACTTGAGCTTATAGTGGATTGGTTGAAATCCTTGAGTGTGGACTCAAGGTAGTGGATGTAGATCTTGGAGAGATCGAACCACTATAAATCGTGTGTTCATTTTCTTATTGCTTTACTTGGTTACATACTCATGTTATTATTACTTATTGATTGTTGTTGATTGATTGGTTGTAGTTTGATGATATTATCTTAACCATCACATCACATATAAACTTGAAGCTTGTGGAATTAAAGAAGAGCTTTTATTAAGGCAAAGGATTTGTAAAAAGGGAAAAGATTTCGACAATTAGCCTAAGATCTAATTCACCCCCCTCTTAGGTCTTACAATCTGTAATTGGTCTATACATATAAAAGATTTGAATTTGCGAAAATTAGCCAAATACCTAATTCACCCCCCTCTTAGGTATTTCAATTGGTATCAGAGCCAGAACTTCTTTGTGCGGTTTCACAACCTAGAAGACAAAGATCCTATGGCTAATATGTCAAATCTACCTTACCTAGAAGGATCTTCTACAAACAGACCTCCATTGTTTGATGGAACAAATTATACATTTTGGAAGTCTAGAGTTAAAATATATATTTGTTCTATCAATTTTGATTTATGGAACATAATTGAAAAAGGTCCCTATGTCCCAATGAAAATGAGAGCAGATGGAGTAACTCCTGAACCCAAATCCACTGATGAATTCGATGAGCATGATTCAAGGAAAATGACTCAAAATTATCAAGCCATGAATATATTGAGCTATGCTTTAGATGTTACTGAATATAATAGAGTTAGTGGGTGTGATTCTGCACATGATATGTGGAGATTACTTCAAATTACACATGAAGGTACTAATCAAGTTAAAGAATCTAAACTTGCTATGCTTGTTAGAGATTATGAATTGTTTACTATGAAACAAGGCAAAAATATTAGTGATATGTTTACAAGGTTTACTAATATTTCCAATGGCTTGAAAGCTTATGGTAAAGGCTATACTATGGGAGAGCAAAACAGAAAGATTTTGGATGCTCTACCAAAATCTTGGCAGCCAAAGACGCTAGCTATTGAGGAGTCCAAAGATATAAAAACTCTTCCTCTTGAAGAACTTATTGGATCGCTACTTACTCATGAAATGAAGATGAAGAGGTTGAATGATAAGGAAGATGAGGAAAAGGGAAGAAAAGGAGTAGTGCTTAATGCCTCAAACAACTTGAGTGAACAAGAACAATCTTCAAGTGAAGAAGAAGGAGGAAACAGTGGAGAAGAAGAAATTGCAATGGCTGTGAAGAAGTTCAAGAGATTCTACAAAAAGGAATTTCTCAAGAAAGGAAGAAAGCCAGTCAAGAAGAGTGGACAATCTTCATCATATAAACCTCAATGCTTTGAATGCAAGAGTACTGAGCATCTTATTGCTGACTGTCCCAGAGTGTTGAAAAGGGAAAGAGAAAGCAAAAACAGAAAGAAATCTGCCAAGAAAGGAAAAGGACTAGCTGGAACGTGGGATCAATAGGAAAGTGAGGATGAAAGTGAAGGAAAGGCCAACATATGCTTCATGGCCATTGATGATGAGGTACAATCTTCTCCCTCTATTTCAAATTTGTGTGATGATGATATTGATTCTAGTGATTTAATTCTAGAATTGTATGAAGAACTGAAAAAGGCTTCAAGAAGAAATAAAGAAATAAAATCCAAAATTAGTGATCTTTCAAATGAAAATTCAAAATTATGTCTTGAAAATGATAGACTTCTTGAGACCATAAATTCTCTTACCTTTGAAAAGGAAGTTTTGAACACTACCATACAACATGTATCTTTTGAAAACAAAAAGCTGTGTTCAAAAATTATTTCTCTTGAATCAATGCTAAAAGATCATGAGTTTTTAAAAAAGAAAGTAAATGATCTTACTTTATGCATTGAGAAATTTACAAATGGAAGAAACAATTTAAATAAATTACTTGGGTATCAAAGATCCTCATTTGTAAAGCATGGTCTAGGTTTTACACATGATTGCCTTCATTCAAAACCAAAAGAGACATTTGTAAAAGAATCTTCTCATTATAGGTCTCATACTTGTTGTACATATTGTGGTGAGCATGGATACAAAGTGTCTAAGTGCTTTATAAAAAGAAAGATAGAAAATGGAGTAAAGACTATATGGAAAGTTAAAGGAACTGTCACTAACCCTCTTGGACCCAAGAAGATATGGGTGCCAAAAATCACTCTTTCCAATTTGGTATAGGTACAATTTGCCTCAAGATCAAGTGCCACAAAATGATTTCTTGATAGTGGCTGTTCAAGGCACATGACTGGAAATGCATCACTTGTTAGTGAGCTTCAAGCTACAAGTGAAGGTTTTGTCACTTTTGGAGATAAGAAGAAAGGGAAAATACTTGGAATAGGTAACATTGGTAAAGGTTCATTCCCTCTTATCAAACAAGTTTTACTTATTGATAGTTTAAAATATAATTTACTCAGCATTAGTCAATTATGTGATAATGGTTGCAAGGTAGAGTTTAAATGTGATACTTGTACTATTCTTGATAATGCAATCAATAAAACTATCTTTGTAGCTAAAAGAGTAAGTAATGTATATGTGTTATATCTTGATGAGCTTATCACTAATGACATTAAATGTCTTGCAATTCATGACAATGATGGATTTTTATGGCATAGAAGATTAGGACATGTGAGCATGGATTTATTGAACAAACTTTCTACTCAAAAACTAGTTAGAGGATTACCAAAAATACATTTTGACAAAACTCGAATTTGTGATGCTTGTAAGGAGCAAATCATTGGTGATGTCTCTCAAGGAGTTAAAACAAGACGGTACTTTATTGATAATTTTGCACTTTTATCTCATATTGAACCTAAAAATATTGATGATGCATTGTGTGATAATTTCTGGATTATTGCTATGGAAGAAGAGTTAAATCAGTTTGAGAGAAATAGAGTTTGGACTCTTGTTCCTAGACCTCATGATCATTCTGTTATTGGTACAAAATGGATATTTAGAAATAAGTTAAATGAAATAGGAGAAGTAGTTAGAAATAAAGCTAGACTTGTTGCTCAAGGCTTCAATCAAGAAGGAGGTATTGATTATGATGAAACTTTTGCTCCAGTGGCCAGATTAGAGTCTATCAGAATACTTTTGGCATTTGCTTGTTTTAAAGACTTTAAACTATTTCAAATGAATGTCAAAAGTGCTTTTCTAAATGGTTTTATTGAAGAAGAAGTTTATGTAGAACAACCTCCTGGATTTATTCATGAAAAATTTCCCAATCATGTTTTCAAATTAACTAAAGCTCTATATGGACTGAAACAAGCTCCAAGATCTTGGTATGAAAGATTAAGTGGTTTTCTTCTCTCAAAAGGTCTTACTAAAGGAAAAGTAGACACAACTTTTTTTATTAAAACATCTTCTAAAAATGATATTTTGCTTGTACAAATCTATGTTGATGATATTATTTTTGGTTCTACTAATACTTCTCTTTGTGAAGAGTTTGCTAAAACTATGCAAAATGAATTTGAGATGAGCATGATGGGAGAACTAAGTTTCTTCCTTGGACTACAAATTAAGCAAACCAAGGATGGAGTTTTCATCAATCAAGCAAAATATACTAAGGAGCTATTGAAAAGGTTTGGAATGGATCAAACAAAAGGAATAAGTACTCCAATGAGTTCATCAACTAAACTTGGTAAGAGTATTGATGAGAAATTATATAGAGGTATGATAGGAAGTTTACTATATCTCACAGCTAGTAGACCAGATATTATGTTTGCTGTATGCTTGTGTGCAAGATTCCAATCATGTCCTAAAGAATCTCATCTAATTTCTGTTAAACGAATTTTTCGTTACTTGATTGATACTCATGATTATGGCCTTTGGTTTTCGAAAACTTCATCTTTTGAACTTATTGGATATTCTGATGCGGATTATGCTGGTTGTAAAGTTGAACGTAAAAGTACAAGTGGGCATTGTCAATTTCTTGGTAGTTGTCTTGTATCTTGGTTTAGTAAAAAGCAAGCTTGTGTGTCTTTATCTACTACAGAAGCTGAATACATAGCTGCAGGAAGTTGTTGTGCACAATTGTTATGGATGCAGCATACTTTACTTGATTATGGTCTTAAATTCAATTGTGTGCCCATATTATGTGATAATACTAGTGCTATTAACTTGAGCATAAATTCCATTCAACATTCTAGGACTAAGCATATAGAGATAAAACATCATTTCATTCGTGACCATGTGATTAAGAAAGATATATGCTTAGAATATATAAATACAAATGATCAAATTGCTGACATATTTACAAAGCCTTTGGCTGAGAAAATGTTCAATCACCTAAGAAGACTCTTAGGAATATCAAGATTCAATTACTAATGTGTGTATTGAAGTCATGATGAATGCAGGAAATTTTTGATTCAAAATTCGGATGCACTGCAGAAGATTCGGTCGACCGAATTTTCTGAGTGTCGAGAAACAGAGACTTTTGATCAAGAATTCGGAAACAGAAACTTTCGCTCGAAAATTCAGATGCAGACCTGAAAAATCGGTCGACCGAATTTTACGGACGAGACTCTTTAAATGAAGTTGAAACAATCTCTTCAACACTACTACTTCCGAATTTCACATCCTTTTTAAAACCTCTCATACCCATTCACATCCGAATCAAAATCCCTTCAAAATCCCACACTCTCATCCCGATTTTCCTTCATTTTTAAACTTCTAAGCCCTAATTTCATACAGAAAACAAATCCTTCTCAAGAGAAAACATCATGGTGAGAACAAAGAAGCCCAATGTTGAGAAAGGAAAAGGAAATGCTAAGGAAGGAGATGCAGACCCAATCCTCAATCAACCAAGAAGGATTCGCATTCCTCAAACACAATCTGGAGTTGACAGGTTTATCTCTATCAAATCTACTCATGAATTTGATGAATGGAATAAGAATAGTAGAAAAATCATTCCTGGATATAAGGTGGATATTGATAAACTGTCAAATATGGATATTGTCCTATCTCATTTCAATGATATTGGTTGGAGTAGTTTGCTCTTCATTGATGAGGAATTTTATCCTACTTTGATATATGAATTCTATGCAAATTTGAAAGAGGATAGAATTGAGATGATAGGGGATAATGTGATACAATGGTATTCATCTAGAGTATCATAAATGGACATTGAATTCAATGAAGGATTGATAAATAGAATTTGTGGAGTAGGTGATGAGGGAGCTAGATATTATTCAGCATCCATGCATTGCTATGATCGTGAACTCTTCACACATGTTAGATTTGAAAATGCATTTAGAAATGGAAGAGAGTTTAGGGCCATAAAGGAAAGGGAAATTAAGAATTTGGATGCTAGAGGTAGAGTTTTACATCACATGGTGACCACAATGATTGTTCCTAATTTTGGACACAAGTCATCAGTTGGAAATATGCATATGGTAATCATGTTAGCCCTGCATGAGAATAGAAGAATGAATTTTGGGTATATAGCCTTGAAACATATGATTGCAGCCAGAAAAACAGTAACCAAGGCATTCCCATTTGGAAGATTATTAACCAGAATCTTCAAGCATTTTAAGATCAAACTTCCTGAAAGAGGGCAAGCCTTTAAGAGTGGTGAAATTTATACAAATAAAACTCTTAAGAGAATGCAATTAGTTCATGATGAGGATAATGTTTGGAGGACAAAAAGAGAAACTCCTCCGAAAAGAATAGAAAGAGAGAAAATTATAGAAAGTGAAGAGGAAGAAGAAGAAGAGGATGAAGAGAAAACCCTTGCTAGGGAAATGAAAACAAAAAGAAAGCATGACACCTCAAGTGAGGGGGAGCAACCTCCAACAAAAAGGAGATTATTTGAAGAAGAAAATGGAATTAGGTCTAGTAGTAAAGGAGTATCTAGAGGTGACACCATTATAGCCAAGACATTTCAAGAAGCATTGAACAATCATGTCAAGGAAATGGAGAAAATGTATAAGTTCTTTGAGTCATTTGCTCCAATGGTTCTTGGAAAATTGGATGGACTGGAAAACAGAGTAAAACACATTGAAGATATCCTTATGAGAAACACTCAAAGTGGTGAAGGAACCTCTAAGCCTCAAGATGGAAAGGAGGAGGAAAGAAATAAAGAAGCAGAGAAAGAAGATAATGAGGATAGCAGTAATGAAGAGGATGATCAGGGTAGAAATGATAAGACCACAGCAGAAGAAAAAGAACAAGAGCAGGCTCATGAAGATCTACCAGTGGAAGGAAGCCAAGTAGCTCAAGCTGCAATTGTATCTCTAGCAACAATCTCTTTCAGTCAAGGAAGAGTCAAGCACTTGGCAGTCAAGAAAGGAGTGAGCCGAGCCTCCCCATCAACCTCATCATCACAATACTAAGCCTTCTCTTCTAATCTCTTTACTGTATTTTGTTCAGTTTTCTAAGCATTTTGCTGCATTTTCTATTCTGAACTTGTTAAATATTGTTTTTGTAATAGTGAAGCTCAATGATGAAATTCCAGTGATGAGAGCTTCTTTTATATGCTAACTTGAACATCTCATTTTCATTGATCCCTTTTATGTGATGATGACAAAAGGGGGAGAAAATATATGATGCAATATGATGCAATACATGTGAAAACTTGATCTTATGTGACTTAATCTTATGTGAACTTAATCTTTAATACTACTGAATGTTGCATCATTATGAATTTTTTTTTATCCATTACAATTCGGATGCAAGGTTTTAAGAATTGGATGTATTCAAAATGTATTCTTTTGCTGTTCAAATTGATTCAAATATGTTTAATCTCTTCCATTATGTTTGAACAACCTTAGGAAAGATTTATTTCACTTTAAACATTCATTATATTGAGTTTATTGCAGTTTGGACTTGAAATAAAAAAATTCGGATGCATGAGTTTAAAAATTCGGATGCATGTTCTAAAATTCGGATGCATCCATATTTCATTGTCAAAATGTGCTCTTTTGTTGTTCAAATTGATTCAAATATGTTTTAATCTCTTACTATACGTTTGAACAATCTTAGAAAAGCTTTATTTCAATTTAAACATTCATAATATTGAATTTATTGCAGTTCGGACTTGGATTGTCAAAAATTCGGATGCATCCATATTGTGTTACCAAAATGTGCTCATTTGTTGATCAAATTGATTCAAATATGTTTTAATCTCTTCTAATATGTTTGAACAACCTTAGGAAAGCTTATTTACAAAATTTGGAGCTTTCATTTATCCTATTTTAAAGTTTGGACTTGATATGTCAAAAATTCGGATGCATAATAATCCTAGTCCAAATTGGTTGAAAATGAGCACAATCTAAGGGGGAGCATTGTTAAACTTTTACAACCTTAAAACCTCTCTTAGAACTTTTTCTAAATGCTTAAATGCTATATTTTCTATCCTAATTGTTGGAAGGAAGGAGGCAAATGGAGGTTGGTTGGGTCATAGGCTCATATTCAACCATTTGAATGTCAATGTGCTAAATTGTTTATCTTCTATCATTGACATCAATACTTCTTTGTACTACATTGTTTAAATCCATCACATTTTGCATCAAAGTTTGTCATCATCAAAAAGGAGGAGATTGTAAGCCCTAAGGGCAAATCATGTAATTTTGATTCATGACAAATATTGATGAAAACTAATATGTTTATATTGTGTGATAGGATTTGTGAAGAAAGAAGTTTGAAGTCTCATTGCCTTCAAGAGGAAGAGCAAAGAACAACCTCATTAAGCTATGAGTCTTTGTCCCTCCCTGCAAAGAGGACCAAAACCCTAGACGAAATCAAACCCCCCGTCTGAAAGACCTTTTCCAGTTAGCCGAAAAAGATCAAAACTGAGATTACCCTCCCACGATCTTCTTCTTCAGTTGAATCCGACGTCGAACTGATATCAAAACTCGTTACAACGATGAGAAATCAATGTCGGCTGCTTCTTCTCCTCCGATCCTACTGCCGGTCTCAGCCGCGCATTTCCAATCTGCCTCACCCTCAGGTACAGTTTCTTCGCTTCATCTCTTCGTCACTTCAATCCTGCTCACCTACACCCCATGCGCCCCTCTATCAATCGCCTAGACTCCGCTTTTTCTCTTCTTTTGAACTAGCTGTTGAACCTCCCAAAGATTCATACCATCAAAACCAAGTTGTTGTATTAACTGATCTGTTCTCTCAAACGGACATCACTGATGAGAAAGTTAAGCTCGAACTGGAGGCTAATAACATTGTTATAACCCATGATTTGGTTTTGAGTGCTTTAAAAATTCTCCACTCCGCGCCTAATGTGGCACGGAAGTTCTTTCGATGGATTTCTAAAAATGATGATGAGAAGAAGATATTGAGCTCAAAGTCTTATAATCTAATGCTTTCTATCCTGTTGGAGAATGAGTTTGTGAAGGAATTCTGGGATATGGTTTCGATTGTGAAAAAAAGAGGATATGGAGTTTCAAAAGGCACATTTGCTAAGGCTTTAGAGAGATTTGAAAAGGACGGGCTGAACGATGATGTGGGAAAATTGAAGGCATTGTATGCTTCTGGTTCTGCAGATAATTCTATTGAAAATCTTTCTTCTCGGGTTTGTAGGATAATCAGGCAAGATGTTTGGGGAGACAATGTGGAGAAGCGCCTACGTGAACTGAACATTGAGTTTTCGAGTGAGTTAGTTTCAATGGTGGTGGAAAACATAGGGATAGAAGGTAACAAGGGTCTAATTTTCTTTAGGTGGGTCCAAGAGAGTGGTTGCTTTAAGCATGATAAATGTACATATAATGCAATGGCGAGGGTGTTAGCTAGTGAAGATTTGAGTGTGAAGTTTTGGAGGGTGGTTGACGAAATGCGTTATGCTGGATATGAAATGGATAAGGACACATATGTTAAGATTTTTGGAAAGATTTGTTAAAAAAGAGGATGATGAAGGATCTTTGTGGATTTATATGGGTTGGCTATGGGTGGGGGCGGCTAAGCCATCACTGCAGACTCGCACTTTTCTTTTGAAGAAAATTGTAGTTAGCAAGGAGCTAGATATGAACTTATTTTTTAAGAGTAGTGAGGATATCCAGGGGAAAATGGGCATATCTTAACAGATTCTACCTTTAATGCGAGTTCTCAAGTCTTTGACTAGTGTTGGAAGATTTGAGGAATGCAAAAAATTTTTGAAAGCAGTGAAGGCTGATTTTCAACCCAGCGATTCTCTGCGAGTAGAATTGCTTTTCAGCTCAGTAGAGGCGGGAAATGCAGGGGAAGCGAGATGAGTTCATTGAGGATATGGAAGCATCCGAGCGGGGTCTAGGGTTGCGGGATCGTGGTCATCTTTGGTTGAAGGATATTGTGCAGTCTGGTGATCGCGGAGAAGGCTTTCGACCACTTACCAACAAATGGTTGAGAAAGTGGGGTACTCCTAACACTCGAATATGCTTTAGAGTTGTTGATTAGTTCATATTATCGCAAAAACCAAGCGGTAGATGCGTACAAACTTGTTTCTCGAATGGTCAATGAAAACCCAGGCTACATCCCTCGGCATTCCACGTACAAGATCTTGATAGGCATCTTTGTTGGCTCGGGAAGGATTTGAAGAAGCTTTGGATGTTACGCCTTTGATGAAAAATCAAGGCTATCCACCATTTTTGGACCCATTCATTGAGTTTCTTTCCAAGTCCAGGGTGGCCTCGTTTGATGCTTTAGCGTTTACAAAAGCAATGACGGTGAAGAGATTTCCCTCAACTCCCGTGTTTCTTAAACTATTTGAAGCATACTTTGAAGCGGGAAGACATAGTGAAGCACAGGGACTTCCTCTTAAAATGCCCAAGACACATAAGAAATCATGCTTTGATGTTTTAAATCTGTTTTGTTCTATGAATTACGGAGAAAGAGCCCTGCGAGCCTCTGCTTTGCTATTTAGTGCTTAGGAATCGAGAGGATGTGTATTCATTATTGTACCATGTAACCTCTGTGCAATAGGGTATCCCGTCATATTTTAGCAGAAGTTTTGTTAGTTCTATTCCAATTTGTTGGCAGTTGGATGACAAGAAATCTTTTTTGCTTGAACAGAGTTGAAACTGCCATTGGCATGCGATTGTTAAAGACTTTCGAACAATGATGGATCCGTTAAAAATTTTGTTTCAAAAAAAAAAAAAGCTATGAGTCTTTTGAGGTGTATTCAAAGATAAACTCAAGGCATTGAAGACTTGAAGTGTAGAGTAGGTATGATGATAGGTAATATCTATGTGAACTCTACACTTGTATGTCTTGGAGTCTATTGAATGCATAAGAGAGCATAAAATTGGTTTCTTAAGTTTAAAAAGGCTTTGAATGAATCTTTAGCAAATGTGGTTTTGTGTTCTAAAAGTTTTTAAGTAAACTTTAAATGATCAAATGAGTTTGATTGTGGTTTTCAAACTTATATTTGTCTAAATAAGTTATCTATATATATCAAATGTATTTCAAATATGTTAGCCCTAAGGGAAAATCATGTAGTTTTGATTAATGACAAATATTGATGAGGACTAATATGCTTGTATGTTGTGATAGGATTGTTGGATTAAGAAATATGAAGTCTCATTGCCTTGGAGCTAGCAATGCATGAACAACTCAAATGTCAAAGTGATTAAAGATTGAAGAGTTTGTTCAAGATTAATGAAGGCTTTGAAGACATGAAGTGTAGGTGACATGTGGTTAATAGGTAAATATTGTAAACCCTACACTCTTAAGCCTTGGAATCTATGAGTTGCAATTGAGAGCACAAAACTTGATTTAAATGGTTTCAATGGTTTTGAACTTACCTAAATTATCAAGTTTTCATAAATGGTTTTTGCACATAAAAGATCTTTAATGACTTATCTTTAAGGCTAGAATGTTTTCCAACTTGTTTGAATTGATTTGAACATGTTTTGACAAAGTTTGAAAAATTCGGATGCAAGATTCGGACGCAGTCCAAAAATTCGGTCGTCCGAATTTTGTAGCAAAAGTTTGCTACTATTCTTCCAGAGAAATTCGGAAGAAGATTCGGACGCAGCCAAAAAAATTCGGTCGTCCGAATTTTGGCCTTCAGCATGGTCACTGTTCTTCCAGAGAAATTCGGAAGAAGATTCGGACGCAGCAAAAAAATTCGGTCGTCCGAAAAATTCGGACGCAGAATTCGGTCATCCGAATTTTCTGAAACTAGCCGTTACTAGCCGTTGTATAGCCGTTTGAACTGATTTTTGAATTCTATAAAAGCCATAAACTTCAGATTTTTTAGTAGAACTTTGAACTTAAGAAATCCTACAAGCTCTAACTTGTTTTACATCAAAATTACTTGAAAAGCTCTCAAATTGCCTTGTGCTCAAAGATTGAAATTCAAGATTCCAAAGGCAACAAAGTGTGAAGGTGAAACATTGTGTAATCATCTACCAACAAAGTGGTAACATCTTACACACTCTCTTTTCTTATCTCAATTGTGTTTTCTACTAGCTAATTGCAAGGTTATCTTGTGACATAAAACCCTTTTGTGGAAGGGTGAGCCATAGACTAGATTAATCAAGGTTGTAGTGTAAAACCCGTGTGAGGGTGAGCCTTGGATTAGATTAGTCTTGAGGTTGTCTTTAGATATAAAATCCTTGTGGAAGGGTGAACCTTGCTTGTATAATTACTAGAAGAGGTTGTGAGTGTAAAACCATAGTGTGGTTAGCCTCTTATGTAATTGTTAAAATTGAGCATATAGTGGATTGATTGAAATCCTTGAGTGTGGACTCAAGGTAGTGGATGTAGATCTTGGAGAGATCGAACCACTATAAATCGTGTGTTCATTTGTTTATAGCTTTACTTGTTTACATACTTATGTTATTATTATTTGTTCTTAGTTGTTGATTGATTGGTTGTGAATATATTGTTTGATCATCTTGTCTCAACCATTAAATCACATATAAACTTACTGATTTGTAAATTTGAAGAAGAGCTTTTATTAAGGCAAAGGATTTGCAAAACAGGAAAAGATTTTGATAATTAGCCTAAGACCTAATTCACCCCCCCTCTTAGGTCTTTCAATTGGTATCAGAGCAAGGTCTTCTTTTTAAGGTCTAACAACCTAGAAGTAAAGATCATATGGCTAGTTTATCAAATTTGCCTTATATGGAAGGTTCCTCCACTAATAGACCTCCATTGTTTGATGGTTCTAATTATATTTTTTGGAAGTCTAGGATTGAGATGTACATTTGTTCTATTAACTATGAATTGTGGAATATTATTGAGAAAGGTCCCTATGTGCCATTGAGATTGAAAGCCGATGGAGTTACAAGGGAACCAAAGCCTATGGAGGAGTATGATGAGAGTGATTCAAGAAAGATGACATTAAACTACCAAGCAATGAACATTCTTTGTTGTGCGTTGGTCATCAATGAATACAATAGAGTGATGGAATGTGATTCCGCTCATGAAATGTGGAAGCTACTTCAAATCACTCATGAAGAAGAAAGAGCAAATGTGTGCTTCATGGCAATGAATGATGAGGTACAATCCACTCCTTCTACCTCTACTTGTTGTGATGATGATGTTGATGTTGTAGATGATCCTAATGAACTACTTGTTGAAATGTATGAAGATTTAAAAAGGGTTTCAAAAAGAAATAAGGAAATGAAATTCAAAATTAATGAGTTATTGAATGAAAACTCAAAATTATATTGTGAAAATAAAAAGCTTCTTGAATCTATTGATTGTTTAAATATTGAAAAAGAAGTTTTAAATGTTTCTTTACAAAATATATCTTTTGAAAATAAAGCACTTTGTACAAAAGTTTCTTCTCTTGAAAGAATGCTTAGTGACCATGAAATTTTGAAAAGGAAGGTTGATGATCTTACATTATGTATTGACAAATTTACAAATGGAAGAGACAAGCTTGACAAAATACTTGGCTCTCAAAGATCCTCTTTTATTAGAAATGGTCTTGGTTATGATCATGTAAATAATGGACCTAAATATAAAAATTTCTTTGTTAAAGCTACTTCTAGTTCAATGCCTCATACTTGTTGTACATATTGTGGAAAACATGGACACAAAGCCATTAGGTGCTTCGTTAAAAGAAAAATAGAAAATGGTGTTAAAACTATTTGGAGAGTTAAAGGAATTATTACTAACCCCCATAGACCCAAGAAAGTATGGGTACCAAAGGATACTTCTTCTCCTTATTGCAGGTACGCTTCAATTCAAACTCAAGCACTACTAAAGGGGTATATTGATGATGTTAGCTTAAAGAATAACAGAAAACATCACATTCATAATCAAAGTCAAGACAAACAATGAAGGATTTGTTTTTGAGACAAGAAGAAAGGAAGAATTCTTGGAGTAACCAATGTTGGTAAAGGTTTCTTTCTTCTTTTTAAACAAATGTGGCTTATTGCTGATTTGAACTATAACTTGATTAGCATTAGTCAATTGTGTGACAATGAATAAGAAGTTAAAATTCTAACATGCAAAGTTTCAGTTGAGAATCCATTTTGTTTAGCTTTGAAGTTGATTAGGTAACATTGATGATATGAGATTGAATTCATGGTAGATATGTTCTTGAAATTGATTATATGTCATGATAAAATGATTAATATAGCTATGATTGAATATCTATGCATTTGCTTGGCCAAAAACATATTTATGAAACTTTACAAAATATTTGGACATGAAGTTTGAATGTAGACCATAAGTTCGGTCGCCCGAACTTATATGACAAAATGATATTTTGTGATTTTGATCAATCACTTACAAATTTTTGAATATGTGTTTTATCTTGATAAGCTTGAATGTCTTGTTGCTTATGATAATGATTTTCTTGGCATAAAAGATTTGGTCATGTGAACATGGATTTGTTGAACAAACTTTTCTATCAAGATTTAGTTAGAGGATTGCTAAAAATGTGTTTTGAGAAAATTGTCTTTGAGATACTTGTCCATATGGAAAACAAACAAAAGAATCTTTCAAACCCATGAAAATGATTTTAGACTTCAAAACATCTTGAGCTTCTTCAAATGGATTGTTTTGGACTTATGAGGAACTCTAGTATTGATGACTTGAAGTATGCCTTACTAGTAGTTGATGATTTCTCAATATTCACTTTAGCATTCTTCTTTGCTCAAAAAGATGAAGTGTTAAATAAGTTTGAAAAACTACTCAAAAAGATCAAACCTCCCTTGAGTGCAATTGATCTCTATTACAAGTGTCAATGGGAGAATTTTACAACAAAGTTTTTACAAAATTTGCTTTGAAAATTGAATTTCATATAATTGTTTCAACTGCAAAAACTTCACAATAAAATGGTGTTATTGAAAGAAAATTTTAAACTTTGCAGAAATTGGCTAGGTCTGTGCTTTGTGAAAATTCTTCTTCAAAAATATTTTTGGGCCAAAGCCTTAAACACCACATGGTATGATAAATAGAATTCTTTTAAGATCATTTTGAAGAAAAACATCTTCGATTTCTTTTTTTATAGAATGCCTCAAGTTGCATATTTTAAAATGTTTGGTTATAAATGTCTTATCTTAAATTATTGTGACAACTTACTTAAATTTGGTAGAAAAATGGATATTGATATATCTTAGCTATTCTTCTTACGAAAAGGCATATAGAATTTACAATAAAAAGAACCTTACATGATGAGGAAACCATTAATGTTTGTTTTGATGAATCTTACATTTGCTTGGAAAGAAGAGATGAAGATGATGTAGGTACATCAATGAATGACTATCAAACTCATCTTCATGCACCAACTTTGGAGAATCATACCAATGAGGAAGAGATGATTAAGCAAGAACAAGATAACCAACCTAGTGGTGACCAAAAGCTCTCAAAGAACATAAGATATCCAAGAGGCCACCCTAAGGAGCAAATCATTGGTGATATTTCTCAAGGAGTAAAAATAAGGCGGTATTTTATCAATAACTTTATGCCTTGTGTGATAATTTTTGGATTATTGCTATGCAAGAGGAATTAAATAAATTTGAAAGATACAATATTTTGGATATTCCTAAATCTCAAGATCATTCTATTATTGGAACTAAAATGGTTTTTAGAAATAAACTTATTGAATCCGGAGAAGTTGTTAGAAACAAGGTTAGACTTGTTGCCTAAGGATTCAATCAAGAAGAGGAAATTGATTATGATATGAAACCTTTGTTTCGAATGCTAGACTTGAGTCCATAAGAATGCTTTTGACTTGTACTTGCTTTAAGTTATTTCAAATGAATGTCAAAAAGTGCTTTTCTAAATGGTTTTATTAAGGAAGTGGTTTATGTGGACCAATCACCTGGTTTTACTCATGAAAAGTTTCCTAACCATATTTTCAAACTATCCTAAGTTTTGAATGGTGTAAAACCAGATTTTACAATTTAGTGTGAAAGGTTGAGTAGTTTCCTTCTTTCAAAAGGATTTTCAAGAGGAAAACTGAAACTACCTTTTTTATAAAATCCTCATGCAACAATGATCTATAACTTGTCCAAATATATGATACAATTTTTGGTGCTTCTAATACTTCACTTTGTGATGTGTTTTCCAAGTTGATGCAAAGTAAATTAGAAATGAGCATGATAGGAAAACTCAATTTCTTTCTTGGCCTACAAATCAAGCAAACCAAGAATGGCACTTTCATGAATCATGTTAAGGTATAAGCACTTTCATAAGTTTATCAACTATGCATGACAAGAATAAAATGGTTTCATAGGAGTAGTCAACTCTATTTGACTGCAAGTAGAACTAATATTATGTTTGCAATGTGTTTGTGTACTAAATTTCATCTTGTCATAAAGAGCTTCATTTGATTGCTATTAAACACATTCACTATTACCTTATTGATACTCTAAGTGATTATGATCTATGTTTCAAATATGTGGCTATGTTATGTGATAATACTAATGCAACAAATTTGATCATCATACTATTCAACAAACTAGGACAAAGCATATTGAGATCATACTTCATCTCATTAGAGATCATTCTACTAAGGGTAATATTTGTTTAAAGCATGATTGCACTAATGAACAAATTAATGATATTCTTACTATGTCATTAGCCGAAGAAAGGTTTGACCAATCTTGGAAGTAGCTTAGAGAATTCAAAATTCAATAACTAATAAGTGTATTCAAGTGTTGTAGCTTCAGGTGAGGACAAAGATGCCTAGCATGGAAAAAGGAAAGAGAAAAGCCAAAGAAAAAGAAGGAGGATCAGTGATTAATGAACCAAGGAAGGTTCATGTTTTGCAAAGCATGTCATGGCTGGATAGATTTGTCACAGTGGAGGCTACTACTGAACTTGATCATTGGGCACAAAGGAACCATAAGATAAATCCAAGCCACAAGGTGGATGTCATCAAACTATTCGAAATGGGTAATATTACTTTCATTTTTAAATGATGTGAGCTGGACTAGTTTGCTTGTGTTTGATGAATGCTATTACCTTCCTTAGTTTATGAAGTTTATGCAAATATTAAGGAAGAAAGAGTTGAGCAAGTTGGTAATAAAGCTATTCAGTGGTATTCTTCAAGAATATCACAAGTTGATTTTTGAGATTGATAATGCATTGCTCACTAGAATTTGTGATGTTGATGATGTTGGGTTTAGGCATTATTCTTTCGGGGAACATTGTTTTATAAGTAAGTTATACTCACTTGTAAGGATTGAAAATGCCTGTACAAATGGTAGAAGTCTCAAGACTAGAAAGGAGAGAGATAGAGAGATAAAAAAAATTATATATATATATATATATATATATAATTTTTTTTTTATGCTAGTGAAAGAATTTTGCATCACATGCTTACTACCTTGATTATAGCATACTTTAAACACAAATATTCTGTTGATAATATGTATGTTGTAATTATGCTAGCCATGCATAAGAAAGAAAATTGAATTTTGGATATATATATATATATATATATATATATATATATATATATATATATATATATATATATATATATATATATATATATATATATATATAGTGTTAAAGAATATAGTGGCAGCTAGAAGAATCGAGCATAAGCCATTGTCGTATGGAAAGTCATTGACAGGAATTTTCAAGTATTTCCAAGTGAAAATTGCTTTCTAGTGGTTTACCAATAAAGAGTGAAGAAGTCTACACCAACAACTCACTAAACAAAATTCCTTGGATACTTGATGATGATAATGTATGAATGGCTAGAAGAGAAAATCCTCTAAGGGTGATAGAAGAGATGCTAGCGATGATGAAGAAAAGAAGGAAGAAGAAAATGAAGAAGAAGAAGAGGATAAAAAGGAAATCCTTGTTGGAGAAAGGAAATCTAAAATGAGGCATGAGTCATCTAGTGAGGGGGAGCAACCCCACAAAACGAAGTCTACTTAAAGAGGTACTCTCTATTAAAAAAAAAAAAGTTGAAGATGAAAATCTCACTAGAGGTGACACCATAGTTGCCAAGGTGTTTCAAGAAATATTGGACAACCATATAGAGGAAATGAAGAAGATGGACAAATTCTTCAAGTCTTTTTGCTCTGATAATTCTTGGCAAATTTGATGGTTTAGAAGCTAGAGTCAAGAATATGGAAGAAGACTTGAGAAAGATTTCTCAAGTGGTTTTAAATGGTGCAAGTCCCTATAAAGCCCAAGAGAACAAGCAAGAAGAAGGAGGTGAAGGAAGTTTAACAAAGTCAAAGCACAAATCCATCACCAATATCCTTCAGCCAAGGGAGGAAACTGTGGTTCAAAGAAAGAAGATCCAAAGACCCTCTCAAATTGGTAGCTTTCCAAAGCAGAACTACACGAGTAAGGAGTCAACAAATGAAGGACCCCATCATATAGAGCTCAAGGGAGACACATCCATCATAACAAACAAATTTGGAAGTGAAGACCATGAAACGCATCCAAGACTAAGCCTTTCTATCCCTAAACTCTATTTTGATGCTTATTTTAGTTTATTCCTTGATGCACATGTTATGCTTTAATATTGAAATTTACTTGTACCTTTCTAGTCATTATAATGATTTGAAGCTCAATATGTGAAATCTCTGTGATAAGAGCTTCTTTTGTTTCACTTTTATTGTCCAAGTACTCTCACCCCAAGTTTAAATTGCTGATAAAAAGGGAGAGAAGAAGTCAATTTATTATTGTTGAGATGCTACATAATGATTATTGCTGTTAGGATGATAATTATTTGACTAGAACTATACTGTTTATAAGAGTTGGTCAATACATTGCTAAATTGCCAAATGAGAGTTGATCAATATACTGCTTATATGTGATACATGTTGTCTCATTTTCATTAACCCCATCTTTGAGTGATGACAAAAGGGGGAGAAGAAATGTGATGACAAAATGTGTGAAAATATGAAATAGCAGTGGAATTTCTCATGCATGAATAGAAAATGTGTAAATTTTCTGAAAATCCATGCATATGTCAAGGGGGAGAAAGAACAAAATATGCTATGTGTTTTTGTACTGCAATTGCTTGATATAATTGTGATGTGTAATGTGAATGTGATATGAATGTGTACTGTGAAACTAATTGGTTGCATTTGAAATTTAAAATGATTGTTTTCTGAGATTTTGAAAATGGTTAAGTTGGGATTGTGAAGTTTTTATCATGGTTCTTGACTTGACCTATGACTTTACATTACATCATGAAAACAATTAAATACATGAGTTTTGTGGTTTTGCAAAGCTAAACTAAGTGCTATTGTAGCTATACATATTTGAGTACTTCTATAGTTCATTTGAAAATGCAAAATCAACTTTTCAACTTGTTTCCAAAAATTTGGACTTGAAATTTGGATGCAGACCAAAAATTCGGACGCATCAAGATCTTCTTGCCAAAAATGCTTTTCTGTTGTTCAAATTGTTTGAAAACTGTTTTAATCCTTCCTATCATATTTGAACAATCTTAGAAAAGCTTATTTTCAAAAATTAAAGTTGTTATCTCACATATTTTACATTTTGGATTTGAAATCTTAAAATTCGGATGCATGATTCAAAATTCGGATGCATGTTTCAAAAATTCGGATGCATCCATATTTTGTTGCCAAAATGTGCTCTTTTGTTGTTCAAATTGATCCAAATATGTTTTAATCTCTTCCATTATGTTTGAACAACCTTAGGAACACTTTATTTCACTTCAAACATTCATTATATTGCATTTATTGCAGTTTGGACTTAAGATCAAAAAAATTTGGATGCAAGGTTTAAAAAATTCGGATGCATGTTCTGAAATTCGGATGCATCCATATTGTGTTACCAAAACGTGCTCTTTTGTTTTTCAAATTGATTCAAACATGTTTCAATCTCTTTTACTATGTTTGAACAATCTTAGGAAAGCTTATTTTCAAAAATTGAAGCTTTCATTTCACTTATTTTATAGTTTGGACTTGATATGTCAAAATTCGGATGCATAGTATCTCATGTCCAAACTTGTTGAAAAATGAGCACAATCTAAGGGGGAGCATTGTTAAACTTTTACAACCTTTAAAACCTCTCTTAGAAGTTTTCTAAATACTTAAATGCTATATCTTATATATGTTGTTGGAAGGAAGGAGGCAAATGGAGGTTGGTTGGGTCATAGGCTCATATTGAGCCATTTGAATGTCAATGTGCTAAATTGGTTATCTTCTATCATTGACATCAATACTTCTTTATACTACATTGTTTAAATCCATCACATTTTGCATCAAAGTTTGTCATCATCAAAAAGGGGGAGATTGTTAGCCCTAAGGGCAAATCATGTAGTTTTGATTAATGACAAATATTGATGAGGACTAATATGCTTGTATGTTGTGATAGGATTGTTGGATTAAGAAGTATGAAGTCTCATTGCCTTGGAGCTAGCAATGCATGAACAACTCAAATGACAAAGTGATTAAAGATTGAAGAGTTTGTTCAAGATTAATGAAGGCTTTGAAGACATGAAGTGTAGGTGACATGTGGTTAATAGGTAAATATTGTAAACCCTACACTCTTAAGCCTTGGAATCTATGAGTTGCAATTGAGAGCACAAAACTTGATTTAAATGGTTTCAATGGTTTTGAACTTACCTAAATTATCAAGTTTTCATAAATGGTTTTTGCACATAAAAGATCTTTAATGACTTATCTTTAAGGCTAGAATGTTTTCCAACTTGTTTGAATTGATTTGAACATGTTTTGACAAAGTTTGAAAAATTCGGATGCAAGATTCGGGACGTGATCCAAAAATTCGATCGTCCGAATTTTGTAGCAAAAGTTTGCTACTATTCTTCCGAGAGAAATTCGGAAGAAGATTCGGGACGTGACCAAAAAAAATTCGGTCGTCCGAATTTTGGCCTTCAGCATGGTCACTGTTCTTCCAGAGAAATTCGGAAGAAGATTCGGACGCAGCAAAAAAAATTCGGTCGTCCGAAAAATTCGGACGCAGAATTCGGTCATCCGAATTTTCTGAAACTAGCCGTTACTAGCCGTTGTATAGCCGTTTGAACTGATTTTTGAATTCTATAAAAGCCATAAACTTCAGATTTTTTAGTAGAACTTTGAACTTAAGAAATCCTACAAGCTCTAACTTGTTTTACATCAAAATTACTTGAAAAGCTCTCAAATTGCCTTGTGCTCAAAGATTGAAATTCAAGATTCCAAAGGCAACAAAGTGTGAAGGTGAAACATTGTGTAATCATCTACCAACAAAGTGGTAACATCTTACACACTCTCTTTTCTTATCTCAATTGTGTTTTCTACTAGCTAATTGCAAGGTTATCTTGTGACATAAAACCCTTTTGTGGAAGGGTGAGCCATAGACTAGATTAATCAAGGTTGTAGTGTAAAACCCGTGTGAGGGTGAGCCTTGGATTAGATTAGTCTTGAGGTTGTCTTTAGATATAAAATCCTTGTGGAAGGGTGAACCTTGCTTGTATAATTACTAGAAGAGGTTGTGAGTGTAAAACCATAGTGTGGTTAGCCTCTTATGTAATTGTTAAAATTGAGCATATAGTGGATTGATTGAAATCCTTGAGTGTGGACTCAAGGTAGTGGATGTAGATCTTGGAGAGATCGAACCACTATAAATCGTGTGTTCATTTGTTTATAGCTTTACTTGTTTACATACTTATGTTATTATTATTTGTTCTTAGTTGTTGATTGATTGGTTGTGAATATATTGTTTGATCATCTTGTCTCAACCATTAAATCACATATAAACTTACAGTTTGTAAATTTGAATAAGAGCTTTTATTAAGGCAAAGGATTTGCAAAACAGGAAAAAATTTTGATAATTAGCCTAAGACCTAATTCACCCCCCCTCTTAGGTCTTTCAAAATACTTGGAAGATTGATTTCAAATGATTTTACAATGTTTGAACACAATTCCATGAAATTCGGTCGTCCGAATTTGGTAGCAAAAGTTTGCTACTGTTCTTCCAGAAAAATTCGGAAGAAGATTCGGACGCATGAAGAAAAATTCGGTCGTCCGAATTTTGGCCTTCAGCATGATCACTGTTCTTCCAGAGAAATTCGGAAGAAGATTCGGATGCAGCAGGAAAAATTCGGTCATCCGAAAAATTCGGACGCAGAATTCGGTCGTCCGAATTTCCTGAAAGTAGCCGTTAACTAGCCGTTTTGTAGCTGTTTCAACTGATTTTTAAATTCTATAAAAGCTATAAACGTGAAATATTTTGTATGTTCTGAATCCTTGAATATTCTAAGCTTTCTAAAGTCTATTACAAACATTTCTCAAGCTCTCTTATGTCTTGTGCATTCAATTGATCAATCCAAAGACATCAAAGTGTGAAGGTACAACTTTGTGTAAATTCTACCAACAAGTGGTAACATCTACACACTCTTCTTTACTTATTCAATTCTGTTGATCTACTAGCTCTAGTAAGGTTATCTTGATAACATAAAACCCTTTAGATAAGGGTGATCCTTGAAGTTGTGATTCAAGGTTGTTTGAGATATAAAACCATAGGTTGGTGAGCCTTGTTTGTAAAAATTACTAGAAGAGGTTGTATGTGTAAAACCAAAGTGTGGTGAGCCTCTCTTGTAATCTGTGAACTTGAGCACATAGTAGAGTTATTGAAATCCTTAAGTGTATACTTAAGGTAGTGGAGGTAGATCTTGAGGATCGAACCACTATAAATAGTTTGTGTTCATTTGTTTACATTTCTTATACTGCTTTGCCATAATTTGTTTCTCTCTTATTCATATCATCTGTAATTGGTCTATACATATAAAAGATTTGAATTTGCGAAAATTATCCAAATACCTAATTCACCCCCCTCTTAGGTATTTCAATTGGTATCAGAGCCAGAACTTCTTTGTGCAGTTTTACAACCTAGAAGACAAAGATCCTATGGCTAATATGTCAAATCTACGTTACCTAGAAGGATCTTCTACAAACAGACCTCCATTGTTTGATGGAACAAATTATACATTTTGGAAGTCTAGAGTTAAAATATATATTTGTTCTATCAATTTTGATTTATGGAACATAATTGAGAAAGGTCCCTATGTCCCAATGACAATGAGAGCAGATGGAGTGACTCCTGAACCCAAATCCACTGATGAATTTGATGAGCATGATTCAAGGAAAATGACTCTAAATTATCAAGCCATGAATATATTGAGCTGTGCTTTAGATGTTACTGAATATAATAGAGTTAGTGGGTGTGATTCTGCACATGATATGTGGAGATTACTTCAAATTACACATGAAGGTACTAATCAAGTTAAAGAATCTAAACTTGCTATGTTTGTTAGAGATTATGAATTGTTTACTATGAAACAAGGCGAAAATATTAGTGATATGTTTACAAGGTTTACTAATATTTCCAATGGCTTGAAAGCTTATGGTAAAGGCTATACTATGGGAGAGCAAAACAGAAAGATTTTGGATGCTCTACCAAAATCTTGGCAGCCAAAAACGCTAGCTATTGAGGAGTCCAAAGATCTAAAAACTCTTCCTCTTGAAGAACTTATTGGATCGCTACTTACTCATGAAATGAAGATGAAGATGTTGAATGATAAGGAAGATGAGGAAAAGGGAAGAAAAGGAGTAGTGCTTAATGCCTCAAACAACATGAGTGAACAAGAACAATCTTCAAGTGAAGAAGAAGGAGGAAACAGTGGAGAAGAAGAAATTGCAATGGCAGTGAAGAAGTTCAAGAGATTCTACAAAAAGGAATTTCTCAAGAAAGGAATAAAGCCAGTCAAGAAGAGTGGACAATCTTCATCATATAAACCTCAATGCTTTGAATGCAAGAGTACTGAGCATCTTATTGCTGACTGTCCCAGAGTGTTGGAAAGGGAAAGAGAAAGCAAAAATAGAAAGAAATCTGCCAAGAAAGGAAAATGACTAGCTGGAACGTGGGATCAACAGGAAAGTGAGGATGAAAGTGAAGGAAAGGCCAACATATGCTTCATGGCCATTGATGATGAGGTACAATGTTCTCCCTCTATTTCAAATTTGTGTGATGATGATATTGATTCTAGTGATTTAATTCTAGAATTGTATGAAGAACTGAAAAAGGCATCAAGAAGAAATAAAGAAATAAAATCCAAAATTAGTGATCTTTCAAATGAAAATTCAAAATTATGTCTTGAAAATGATTGACTTATTGAGACCATAAATTCTCTTACCATTGAAAAGGAAGTTTTGAACACTACCATACAACATGTATCTTTTGAAAACAAAAAGCTGTGTTCAAAAATTATTTCTCTTGAATCAATGCTAAAAGATCATGAGTTTTTAAAAAAGAAAGTAAATGATCTTACTTTATGCATTGAGAAATTTACAAATGGAAGAAACAATTTAAATAAATTACTTGGGTATCAAAGATCCTCATTTGTAAAGCATGGTCTAGGTTTTACACATGATTGCCTTCATTCAAAACCAAAAGAGACATTTGTAAAAGAATCTTCTCATTATAGGTCTCATACTTGCTGTACATATTGTGGTGAGCATGGATACAAAGTGTCTAAGTGCTTTATAAAAAGAAAGATAGAAAATGGAGTAAAGACTATATGGAAAGTTAAAGGAACTGTCACTAACCCTCTTGGACCCAAGAAGATATGGGTGCCAAAAATCACTCTTTCCAATTTGGTATAGGTACAATTTGCCTCAAGATCAAGTGCCACAAAATGATTTCTTGATAGTGGCTGTTCAAGGCACATGACTGGAAATGCATCACTTGTTAGTGAGCTTCAAGCTACAAGTGAAGGCTTTGTTACTTTTGGAGATAAGAAGAAAGGGAAAATACTTGGAATAGGTAACATTGGTAAATGTTCATTCCCTCTTATCAAACAAGTTTTACTTATTGATGGTTTAAAATATAATTTACTTAGCATTAGTCAATTATGTGATAATGGTTGCAAAGTAGAGTTTAAATGTGATACTTGTACTATTCTTGATAATGCAAGCAATAAAACTATCTTTGTAGCTAAAAGAGTAAGTAATGTATATATGTGTTATATCTTGATGAGCTTATCACTATTGACATTAAATGTCTTGCAATACATGACAATGATGGATTTTTATGGCATAGAAGATTAGGACATGTGAGCATGGATTTATTGAACAAACTTTCTACTCAAGAACTAGTTAGAGGATTACCAAAAATGCATTTTGACAAAACTCGGATTTGTGATGTTTGTCAATATGGAAAATAATCAAAACATCTTTCAAACCAAAGAAAATGGTTTCTACCTCAAAACCTCTTGAACTAGTTCACATGGACTTATTTGGACCTATGAGGACTACTAGTCTTGGTGGTAAAAGATATGCTTATGTGATTGTTGATGATTTTTCCAGATTTACATGGGTAATATTTTTATCACAAAAAGATGAAACATTTTATGAATTTTCAAAACTTTTTAAGAAGGTTCAAATTTCTCTTAATTGCAATCTAATATCTATTAGAAGTGATAATGGAAGAGAGTTTTGCAATCAAGATTTTACAAAATTCTGTGATGAGTATGGTATCACTCATAATTTTTCAGCAGCCAAAACACCTCAACAAAATGGAGTTGTTGAGAGGAAAAACAGAACATTACAAGAAATGGCTAGATCAATGCTTTGTGAAAACTCTTTACCTAAATACTTTTGGGCTGAAGCTGTAAATACAACATGCTATGTAATGAATAGAGTTTTACTAAGACCTTTTATAAGAAAAACACCTTTTGAACTTCTATTTGATAAAACTCCATCAATTGTCTATTTTAAAGTGTTTGGTTGTAAATGCTTTATTTTAAATACTAGTGACAATCTTGGTAAGTTTGACAGGAAATCTGATGAAGGTATATTTCTAGGCTATTCATCTAATAAAAAAGGCTTATAGAGTCTATAATAAAAGGACATTATGTGTTGAAGAAACTATTCATGTAACTTTTGATGAATCTAATATTTATCTTCAAAGAAGAAATGAAGATGATACAGGTTCTTCAATGGTTGAAAATCAAACTCAACACCAAGTACCTACATTGGAAGATCATGCTAAAGAAGAAGAAATAATGGAGCAAGAACATGATGGTCAATCAAGCAATAATCAAGAGCTTCCAAAGGATCTCACATATGCAAGAAGTCATCCTAAGGAGCAAATCATTGTTGATGTCTCTCAAGGAGTTAAAACAAGACGGTACTTTATTGATAATTTTGCACTTTTATCTCATATTGAACCTAAAAATATTGAACCTAAAAATATTGATGATGCATTGTGTGATAATTTCTGGATTATTGCTATGGAAGAAGAGTTAAATCAGTTTGAGAGAAATAGAGTTTGGACTCTTGTTCCTAGACCTCATGATCATTCTGTTATTGGTACAAAATGGATATTTAGAAATAAGTTAAATGAAATAGGAGAAGTAGTTAGAAATAAAGCTAGACTTGTTGCTCAAGGCTTCAATCAAGAAGGAGGTATTGATTATGATGAAACTTTTGCTCCAGTGGCCAGATTAGAGTCTATCAGAATACTTTTGGCATTTGCTTGTTTTAAAGACTTTAAACTATTTCAAATGGATGTCAAAAGTGCTTTTCTAAATGGTTTTATTGAAGAAGAAGTTTATGTAGAACAACCTCCTGGATTTATTCATGAAAAATTTCCCAATCATGTTTTCAAATTAACTAAAGCTCTATATGGACTGAAACAAGCTCCAAGATCTTGGTATGAAAGATTAAGTGGTTTTCTTCTCTCAAAAGGTCTTACTAAAGGAAAAGTAGACACAACTTTTTTTATTAAAACATCTTCTAAAAATGATATTTTGCTTGTACAAATCTATGTTGATGATATTATTTTTGGTTCTACTAATACTTCTCTTTGTGAAGAGTTTGCTAAAACTATGCAAAATGAATTTGAGATGAGCATGATGGGAGAACTAAGTTTCTTCCTTGGACTACAAATTAAGCAAACCAAGGATGGAGTTTTCATCAATCAAGCAAAATATACTAAGGAGCTATTGAAAAGGTTTGGAATGGATCAAGCAAAAGGAATAAGTACTCCAATGAGTTCATCAACTAAACTTGACAAAGATGAGAAAGGTAAGAGTATTGATGAGAAATTATATAGAGGTATGATAGGAAGTTTACTCTATCTCACAGCTAGTAGACCAGATATTATGTTTGCTGTATGCTTGTGTGCTAGATTCCAATCATGTCATAAAGAATCTCATCTAATTTCTGTTAAACGAATTTTTCGTTACTTGATTGATACTCATGATTATGGCCTTTGGTTTTCGAAAACTTCATCTTTTAAACTTATTGGATATTCTGATGCGGATTATGCTGGTTGTAAAGTTGAACGTAAAAGCACAAGTGGGCATTGTCAATTTCTTGGTAGTTGTCTTGTATCTTGGTTTAGTAAAAAGCAAGCTTGTGTGTCTTTATCTACTGCAGAAGCTGAATACATAGCTGCAGAAAGTTGTTGTGCACAATTGTTATGGATGCAGCATACTTTACTTGATTATGGTCTTAAATTGAATTGTGTGCCCATATTATGTGATAATACTAGTGTCATTAACTTGAGCATAAATCCCATTCAACATTCTAGGACTAAGCATATAGAGATAAAACATCATTTCATTCGTGACCATGTGATTAAGAAAGATATATGCTTAGAATAAATAAATACAAATGATCAAATTGCTGACATATTTAAAAAGCCTTTGGCTGAGGAAAGGTTCAATCACCTAAGAAGACTCTTAGGAATATCAAGATTCAATGACTAATGTGTGTATTGAAGTCATGATGAATGCAGGAAAATTTTGATTCAAAATTCGGATGCACTGCAGAAGATTCGGTCGACTGAATTTTCTGAGTGTCGAGAAACAGAGACTTTTGATCAAGAATTCGGACGCAGGTCAGAAAATTCAGTCTACCGAATTTTCTGAACTGAAGAAACAGAAACTTTAACTCAAAAATTCGGACGCAGACCTGAAAAATCGGTCGACCGAATTTTACGGACGAGACTCTTCAAATGAAGTTGAAACAATCTCTTCAACACTACTACTTCCGAATTTCACATCCTTTTTAAAACCTCTCATACCCATTCACATCCGAATCAAAATCCCTTCAAAATCCCACACTCTCATCCCGATTTTCCTTCATTTTTAAACTTCTAAGCCCTAATTTCATACAGAAAACAAATCCTTCTAAAGAGAAAACATCATTGTGAGAACAAAGAAGCCCAATGTTGAGAAAGGAAAATGAAAGGCTAAGGAAGGAGATGGAGACCCAATCCTCAATCAACCAAGAAGGATTCGCATTCCTCAAACACAATCTGGAGTTGACAGGTTTATCTCTATCAAATCTACTCATGAATTTGATGAATGGAATAAGAATAGTAGAAAAATCATTCCTGGATATAAGGTGGATATTGATAAACTGTCAAATATGGATATTGTCCTATCTCATTTCAACGATATTGGTTGGAGTAGTTTGCTCTTCATTGATGAGGAATTTTATCCTACTTTGATATATGAATTCTATGCAAATTTGAAAGAGGATAGAATTGAGATGATAGGGGATAATGTGATACAATGGTATTTGTTAGCCCTAAGGGCAAATCATGTAGTTATGATTAGTTTTGATTAATGACAAACATTGATGAGGACTAATATGCTTGTATGTTGTGTGATAGGATTTGTGGATTAAGAAGTTTGAAGTCTCATTGCCTTGAAGCTAAAATGTAAGAACAACTCCAATATGTCAAAGTGATTGAAGATTGAAGAGTTTGTTCAAGAAGTTAGAAGGCTTTGAAGACATGAAGTGTAGGTTGCATGTGCTTAATAGGTAAACTTTGTAAACCCTACACTCTTAAGCCTTGGAATCTATGAGTTGCAATTGAGAGCACAAAACTTGATTTAAATGGTTTAAATGATTGTTTTCTGAGATTTTGAAAATGGTTAAGTTGGGATTGTGAAGTTTTTTTCATGGTTCTTGACTTGACCTATGACTTTACATTACATCATGAAAACAATTAAATACATGAGTTTTGTGGTTTTGCAAAGCTAAACTAAGTGTTATTGTAGCTATACATATTTGAGTACTTCTATAGTTCATTTGAAAATGCAAAATCACCTTTTCAACTTGTTTCCAAAAATTTGGACTTGAAATTCGGATGCAGACTAAAAAATTCGGACGTATCAAGATCTTCTTGTCAAAAATGTCTTTTTACGTTGTTCAAATTGTTTGAAAACTATTTTAATCCTTCCTATCATATTTGAACAATCTTAGAAAAGCTTATTTTCAAAAATTAAAGTTGTTATCTCACATATTTTACATTTTGGATTTGAAATCTTAAAATTTGGATGCATGATTCAAAATTCGGATGCATGATTCAAAAATTCGGATACATCCATATTTTGTTGCCACAATGTGCTCTTTTGTTGTTCAAATTGATTCAAATATGTTTTAATCTCTTTCATTATGTTTGAACAACCTTAGGAACACTTTATTTCACTTTAAACATTCATTATATTGAATTTATTGCAGTTTGGACTTAAGATTTAAAAATTCGGATGCAAGATCAAAAAATTCGGATGCATGCATATTTTGTTGCCAAAATATGCTCTATTGTTGTTCAAATTGATTCAAACTTGTTTTAATATCTTCCACTATGTTTGAACAACCTTAGGAAAGCTTATTTTCAAAAGTTGAAGCTTTCATTTCACTTATTTTTCAATTCGGATTTGATATGTCAAAATTCGGATGCATAGCATCTCAAGTCCAAACTAGTTGAAAAATGAGCACAATCTAAGGGGGAGCAATGTTAATCTTTTCTGACCTTTAATACCTCTCTTAGAAGTTGTCTTAATGCTTAAATGCTATATCTTCTATCCTAATTGTTGGAAGGAAGGAGGTTAATGGAGGTTGGTTGGGTCATAGGCTCATATTGAGCCTTTTGTATGTCAATGTGTTAAATTGGTTATTTTCTATCATTGACATTAATACTTCTTTGTACTACATTGTTTAAATCTATCAAATTTTGCATCAAAGTTTGTCATCATCAAAAAGGGGGAGATTGTTAGCCCTAAGGGCAAATCATGTAGTTATGATTAGTTTTGATTAATGACAAACATTGATGAGGACTAATATGCTTGTATGTTGTGTGATAGGATTTGTGGATTAAGAAGTTTGAAGTCTCATTGCCTTGAAGCTAAAATGTAAGAACAACTCCAATATGTCAAAGTGATTGAAGATTGAAGAGTTTGTTCAAGAAGTTAGAAGGCTTTGAAGACATGAAGTGTAGGTTGCATGTGCTTAATAGGTAAACTTTGTAAACCCTACACTCTTAAGCCTTGGAATCTATGAGTTGCAATTGAGAGCACAAAACTTGATTTAAATGGTTTAAATGATTGTTTTCTGAGATTTTGAAAATGGTTAAGTTGGGATTGTGAAGTTTTTTTCATGGTTCTTGACTTGACCTATGACTTTACATTACATCATGAAAACAATTAAATACATGAGTTTTGTGGTTTTGCAAAGCTAAACTAAGTGTTATTGTAGCTATACATATTTGAGTACTTCTATAGTTCATTTGAAAATGCAAAATCACCTTTTCAACTTGTTTCCAAAAATTTGGACTTGAAATTCGGATGCAGACTAAAAAATTCGGACGTATCAAGATCTTCTTGTCAAAAATGTCTTTTCTGTTGTTCAAATTGTTTGAAAACTATTTTAATCCTTCCTATCATATTTGAACAATCTTAGAAAAGCTTATTTTCAAAAATTAAAGTTGTTATCTCACATATTTTACATTTTGGATTTGAAATCTTAAAATTTGGATGCATGATTCAAAATTCGGATGCATGATTCAAAAATTCGGATACATCCATATTTTGTTGCCACAATGTGCTCTTTTGTTGTTCAAATTGATTCAAATATGTTTTAATCTCTTTCATTATGTTTGAACAACCTTAGGAACACTTTATTTCACTTTAAACATTCATTATATTGAATTTATTGCAGTTTGGACTTAAGATTTAAAAATTCGGATGCAAGATCAAAAAATTCGGATGCATGCATATTTTGTTGCCAAAATATGCTCTATTGTTGTTCAAATTGATTCAAACTTGTTTTAATATCTTCCACTATGTTTGAACAACCTTAGGAAAGCTTATTTTCAAAAGTTGAAGCTTTCATTTCACTTATTTTTCAATTCGGATTTGATATGTCAAAATTCGGATGCATAGCATCTCAAGTCCAAACTAGTTGAAAAATGAGCACAATCTAAGGGGGAGCAATGTTAATCTTTTCTGACCTTTAATACCTCTCTTAGAAGTTGTCTTAATGCTTAAATGCTATATCTTCTATCCTAATTGTTGGAAGGAAGGAGGTTAATGGAGGTTGGTTGGGTCATAGGCTCATATTGAGCCTTTTGTATGTCAATGTGTTAAATTGGTTATTTTCTATCATTGACATTAATACTTCTTTGTACTACATTGTTTAAATCTATCAAATTTTGCATCAAAGTTTGTCATCATCAAAAAGGGGAGATTGTTAGCCCTAAGGGCAAATCATGTAGTTATGATTAGTTTTGATTAATGACAAACATTGATGAGGACTAATATGCTTGTATGTTGTGTGATAGGATTTGTGGATTAAGAAGTTTGAAGTCTCATTGCCTTGAAGCTAAAATGTAAGAACAACTCCAATATGTCAAAGTGATTGAAGATTGAAGAGTTTGTTCAAGAAGTTAGAAGGCTTTGAAGACATGAAGTGTAGGTTGCATGTGCTTAATAGGTAAACTTTGTAAACCCTACACTCTTAAGCCTTGGAATCTATGAGTTGCAATTGAGAGCACAAAACTTGATTTAAATGGTTTAAATGATTGTTTTTCTGAGATTTTGAAAATGGTTAAGTTGGGATTGTGAAGTTTTTTTCATGGTTCTTGACTTGACCTATGACTTTACATTACATCATGAAAACAATTAAATACATGAGTTTTGTGGTTTTGCAAAGCTAAACTAAGTGTTATTGTAGCTATACATATTTGAGTACTTCTATAGTTCATTTGAAAATGCAAAATCACCTTTTCAACTTGTTTCCAAAAATTTGGACTTGAAATTCGGATGCGAGACTAAAAAAATTCGGACGTATCAAGATCTTCTTGTCAAAAATGTCTTTTCGTTGTTCAAATTGTTTGAAAACTATTTTAATCCTTCCTATCATATTTGAACAATCTTAGAAAAGCTTATTTTCAAAAAATTAAAGTTGTTATCTCACATATTTTACATTTTGGATTTGAAATCTTAAAATTTGGATGCATGATTCAAAATTCGGATGCATGATTCAAAAAATTCGGATACATCCATATTTTGTTGCCACAATGTGCTCTTTTTGTTGTTCAAATTGATTCAAATATGTTTTAATCTCTTTCATTATGTTTGAACAACCTTAGGAACACTTTATTTCACTTTAAACATTCATTATATTGAATTTATTGCAGTTTGGACTTAAGATTTAAAAAATTCGGATGCAAGATCAAAAAAATTCGGATGCATGCATATTTTGTTGCCAAAATATGCTCTATTGTTGTTCAAATTGATTCAAACTTGTTTTAATATCTTCCACTATGTTTGAACAACCTTAGGAAAGCTTATTTTCAAAAGTTGAAGCTTTCATTTCACTTATTTTTCAATTCGGATTTGATATGTCAAAATTCGGATGCATAGCATCTCAAGTCCAAACTAGTTGAAAAAATGAGCACAATCTAAGGGGAGCAATGTTAATCTTTTTCTGACCTTTAATACCTCTCTTAGAAGTTGTCTTAATGCTTAAATGCTATATCTTCTATCCTAATTGTTGGAAGGAAGGAGGTTAATGGAGGTTGGTTGGGTCATAGGCTCATATTGAGCCTTTTGTATGTCAATGTGTTAAATTGGTTATTTTCTATCATTGACATTAATACTTCTTTGTACTACATTGTTTAAATCTATCAAATTTTGCATCAAAGTTTGTCATCATCAAAAAGGGGGAGATTGTTAGCCCTAAGGGCAAATCATGTAGTTATGATTAGTTTTGATTAATGACAAACATTGATGAGGACTAATATGCTTGTATGTTGTGTGATAGGATTTGTGGATTAAGAAGTTTGAAGTCTCATTGCCTTGAAGCTAAAATGTAAGAACAACTCCAATATGTCAAAGTGATTGAAGATTGAAGAGTTTGTTCAAGAAGTTAGAAGGCTTTGAAGACATGAAGTGTAGGTTGCATGTGCTTAATAGGTAAACTTTGTAAACCCTACACTCTTAAGCCTTGGAATCTATGAGTTGCAATTGAGAGCACAAAACTTGATTTAAATGGTTTAAATGATTGTTTTCTGAGATTTTGAAAATGGTTAAGTTGGGATTGTGAAGTTTTTTTCATGGTTCTTGACTTGACCTATGACTTTACATTACATCATGAAAACAATTAAATACATGAGTTTTGTGGTTTTGCAAAAGCTAAACTAAGTGTTATTGTAGCTATACATATTTGAGTACTTCTATAGTTCATTTGAAAATGCAAAATCACCTTTTCAACTTGTTTCCAAAAATTTGGACTTGAAATTCGGATGCAGACTAAAAAATTCGGACGCATCAAGATCTTCTTGTCAAAAATATCTTTTCTGTTGTTCAAATTGTTTGAAAACTATTTTAATCCTTCCTATCATATTTGAACAATCTTAGAAAAGCTTATTTTCAAAAATTAAAGTTGTTATCTCACATATTTTACATTTTGGATTTGAAATCTTAAAATTTGGATGCATGATTCAAAAATTCGGATGCATGATTCAAAAAATTCGGATACATCCATATTTTGTTGCCACAATGTGCTCTTTTGTTGTTCAAATTGATTCAAATATGTTTTAATCTCTTTCATTATGTTTGAACAACCTTAGGAACACTTTATTTCACTTTAAACATTCATTATATTGAATTTATTGCAGTTTGGACTTAAGATTTAAAAATTCGGATGCAAGATCAAAAAATTCGGATGCATGCATATTTTGTTGCCAAAATATGCTCTATTGTTGTTCAAATTGATTCAAACTTGTTTTAATATCTTCCACTATGTTTGAACAACCTTAGGAAAGCTTATTTTCAAAAGTTGAAGCTTTCATTTCACTTATTTTTCAATTCGGATTTGATATGTCAAAATTCGGATGCATAGCATCTCAAGTCCAAACTAGTTGAAAAATGAGCACAATCTAAGGGGAGCAATGTTAATCTTTTCTGACCTTTAATACCTCTCTTAGAAGTTGTCTTAATGCTTAAATGCTATATCTTCTATCCTAATTGTTGGAAGGAAGGAGGTTAATGGAGGTTGGTTGGGTCATAGGCTCATATTGAGCCTTTTGTATGTCAATGTGTTAAATTGGTTATTTTCTATCATTGACATTAATACTTCTTTGTACTACATTGTTTAAATCTATCAAATTTTGCATCAAAGTTTGTCATCATCAAAAAGGGGAAGATTGTTAGCCCTAAGGGCAAATCATGTAGTTATGATTAGTTTTGATTAATGACAAACATTGATGAGGACTAATATGCTTGTATGTTGTGTGATAGGATTTGTGGATTAAGAAGTTTGAAGTCTCATTGCCTTGAAGCTAAAATGTAAGAACAACTCCAATATGTCAAAGTGATTGAAGATTGAAGAGTTTGTTCAAGAAGTTAGAAGGCTTTGAAGACATGAAGTGTAGGTTGCATGTGCTTAATAGGTAAACTTTGTAAACCCTACACTCTTAAGCCTTGGAATCTATGAGTTGCAATTGAGAGCACAAAACTTGATTTAAATGGTTTCAATGGTTTTGAACTTACCTAAATTATCAAGTTTTCATAAATGGTTTTTGCACATAAAAGATCTTTAATGACTTATCTTTAAGGCTAGAATGTTTTCCAACTTGTTTGAATTGATTTGAACATGTTTTGACAAAGTTTGAAAAAATTCGGATGCAAGATTCGGACGCGAGTCCAAAAATTCGATCGTCCGAATTTTTGTAGCAAAAGTTTGCTACTATTCTTCCGGAGAAATTCGAAGAAGATTCGGACGCAGCCCAAAAAAATTCGGTCGTCCGAAATTTTGGCCTTCAAACGATGGTCACTGTTCTTCCAGAGAAATTCGGAAGAAGATTCGGACGCAGCAAAAAATTCGGTCGTCCGAAAAATTCGGACGCAGAATTCGGTCATCCGAATTTTCTGAAACTAGCCGTTACTAGCCGTTTTATGAACGTTTGAACTGATTTTTGAATTCTATAAAAGCCATAAACTCCAGATTTTTTAGTAGAACTTTGAACTTAACAAATCCTACATGCTCTAACTTATTTTACATCAAATCAAATTGAAAAGCTCTCAAATTGCCTTGTGCTCAAAGGTGTACATTCAAGATTCCAAAGGCAAAGATGAAGTGGTGCTAGCAATTGTAATTATCTACCAAGAAGTGTTGGTAATATCCAAACTCCATTCTTCATTTTAATTCTGTTTTTCTACTAGCTCATTGCAAGGTTATATTGTGACATAAAACCCTTTTGTGTTAGGGTGAGCCATAGACTAGATTAATCAAGGTTGTGGTGTAAAACCCGTTTGTGGGTGAGCCTTTGATTATATTGGTCTTTAGGTTGTCTTTAGATATAAAACCCTTGTGGAAGGGTGAACCTTATTTGTATAATTACTAAAAGAGGTTATGAGTGTAAAATCATTGTGTGGTGAGCCTCTTATGTAATTGTTGAATTTGAGCATATAGTGGATTGGTTGAAATCCTTGAGTGTGGACTCAAGATAGTGGATGTAGATCTTGGAGAGATCGAACCACTATAAATCGTGTGTTCATTTTCTTATTGCTTTACTTGTTTACATACTTGTGATTACTATTTATGCTTAGTTGTTGATTGATTGGTTATGGTCTTATAGTTTGATAATCTTGTATTAATCATCAAATCACATATAACTTGAAGTTTGTGAATTTAAAGAAGAGCTTTTATTAAGACAAAGGATTTGCAAAAAGGGGAAAAGATTTCGATAATTAGCCAAAGACCTAATTCACCCCCCTCTTAGGTCTTTCAATTGGTATCAGAGCAAGGTCTTCTTGTTAAGGTCTAACAACCTAGAAGTAAAGATCATATGGCTAGTTTATCAAATTTGCCTTATACGGAAGGTTCCTCCACTACTAGACCTCCATTGTTTGATGGTTCTAATTATATTTTTTGGAAGTCTAGGATTGAGATATACATTTGTTCTATTAACTATGAATTGTGGAATATTATTGAGAAAGGTCCCTATGTGCCATTGAGATTGAAAGCCGATGGAGTTACAAGGGAACCAAAGCCTATGGAGGACTATGATGAGAGCGATTCAAGAAAGATGACATTAAACTACCAAGCAATGAACATTCTTTGTTGTGCGTTGGTCGTCAATGAATACAATAGAGTGATGGAATGTGATTCCGCTCATGAAATGTGGAAACTACTTCAAATCACTCATGAAGAAGAAAGAGTAAATGTGTGCTTCATGGCAATAAATGATGAGGTACAATCCACTCCTTCTACCTCTACTTCTTATGATGATGATATTGATGATCCTAGTGAATTACTTGTTGAGATGTATGGAGAATTAAAAAAGGCTTCGAAAAAGAATAAGGAAATGAAACTCAAAATTAATGAGTTATTGAATGAAAATTCAAAATTATTTTGTGAGAACAAAAAACTTCTTGAATCTATTGATTGTTTAAATATTGAAAAAGAAGTTTTGAATGTTTCTTTACATAACATATCTCTTGAAAATAAATCTCTTTGTACAAAAGTTTCTTCTCTTGAAAAATGCTTAGTGATCATGAAATTTTGAAAAAGAAAGTTGATGATCTTACATTATGTGTTGAAGAATTTACAAATGGAAGAGACAGTCTTGACAAACTACTTGGATCTCAAAGATCTTCTCTTGTCAAAAATAGTCTTGGTTACAATTATGTCAATAATGTGCCTAAACATAACAACTTCTTTGTTAGAGCTACTTCTACTTCCATGTCTCATACTTGTTGTACTTATTGTGGAAAACATGGACATAAAGTCACCAAATGTTATGTTAAAAGAAAAGTGGAGAATGGTGTAAAAACCATTTGGAGAGTTAAGAGAATTATTACTAACCCTCACGGACCCAAGAAAGTATGGGTACCAAAGGATACTTCCTCTCCTTTATTGCAGGTACACTTTAATTCAAACTCAAGCACCACTAAGCAGTACATTGATGATGTTGGCTTAAAGAATAACAGAAAACATCTCATTCATAATCAAGGTCAAAGCAACCGATGAAGAATTTGTTTTTGAGACAAGAAGAAAGGAAGAATTCTTGGAGTAACCAATGTTGGTAAAGGTTCCTCTCTTCTTTTTAAACAAATGTGGCTTATTGCTGATTTGAACTTTAACTTGCTTAGTATTAGCCAATTGTGTGACAATGGATAAGAAGTTAAATGCCAACATATGAAGTTTTAGTTGAGCATTCTTTGTTGTTAAGATTTAAAGATTTGCCAACCATGACTTACCAATTGCTTCTATGAAATTGATTAGATAACATTGATAATGTGGAATTAAATTAATTGTTGATATGTTCTTGAAGTTGACTATATGTCATGATAAGATGAATAAAATAGCCATGATTGACTATCTATGCATTTGGTTTACCAAAATCATCTTCTTAAAACTCTACAAAAGGGTTTGGATGTAGACCATAAATTCGGTCGTCCGAATTTATATGACAATATGACATTTTGTGATTTTGATCAATTACTTGCAAAATTTTTCATTATGTGTTTTATCATGATAAGCTTGAATGTCTTGTGGCTTACGATAATGATGGACATTCTTGGCATAGAAGATTTGGTCAGTGAATATGGATTTGTTGAACAAACTTTCCTCTCAAGATTTAGTTGGAGGATTGCTAAAAATGTGTTTTGAGAAAATTGTCTTCAAGACACTTGTCAATATGGAAAATGAACTAGAGAATTTTTTTAAACACATGAAAATTCATTTAGACCTCAAAACATCTTGAGCTTGATTCATATGGATTGATTTGGACTTATGAGAAACTCTAGTATTGATAACTTGAAGTATGCCTTAGTAGTAGTTGATGATTTTTCAATATTCACTTTAGCATTCTTCTTTGCTCAAAAGGATGAAGTGTTTCATAAGTTTTTTTTTAAAAAAAAACTATTCAAAAAGTCTAAACCTCCTTTGAGTGAAAATTGATTTTCATTAGAAGTGATAATGAGAGATTTTACAAACAAGTCTTTACAAATTTTGTTTTGAAAATTGAATTTCATAAAATTGTTTCAACTGCAAAAACCCCCCACAATAAAATGGTGTTATTAAAAGGAAAATTTGAACTTTGTAAAAAAATTGGCTAGGTCCATACTTTGTGAAAATTCTTCTTCAAAAATATTTTTGGTTCAAAGTTGTAAACATCACATGCAATGAAAAATAGAATTATTTTAAGATCATTTTGAAGGAAAACATCTTTTGAATTCTCTTTTATAAAATGCCTAAAATTTCATATTTTAAAGTGTTTAGTTATAAATGTCTTATTCTGAATACTTGTGAAAACATACTTAAATTTGATAGAAAATTGGATGTAGATATATCTCTTAACTATTCTTCTAACAAAAAAGGCCTATAGAGTTTATAATGAAAAGAATCTTATATGATGAGGAAACCATTCATGTTTATTTTTGATGAATCTTACATTCACTTGGGAAAGAAAAGATGAAGATGATGTAGGTACATCTATGAATGAATATCAAAGTCATCTTCAAGCACCAACTTTGGAGAATCATACCAATGAGGAAGAAATGATAGAACAAAATCAAGATGACCAACCTAGTGGTAACCAAGAGCTTTCAAAGAACTTATGATATCCACAAAGGTCACCCTAAGGAGCAAATCATTGGTGATATCTCCCAAGGAGTAAAAATAAGGCGGTATTTTATCAATAACTTTATTCTTTTATTTCATATGAGCCTAAAAGTATTGATGATGCCTTGTGTGATGATTTTTGGATTATTGCTATGCAAGAGTTGAAAGATACAATATTTTGGATATTCCTAAATCTCATGATCATTCTATTATTGGAACTAAATGGTTTTTAGAAATAAACTTATTGAATCCGGAGAAGTTGTTAGAAACAAGGTTAGACTTGTTGCCTAAGGATTCAATCAAGAAGAGGAAATTGATTATGATATGAAACCTTTGTTCCGAATGCTAGACTTGAGTCCATAAGAATGCTTTTGACTTGTACTCGCTTTAAGTTATTTCAAATGAATGTCAAAAGTGCTTTTCTAAATGGTTCTATTGAGGAAGTGGTTTATATGGAACAATCACCCGGTTTTGCTCATGAAAAGTTTCCTAACCATATTTTCAAACTATCCTAAATTTTGAATGGTTTAAAACCAGCCCCTAGTTTCCTTGAGTAGTTTCCTTCTTTCAAAAGATTTTCAAGAGGAAAACTGAAACTACCCTTTTATAAAATCCTCATGCAACAATGATCTATAACTTGTCCGAATACATGATACAATTTTTTGTGCTTCTAATACTTCTGTGCTTCTAATACTTCACTTTGTGATGTGTTTTCCAAGTTGATGCAAAGTAAAATTGAAATAAACATGATAGGAAAACTCAATTTCTTTCTTGGCCTACAAATCAAGCAAACCAAGGATGGCACTTTTATGAATCAAGTTAAGGTATAAGCATCCATAAGTTTATCAACTATGCTTGACAAGAATAAAATGGTTTCATAGGAGTAGTCAACTCTATTTGACAGCAAGTAGAGCCAATATTATATTTGCCATGTGCTTGTGTACTAGATTTCATCTTGTCCTAAAGAGTTTCATTTGATTGTTGTTAAATACATTCTCTATTAACTTATTGATACTCCAAGTCATTATGGTATATTTCAAATGTGTGGCTATGTTATGTGATAACACTAATGCAATAAATTTGATCATCATACTATTCAATAAACTAGGACAAAACATATTGAGATCATACTTCATCTCATTAGAGATCATTCTACTAAGGGTAATATTTGTTTAAAGCATGATTGCACTAATGAACAAATTAATGATATTCTTACTATGCCATTAGCCGAAGAAAGGTTTGACCAATCTTGGAAGTAGCTTAGAGAATTCAAAATCCAATAACTAATAAGTGTATTCAAGTGTTGTAGCTTCAGGTGAGGACAAAGATGCCTAGCATGGGAAAAGGAAAGAGAAAAGCCAAAGAAAGAGAAGAAGGATTAGTGATCAATGAACCAAGGAAGGTTCATGTTTTGCAAAGCATGTCATGGCTGGATAGATTTGTCAAAGTGGAGGCTGCTACTGAACTTGATAATTGGACGAAAGGAACCATATGATAAATCCAAGTTACAAGGTGGATATCATCAAACTATCTGGAATGGGTAATATACTTTTATCTTTCAATGATGTGAGCTGAACTAGTTTTCTTGTGTTTGATGAATGCTATTACCTTCCTTAGTTTATGAAGTTTATGCAAATATTAAGGAAGACAAAGTTGAGCAAATTGGTAATTAAGCTATTCAGTAGTATTCTTCAAGAATATCACAAGTTAATTTTTGAGATTGATAATGCACTGCTCAATAGAATTTGTGATGTTGAGGATGTTGGCTTTAGGCATTATTCTTCCGGGGAACATTGTTTTATAAGTAAGTTATACTCACATGAAAGGATTGAAAATGCCTGTACAAATGGTAGACAATTTAGGTTCATTAGGAAGGGTTATGAATCACATGATTACCACCATGATCATCACTAATTTTGGACATAAATCATCCATTGGAAATATGCATATGGTAATTATGCTTGCCTTACTTGAGCATAAACTTTGGATTCATGGCATTGAAGCATATGATTAGTGCAAGAAAAACAGCCAACAAAGCCTTACCTTATGGGAGATTATTAACAAGGATCTTCAAATACTTCCAAGTCAAACTTCCCATAAGAGGACAAACTTTCAAGAGTGGAGAAATCTACACAAATGATTCTCTTAATAGTATGCGTTAGTTCTTGATGAGAATGGAATATGGAGAACAAAAGTAGAAACTCTTTTAAGAAGAGAAGAGGTTGAAGAAACTGAAGAGGTTGAGGAAGAAGAAGAAGAAGAAGAAATATTGGCAAGGGAAATGAAGACAAAGAGGAGGCATGACTCATTTAGTGAGGGGGAGCAACCCACCCAAAAGAAGACTATTTGAAGAGGTACTCTCTATTGAAGGAAAAGAAGTTGAAGATGAAAATCTCACTAGAGGTGATACCATAGTTGCCAAGGTGTTTCAAGAAATATTGGACAACCATATAGAGGAAATGAAGAAGATGGACAAATTCTTCAAGTCTTTTTGCTCTGATAATTCTTGGCAAATTTGATGGTTTAGAAGCTAGAGTCAAGAATATGGAAGAAGACTTGAGAAAGATTTCTCAAGTGGTTTTAAATGGTTCAAGTTCCTATAAAGCCCAAGAGAACAAGCAAGAAGAAGGAGGTGAAGGAAGTTTAACAAAGTCAAAGCACAAATCCATCACCAATATCCTTCAGCCAAGAGAGGAAAATATGGTTCAAAGAAAGAAGATCCAAAGACCCTCTCAAATTGGTAGCTTTCCAAAGCAGAACTACACGGGCAAGGAGTCAACAAATGAAGGACCCCATCATATAGAGCTCAAGGGAGACATGGCCATCATAACAAACAAATTTGGAAGTGAAGACCATGAAACACATCCAAGACTAAGCCTTTCTATCCCTAAACTCTATTTTGATGCTTATTTTAGTTTATTCCTTGATGCACATGTTATGCTTTAATATTGAAATTACTTGTGCCTATCTAGTCATTATAATGATTTGAAGCTCAATGCATGAAATCCTTATGATAAGAGCTTCTTTTGTTTCACTTTTTCTGTCCAAGTATTCTTACCCCAAGTTTAATCATTGCTAAAAAGGGGGAGAAGAAGTTGATAATATATTGCTTATTGTATTATTATTGAAGATACTACATAATGCTTATTGCTATTAGGATAATAATTATTTGACTAGAGAATTGCTGAATATTGCCAATATACAGTTTATGAGAATTGGCTAATATATTACTAAATTGCCAAATGAGGTTTAGTCCATATACTGCTTATATGTGATACATGCTGTCTCACTTTCATTAACCCCATCTTTGATTGATGACAAAAGGGGGAGAAGAAATGTGATGACAAAATGTGTGAAAATGAGAAATAGCAGTGGAATTCCTCATGCATGAATAGAAAATGTGTGAATTTTCTGAAAATCCATGCATATGTCAAGGGGGAGAAAGAACAAAATATGCTATGTGTTTGTTGTACTGCAATTGCTTGATGTAATTGTGATGTGTAATGTAAATATGCTATGAATGTGTACTGTGAAACTAATTGGTTGCATTTGAAATGGTTTAAATGATTGTTTTCTGAGATTTTGAAAATGGTTAAGTTGGGATTGTGAAGTTTTTTTCATGGTTCTTGACTTGACCTATGACTTTACATTACATCATGAAAACAATTAAATACATGAGTTTTGTGGTTTTGCAAAGCTAAACTAAGTGTTATTGTAGCTATACATATTTGAGTACTTCTATAGTTCATTTGAAAATGCAAAATCACCTTTTCAACTTGTTTCCAAAAATTTGGACTTGAAATTCGGATGCAGACTAAAAAATTCGGACGCATCAAGATCTTCTTGTCAAAAATATCTTTTCTGTTGTTCAAATTGTTTGAAAACTATTTTAATCCTTCCTATCATATTTGAACAATCTTAGAAAAGCTTATTTTCAAAAATTAAAGTTGTTATCTCACATATTTTACATTTTGGATTTGAAATCTTAAAATTTGGATGCATGATTCAAAATTCGGATGCATGATTCAAAAATTCGGATACATCCATATTTTGTTGCCACAATGTGCTCTTTTGTTGTTCAAATTGATTCAAATATGTTTTAATCTCTTTCATTATGTTTGAACAACCTTAGGAACACTTTATTTCACTTTAAACATTCATTATATTGAATTTATTGCAGTTTGGACTTAAGATTTAAAAATTCGGATGCAAGATCAAAAAATTCGGATGCATGCATATTTTGTTGCCAAAATATGCTCTATTGTTGTTCAAATTGATTCAAACTTGTTTTAATATCTTCCACTATGTTTGAACAACCTTAGGAAAGCTTATTTTCAAAAGTTGAAGCTTTCATTTCACTTATTTTTCAATTCGGATTTGATATGTCAAAATTCGGATGCATAGCATCTCAAGTCCAAACTAGTTGAAAAATGAGCACAATCTAAGGGGGAGCAATGTTAATCTTTTCTGACCTTTAATACCTCTCTTAGAAGTTGTCTTAATGCTTAAATGCTATATCTTCTATCCTAATTGTTGGAAGGAAGGAGGTTAATGGAGGTTGGTTGGGTCATAGGCTCATATTGAGCCTTTTGTATGTCAATGTGTTAAATTGGTTATTTTCTATCATTGACATTAATACTTCTTTGTACTACATTGTTTAAATCTATCAAATTTTGCATCAAAGTTTGTCATCATCAAAAAGGGGGAGATTGTTAGCCCTAAGGGCAAATCATGTAGTTATGATTAGTTTTGATTAATGGTGGGGGGTTTGGCATAGACCCCTACCTGTTTATTAACAATGGTAATTAATTTACAATGAAAGAGAAACTAAAAGAAAACACCAAATAGTAGGCAAAACAGAAAGATAAGCCAATAGTATAAATAGCAAGATCCTAATTAACTCCGTAGATTTGGAACTCCTTGCTTATCTAGGATGAGAGGTCCTCGGGCAGCTTGCGGTAGTTGATCCACAGCATATATATAGGAAGTACCAGCGTCGATATACCCTTGATTGGCCAAGGCTTCTGCAACCACATTTGCTTCTCGGTAAACATGTGAAAAGGAAAAATTCTTGCCTTTGGTGAGTGAGAGAATATGACGCAAAGTATACCTAAATCTCCAAGCGGGCCTATGTTTAGCAAGAACTGAGTTAAGTAATAGTAGAGAGTCTGTTTGGACTGCCACATAAGAATACTGTAGTGATAGACATAGTTTTACACCCAAAAGTAATCCCTGCAACTCTGCCTCAAAATTAGTTCGGATGCCAATATAGGAGTAAAAGGCAGCAATAAAGTTTCCATTGGATGTTCTAAGAACTCCTCCGACCGATGAATTCCCTGGATTTCCCTTTGAAGCCCCATCAATATTCAAGATTACTTGATCCGGATCATAATCTTGCTTCCATTTCACTACAAGTGGATGGCGATGTTTTTTCGGAGTGAGCGGATGCATAGGAATGCCAAAAATAGATAAGGCCGAGACAAAGCCCTTTGCATGAGCTAATGATAGGAGGTAACCCAAAATAAGGGTGATCCTTGAAGTTGTGATTCAAGGTTGTTTGAGATATAAAACCATTGTGTGTGGTGAGCCTTGTTTGTAAAAGTTACTAGAAGAGGTTGAGAGTCTAAAACCATAGTGTGGTGAGCCTCTCTTGTAATTTGTAAACCTGAGCATATAGTGGACTGGTTGAAATCCTTAAGTGTAGGTTTAAGGTAGTGGACGTAGATCTTGAGGACCGAACCACAATAATTTACTTGTGTTCTTTGATCTTACTTTCTTGTATTGCTGTGCTATAAATTGCTTATAACTTGACTCATATAATTTGTTCTTTACTTAGACGTATAAAAGGTTTTAATTTTTGAAAATTAGCCAAATACCTAATTCACCCCCCTCTTAGGTATTTCAATTGGTATCAGAGCTAGAACTTCTTTGTGTGGTTTGACAACCTAGAAGACAAAGATCCTATGGCTAATATTTCAAACCTACCTTACTTAGAAGGATCATCTACAAATTACACTTTTTGGAAGACTAGAGTTAAAATATATATTTATTCTATCAATTTTGATTTGTGGAACATAGTTGAGAAAGGTCCTTATGTCCCAATGAAAATGAGAGCAGATGGAGTAACCTCAGAACCCAAATCCACTGATGAATTCGACGAGCATGATTCAAGGAAAATGACATTAAACTATCAGGCCATGAATATATTAAGTTGTGCATTAGATGTTACTGAATACAATAGAGTTAGTGGGTGTGATTCTACTCATGATATGTGGAGATTACTCCAAATTACACATGAAGGTACTAATCAAGTTAAAGAATCTAATCTTGCTATGCTTGTTAGAGATTATGAGTTGTTTACCATGAAACAAGGTGAAAATATTAGTGATATGTTTACAAGGTTTACTAACATTTTTAATGGCTTGAAAGCTTATGGTAAAAGCTATACTATGGGAGAGTAAAACAGGAAGATTATGGATGCTCTGCCAAAATCCTGACAGCCAAAGACACTTGCTATTGAGGATCCAAAGATCTAAAAACTCTTCCTCTTGAAGAGCTTATGGGATCACTACTCACTCATGAAATGAAGATGAAACGGTTGAATGACAAGGAAGATGAAGAAAAGGGAAGAAAAGGAGTTGTACTCGATGTTTCAAATCACTTGAGTGAACAAGAACTATCTTCAAGTGAAGAAGATGGAGGAAACAGTGGAGAAGAAGAGATTGCAATAGCAGTGAGGAAGTTCAAGAGATTCTACAAAAAAGAGTTTCTCAAGAAAGGAAGAAAGCTAATCAAGAAGAGTGGACAATCCTCATCCTATAAACCTCAATGTTTTGAATGCAAGAGCACTGAGCATCTTATTGCTGATTGTCCAAAGTGTTAGAGAGGGAAAGAGACAGCAAAAACAGAAAGAAATCTGCCAAGAAAGGAAAAGGATTAGCTGGAATGTGGGATCTATAAGAAAGCGGGGATGACAGTGAAGGGAAGGCACTATAAATTGCTTGTGTTCATTGGTCTACATTTGTTATATTGCTTTGCCATAAATTATTTCTCTCTTGTCCATATCATTTGTTATTGATCTATACATATAAAAGGTTTGAATTTGCAAAAATTATCCAAATACCTAATTCACCCCCCTCTTAGGTATTTCAATTGGTATCAGAGCTAGAACTTCTTTGAGCTAGAACTTATTGATGGTTTAAAGTATAATTTACTTAGCATTAGTCAATTATGTGACAATGGTTGCAAACTAGAGTTTAAATGTGATACGTGTACTATTCTTGATAGTGCAAGTAATAAAACTATATTTGTTGCTAAAAGAGTTAGTAATATATATGTGCTATATCTTGATGAGCTTATAACTAATGATATTAAATGTCTTGCCATTCATGACAATGATGGATTTTTATGGCATAGAAGATTAGGACATGTGAGCATGAATTTATTGAACAAACTTTCTACTCAAGAACTAGTTAGAGGATTACCAAAAATGCATTTTGATTAAACTCATATTTGTGATACTTGTCAATATGGAAAACAATCAAAAACATCTTTCAAATCAAAGAAAATGGTTTCTACCTCAAAGCCTCTTGAACTAGTTCACATGGACTTATTTGGACCTATGAGGACTACTAGTCTTGGTGGTAAAAGATATGCTTATGTGATTGTTGATGATATCATTTTTGGTGCTACTAATACTTCCCTTTGTGAAGAGTTTGCTAAAACTATGCAAAATGAACTTGAGATGAGCATGATGGGAGAACTAAGTTTCTTCCTTGGACTGTAAATTAATCAATCAAGCAAAGTATACTAAGGAGCTATTGAAAAGGTTTGGAATGGATAAAGAAAAAGGAATAAGTACTCCAATGAGTTCATCAACTAAACTTGATAAAGATGAGAAAGGTAAGAGTATTGATGAGAAATTATATAAAGGTATGATCGGAAGCTTACTCTATCTCACAGCTAGTAGACCAGATATTATGTTTGCTGTATGTTTATGTGCTAGATTCCAATCATGTCCTAAAGATTCTCAACTAATTTCTGTCGAACGAATTTTTCGTTATTTGATTGATACTCATGACTATGGCCATTGGTTTTCAAAAACTTCATCTTTTGAACTTATTGGATATTCTGATGCAGATTATGCTGGTTGTAAAGTTGAACGTAAAAGCACAAGTGGTCATTGTCAATTTCTTGGTAGTTGTCTTGTATCTTGGTTCAGTAAAAAGCAAGCTTGTGTGTCTTTATCCACTGCAGAAGCTGAATACATAGCTGCAGGTAGTTGTTGTGCACAATTGCTATGGATGCAGCATACCTTACTTGATTATGGTCTTAAATTCAATTGTGTGCCCATACTATGTGATAATACTAGTGCCATCAACTTGAGCATAAATCCCATCCAACATTCTAAGACTAAGCATATAGAGATATGTTAGCCCTAAGGGCAAATTATATAGTTTTGATTAATGACAAATATTAATGAGGACTAAAATGTTTGATTATTGTGTGATAGGTTCTGTAATTTGAGAAGTATGAAGTCTCATTGCTTTGCAGCAAAAGTTCAAGAACAACTTCATTTAAGCAAGTATTTGAAGTTTGAAGAATGTTGTTCTAAAGATGATCAAAAGGCATTGAAGACTTGAAGTGTAGAGTGCATTTAACTTTTAGGTAAATTTCTATGTAAACTCTACACTTGCATGTCTTGGTTATCATTGAATGCATAAGAGAGCATAAAAATAGTCTTATAATCTTAAAAGGCTTTGAATGAATCTTTCTATAAGATATGTTTATAAACTTCATATGTTCATGTGTTTCAAGCTTAAATATAGTTAAATAAGTTTTCTATATATATCAAATGTTTTTCAAACTCATTGAAGTTATATCTCAAATGATTTTACAAAGTTTGAAAATACTTTCAAAAAATTCGGTCGTCCGAATTTTGTAGCAAAAGTTTGCTACTATTCTTCCAGAGAAATTCGGAAGAAGATTCGGACGTAGCCAAAAAATTCGGTCGTCCGAATTTTTGGCCTTCAGCATGGTCACTGTTCTTCCAGAGAAATTCGGAAGAAGATTCGGACGCAGCAAAAAAATTCGGTCGTCCGAATTTTTGTTCTCAGCATGGTTACTATTCATCCAGAGAAATTCGGACGAAGATTCGGACGCAGCCAAGAAATTCGGTCGTCCGAATTTTCTGAAACTAGCCGTTACTAGCCGTTTTATGAACGTTTTAACAGATTTTCAAATTCTATAAAAGCTATAAACATGCAAATTTTTGTAACTCTTGAAATCTTGAAAACTCCAAGCATTCAAAAGCATTTAGCAAACATTTCTTAAGCTCTCTTATGTCTTGTGCATTCAATTGATCCATCAAAAGACATCAAAGTGTGAAGGTGCAAATTTGTGTAATATCTACCATCAAGTGGTAACTTCTACACATTCTTCTTTACTTATTCAATTGTATTGATCTACTAGCTCTAGCAAGGTTATCTTGATAACATAAAACCCTTTAGATAAGGGTAATCCTTGAAGTTGTGATTCAAGGTTGTTTGAGATATAAACCATAGGTTGGTGAGCCTTGTATTGTAAGAAATTACTAGAAGAGGTTGTGAGTGTAAAACCAAAGTGTGGTGAACCTCTCTTGTAATTTGTAAACCTGAGCAATTAGTAGATTTGTTGAAATCCTTAAGTGTGAGCTTAAGGTAGTGGATGTAGATCTTGAGGATCGAACCACTATAAATTGTTTGAGTTCTTTGCTATTGCTTTCATTATTATCTTGCTATCAATTATCTATAATTAGCTTACATAACTTGTTCTTGGTCTAAACGCATAAAAGGTTTAAGTTTGCGAAAAATATCTAAATACCTAATTCACCCCCCTCTTAGGTATTTCAAGATAAAACATCATTTCATTCGTGATCATGTGATTAAGAAAGATATATGTTTAGAATATATAAATACAAATGATCAAATTGCTGACATATTTACAAAGCATTTGGCTGAGGAAAGGTTCAATCACCTAAGAAGACTCTTAGGAATTTCAAGATTCAATGACTAATGTGTGTATTGAAGTTTTGGTGAATACAGGAAATTTTCGATTCAAAATTCAGATGACCGAATTTTCTGAACTGAATAAATAGAAACTTTCGATCGAAAATTAGGACGCAGACATGAAAAATCGGTCGTCCGAATTTTACGGACTTGACCCTTTAAATGAAGATTAAACAATCTTCTCAACACTTCAACTTTCGAATTTCACATCCTTTTTAAAACCTCTCATACCCATTCACATCCGAATCAAAATCCCTTCAAAATCACACATTCTCATCTCGTTTTTCTTTCATTTTTAAACTTTTAGCCCTAATTTCATACAGAAAACCAATCCTTCTCAAGAGAAAATATCATGGTGAGAACTAAGAAGCCAAATGTTGAGAAAGGAAAAGGAAAGGCTAAGGAAGGAGATGGAGACTCAATCCTCAATCAGTCAAGAAGAATTCGTATTCCTCAAACACAATCTGGGGTTGACAGGTTTGTCTCAATTAAATCTACTCATGAATTTGATGAATGGAATAAGAGCAGTAGAAAAATCATTCCTGGATATAAGGTGGATATTGATAAACTGTCAAGCATGAAAATTGTCCTATCTTATTTCAATGATATTGGTTGGAGTAGTTTGCTATTCATTGATGAAGAATACTATCCTACTTTGATTTATGAATTCTATGCAAACTTGAAAGAGGAGAGAATTGAGATGATAGGAGATAATGTGATACAATGGTATTCATCTAGAGTATCACAAATAGACATTGAATTCAATGAAGGATTGATAAATAGAATTTGTGGAGTGGGTGACGATGGAGCTAGATATTATTCACCATCCATGCATTGCTATGATCGTGAACTCTTCACATATGTTAGATTTGAAGAAACATTTACCAATGGAAGAGAGTTTAGAGCTCTAAAGGAAAGGAAAATCAAGAACTTGGATGCTAGAGGTAGAGTGTTGTATCACATGGTAACTACAATGGTTGTTCCTAATTTTGGACACAAGTCATCAGTTGGAAATATGCATATGGTAATCATGTTAGCCTTGCATGAGCATAGAAGAATGAACTTTGGGTATATAGCCTTGAAACACATGATTGCAGCAAGAAAAACAATAAACAAGGCATTCCCATTTGGAAGGTTATTAACTAGAATCTTTAAGCATTTTAAGATCAAACTTCCGGGAAGAGGGCAAGCCTTTAAGAGTGGTGAAATTTACACTAATGAAACTCTTAGGAGAATGCAATTAGTTCATGATGAAGATAATGTATGGAGGACAAAAAGAGAAACCCCTCCGAAAAGAATAGAAAGAGAGAGAATCATAGAAAGTGAAGAGGAGGAAGAAGAAGAGGATGAAAAGGAAACCCTTGCTAGGGAAATGAAAACAAAAAGAAAGCATGACACCTCAAGTGAGGGGGAGCAACCTCCAACAAAAAGGAGACTGTTTGAAAAGAAACTGGAATTGGGTCAAGTGGTAAAGGAGTAACTAGAGGTGACACCATTATAGCCAAAGCATTCCAAGAAGCCTTGAACAATCATGTCAAGGAAATGGAGAAAATGTATAAGTTCTTTGAGTCATTTGCTCCAATGGTTCTTGGAAAATTAGATGGACTGGAGAATAGAGTAAAGCACATTGAAGAAATCCTTATGAGAAACACTCAAAGTGGTGAAGGATCCTCTAAGCCTCAAGATGGTGAAATACCTAAGAGGGGGGGGGGGGTGAATTAGGTATTTAGCTAATTTTCGCAAACTTAAACCTTTTAAGCGTTTAGACCAAAAACAAGTTATGTAAGCTAATTATAGATAATTGATAGCAAAACAATAATGAAAGCAATAGAAAAGAACTCAAACAATTTATAGTGGTTCGATCCTCAAGATCTACGTCCACTACCTTAAGCTCACACTTAAGGATTTCAACAAATCTACTAATTGCTCAGGTTTACAAATTACAAGAGAGGTTCACCACACTTTGGTTTTACACTCACAACCTCTTCTAGTAATTTCTTACAATACAAGGCTCACCAACCTATGGTTTTATATCTCAAACAACCTTGAATCACAACTTCAAGGATCACCCTTATCTAAAGGGTTTTATGTTATCAAGATAACCTTGCTAGAGCTAGTAGATCAACACAATTGAATAAGTAAAGGAGAGTGTGTAGAAGTTACCACTTGATGGTAGATATTACACAAATTTGCACCTTCACACTTTGATGTCTTTGGATGGATCAATTGTATGCACAAGACATAAGAGAGCTTAAGAAATGTTTTCTAAATGCTTTTGAATGCTTGGAGTTTTCAAGATTTCAAGAGTTACAAAAATTTGCATGTTTATGGCTTTTATAGAATTTGAAAATCTGTTAAAACGTTCATAAAACGGCTAGTAACGGCTAGTTTCAGAAAATTCGGACGACCGAATTTCTTGGCTGCGTCCGAATCTTCGTCCGAATTTCTCTGGATGAATAGTAACCATGCTGAGAACAAAAATTCGGACGACCGATTTTTTTTTGCTGCGTCCGAATCTTCTTCCGAATTTCTCTGGAAGAACAGTGACCATGCTGAAGGCCAAAAATTCGGACGACCGAATTTTTTGGCTGCGTTCGAATCTTCTTCCGAATTTCTCTGGAAGAATAGTAGCAAACTTTTGCTACAAAATTCGGACGACCGAATTTTTTGAAAGCATTTTCAAACTTTGTAAAATCATTTGAAATATAACTTCAATGAGTTTGAAAAACATTTGATATATATAGAAAACTTTATTAACTATATTTAAGCTTGAAAAATATGAACATATGAAGTTTATAAACATATCTTATAGAAAGATTCATTCAAAGCCTTTTAAGATTATAAGACTATTTTTATGCTCTCTTATGCATTCAATGATAACCAAGACATGCAAGTGTAGAGTTTACATAGAAATTTACCTAAAAGTTAAATGCACTCTACACTTCAAGTCTTCAATGCCTTTTGATCATCTTTAGAACAACATTCTTCAAACTTCAAATACTTGCTTAAATGAAGTTGTTCTTGAACTTTTGTTTCAAAGCAATGAGACTTCATACTTCTCAAATTACAGAACCTATCACACAATAATCAAACATTTTAGTCCTCATCAATATTTGTCATTAATCAAAACTATATAATTTGCCCTTAAGGCTAACAATCTCCCCCTTTTTTATGATGACAAACTTTGATGCAAAATGTGATAGATTAAAACAATGTAGTACATAGAAGTATTGATGTCAATGATAGAAAATAACCAATTTAGCACATTGACATTACAAAAGGCTCAATATGAGCCTATGACCCAACCAACCTCCATTTGCCTCCTTCCTTCCAACTCAACTAGAATAGAAGGTATAATATTTAAGCATTTAGAAAAGATTCTAAGAGAGGTTTTAAGGTTGTAAAAGTTTAACAATACTCCCCCTTAGATTGTGCTCATTTTTCAACACATTTGGACTAGAGATATCATGCGTCCGAATTTTTTGCATAGCGAGTCCAAACTTTAAAATAAGTAAAATGAAAGCTGCAAATTTTGTAAATAAGCTTTCCTAAGGTTGTTCAAACATAGAGGAAGGGATTAAAACCAGTTTGAATCAATTTGAACAACAATAGAGCACATTTTGGCAACAAAATATGCATGCATCCGAATTTCAGAACATGCATCCGAATTTTCTGATCTTGCATCCGAATTTTTAAATCTTCAGTCCAAAAATTATAATAACTTCAATATAATGAATGCCTAAGGTTGTTCAAACATACTAGAAGAGATTAAAACAGATTTAGATCAATTTGAACAACAATAGAATACTTTTTGGTAACAAGTTATAGCTCATGCATTCAAATGTTTTCATAGAGTTTTCATAGAGTAACAATTCAAGAGCAAGTTATTCATTTACAGAAAATACACAGAAAACATCTATAGGATGCATATAAAAAAAATTCATATGTAGAAAAATTCATTATCTCATCACATAGCAGTTTTTCACACTCACATAGCAGTTTTTCACACATTTTGTCATCCTCATTTTTTCTCCCCCTTTTGTCATCAGTCAAAGATGGGGTCAATGAAAATGAGATTAACAATTTAACACATAAAGGAAGCTCTCATCACTGAGATTTCATCATTGAGCTTCACTATTACAGAAGATGCAAGAAAAATTCTGAAGAAGATTATAACATTAGATGCATAATTAAAAATTTAAGTAACTTAAAGCAGTAAATAGAATGGAAGAGATGCTTAGTCTTGTGATGTTGATGAAGAGGCTCTGCTAATCCCTTTCTTGATGGCCAAGTGCTTCACTCTTCCTTGGCTGAATGAAATGTGTGACGGTGAGACAATTTCAGCTTGAGCTACTTGGCTTCCTGCCTTTTGTGGTTCTTCTTCTTCTTCTTCTTGTTCACGCCACTGTCTCATCATCTCCTCCTTGGTCATCCCCATCATCACTGTCATTATCTTTGTCTTTCTTATCTTTCTCTTCATCATCTTCCTCATTTCTATCTTGAGGCCTAGAGGGTCCTTCACCACTTTGAGTATTTCTCATTAGGATTTCCTCAATGTGTTTCACTCTACTCTCTAGTCCATCTAATTTTCCTAGAACCATTGGAGCAAATGATTCAAAGAACTTATACATCTTCTCCATTTCCTTGACTTGATTGTTCAAGGCCTCTTGGAATGCTTTGGCTATTATGGTGTCACCTCTAGTTATTCCTTCACCACTTGACTCATCTTTAGTTTCTTCTTCAACTACCCTTCTTTTTGTTGGTGGTTGCTCCCCCTCACTTGAAGTGTCATGCTTTCTTTTTGTCTTCATTTCTCTTGCAAGGGTCTCTTCCTCATCTTCATCATCTTCATCCTCCTCCTTTTCCTCTTCTACACTTTCAGTCATTTCCTTTCTTCCTAATCTTTTTGGAGAGGATCCTCTTTTTGTCTTCCATAATCCATCATCATCAAGGATAAGCTGCATTCTCTTAAGAGATTCATCAGTGTATATTTCTCCACTTTTAAAAGCTTGTCCTCTTCCTGGAAGTTTAATCTTAAAATGCTTAAAGATCTTGGTTAACAGTCTTCCATAGGGGAATGCCTTGGTTACTGTTTTTCTAGCAGTAATCATGTGTCTTAAGGCTATATATCCAAAGTTGAATTTCCTCTGTTCATGCAGGGCCAACATTAATACCATATGCATATTCCCTACTGATGATTTATGTCCAAAGTTAGGAACTATCATAGTAGTTACCATGTGATGCAATACCCTACCTCTAGCATCCAAATTCTTGATTTCCCTCTCTTTTATAGATCTAAACTCTCTTCCATTTGTAAATGCTTGTTCATATGTAAAGAGTTGACGATCATAGCAATGCATTGAGGGTGCATAATATTTAGCCCCACTGTCACTTACCCCACAAATTCTGTTAATCAGATCTTCACTTAATTCAATATCAACTTGGGATACTCTAGTTGAATACCATTGTATCCTATCATCCCCAACAATCTCAGTTCTTTCTTCCTTTAGGTTTGCATAGAATTCATATACCAAGGTGGGATAAAAATCTTCATTAATAAACAACAAACTACTCCATCCAACATCATGGAAACAAGACAAAACCATATCCATACTAGATAGTTTATCAACATCCACCTTATATCCAGGAATAATCTTTCTACTATTCTTATTCCATTCATCAAATTCATGAGTAGATTTGATAGAGATAAACCCTGTCAACTCAGATTGTGTTTGAGGAATGCGAATCCTTCTTGGTTGATTGAGGATTGGGTCTCCATTTCCTTCCTTAGCCTTTCCTTTTCCTTTCTCAACATTGGGCTTCTTTGTTCTCACCATGATGTTTTCTCTTGAGAAGGGTTTGTTTTCTGTATGAAATTAGGGCTTAGAAGTTTAAAAATGAACGCAAATCGAGATGAGACTGTGTGAATTTGAAGAGATTTTGATTCGGACGTGAATGGGTATGAGAAGTTTTGAAAGGATTTAAAATTCGGAAGTTATAATGTTTGGAAGAAACCGTTCGATTTTCATTTAAATAGATGCATCCGCAAAATTCGAACGACCGAATTTTAGGTCTGCGTCCGAATTTTCGGTCGAAAGTTTCTGTCTCTTTGATTCAGAAAATTCGGTCGACCGAATTTTCTATCCTGCGTCCAAATTTTTGATCAATAAATCTCTGTTTTCATCACAACATTAATACACACATTAGTCATTGAATTTTGAAATTCCTAAGAGTCTTCTTAGGTGATTAAACCTTTCCTCGACCCAAAGGCTTTGTAAATATGTCGACAATTTGATCATTTGTGTTTACATGTTCTAAGCATATATCTTTCTTAATCACATGATCACGAATGAAATGATGTTTTATTTCTATATGCTTTGTCCTAGAATGTTGAATGGGATTAATGCTCAAATTGATGGCACTAGTGTTATCACATAGTATAGGCACACACGTAAATTTAAGACCATAATCAAGTAAAGTATGTTGCATCCATAATAATTGTGCACAACAACTTCCCTGCAGCTATGTATTCGACTTCAGTCGTGGATAAAGATACACAAGCTCGCTTTTTACTAAACCAAGACACTAGACAACTACCAAGAAATTGACAATGACCACTTGTACTTTTTACGCTCAACTTTACATCCCAAAGCATAGTCGACGATCGAATATCCAATAAGTTCAAAAGATGAAGTTTTAGAAAACCAAAGACCATAGTCATATGTGTCAATCAAATAACGAAATATTCGTTTGACAGAAATTAGATGAGATTCTTTAGGACATGATTGGAATCTAGCACACAAGCAAACAACAAACATAATATCTGGTCAACTAGCAGTGAGATAGAGTAAACTTCCAATCATACCTCTATACAATTTCTCATCAATACTTTTACCTTTCTCATCTTTGTCAAGTTTAGTTGATGAACTCATAGGAGTACTTATTCCTTTTGCTTGATTCATTCCAAATCTTTTCAATAGCTCCTTAGTATATTTTTCTTGATTGATGAAGACTCCATCCTTGGTTTGCTTAATTTGTAGTCCAAGGAAGAAACTTAGTTCTCCTATCATGCTCATCTCAAATTCATTTTGCATAGTTTTAGCAAACTCTTCACAAAGAGAAATATTAGTAGAACCAAAAATAATATCATCAACATAGATTTGTACAAGCAAAATATCATTTTTAGAAGATGTTTTAATAAAAAGAGTTGTGTCTACTTTTCCTTTAGTAAAACCTTTTGTGAGAAGAAAACCACTTAATCTTTCATACCAAGATCTTGGAGCTTATTTCAGTCCATATAGAGCTTTGGTTAGCTTATATACATAATTTGGAAATTTTTCATGGATAAAACCAGGAGGTTGTTCTACATAAACCTCTTCTTCAATAAAACCATTTAGGAAAGCACTTTTAACATCCATTTGAAAAAGTTTAAAACCTTTAAAGCAAGCAAATGCTAAAAGTATTCTTATAGATTCTAATCTGGCTACTGGAGCAAAGGTCTCATCATAGTCAATGCCTTCTTCTTGGTTGAAACCTTGAGCAACAAGTCTAGCTTTATTTCTAACTACTTCTCCTAGTTCATTTAACTTATTTCTAAAAACCCATTTTGTACCAATAACAGAATGATCATGAGGTCTAGGAACAAGAGACCAAACTCTATTTCTCTCAAACTGATTTAACTCTTCTTCCATAGCAATAATCCAGAAATTATCACACAATGTATCATCAATATTTTTTTGGTTCAATATGAGATAAAAGAGCGAAGTTATCAATAAAGTACCGCCTTGTTTTTACCCCTTGAGAGACATCACCAATGATTTGCTCCTTAGGATGACCTTTTGCATATGTGATATCTTTTGGAAGTTCTTGATCATTTCTTGATTGACCATCTTGTTCTTGCTCCATTATTTCTTCTTCTTTGGCATGATCTTCCATTGTGGGTGCTTGGTGTTGAGTATGATTTTCAACCATTGATGTACCTGTGTCATCTTCATTTCCTCTTTGAAGATAAATGTTAGATTCATCAAAGGTTACATGAATAGTTTCTTCAACACACAATGTTCTTTTATTATAAACTCTATATGCCTTTTTATTTGATGAATAACCAAGAAAAATTCCTTCATCTGATTTTCTATCAAACTTCCCAAGATAGTTGCTAGTGTTTAAAATGAAGCATTTACAACCAAAAACTTTGAAATAGACAATTGATGGAGTTTTGTCAAATAAGAGTTCAAAAGGTGTTTTTTCTTATAAAAGGTCTTAGTAAAACTCGTTCATGATATAACAAGCTGTATTAACAGCTTCTGCCCAAAAATACTTTGGTAATGAGTTTTCACAAAGCATTGATCTAGCCATTTCTTGTAAGGTTCTGTTTTTCCTTTCAACAACACCATTTTGTTGAGGTGTTTTGGCAGCTGAGAAATTGTGAGTAATAATACCATATTCATCACAAAATTTTGTAAAGTCTTGATTACAAAATTCTCTTCCATTATCACTTCTAATAGAAATCAGTTTGCAATCAAGAGAGGTTTGAACCTTTTTGAAGAGTTTTGAAAATTCATGAAATGTTTCATCTTTTTGTGCTAAGAAGATTACCCATGTAAATCTTGAAAAATCATCAACAATCACATAAGCATAGCTTTTACCACCAAGACTAGTAGTCCTCATAGGTCCAAATAAATCCATATGAATTAGTTCAAGAGGTTTTGTGGTAGAAACCATTTTCTTTGGTTTAAAAGATGTTTTTGATTGTTTTCCATATTGACAAGCATCACAAAGGTGAGTTTTATCAAAATGCAATTTAGGTAATCCTCTCACCAACTCTTGTGTAGAAAGTTTGTTTAATAAATCCATGCTTACATGTCCTAATCTTCTATGCCATAAAAATCCATCATTGTCATGAATGGCAAGACATTTAATATCATTTGTAATAAGCTCATCAAGATACAACACATATACATTACCAACTCTTTTAGCAACAAAGATAGTTTTGTTACTTGCATTGTCAAGAATAGTACAAGTATCACATTTAAACTCTACTTTGCATCCATTATCACATAATTGACCAATACTTAGTAAATTATACTTTAAATCTTCAATAAGTAATACTTTCTTGATAAGAGGAAAATAACCTTTACCAATGTTACCTATTCCAAGTATTTTCCCTTTCTTCTTATCTCCAAATGTGACAAAACCTTCACTTGTAGTTTGAAGTTCACTAACAAGTGATGCATTTCCAGTCATGTGCCTTGAGCATCCACTGTCAAGGAACCATTTAGTGGCACTTGATCTTGAGGCAAATTGTACCTATACCAAATTTGAAAGGGTGATTTTTGGTACCCATATTTTCTTGGGTCCAAGGGGGTTAGTAAAAGTTTCTTTGACCTTCCAAATGGTTTTGACACCACTTTCTACTTTTCTTTTGATAAAACATCTAGAAACCTTGTGTCCATGTTTACCACAATAAGTGCAGCAAATATGTGATCTAGAATGATAAGATTCTTTAACAAAAGATTTTCTCTGTTTTGGAGCAGAATAATCATGAATAAAACCAAGACCATGTTTTACAAATGAAGGTCTTTGATAGCCAAGTAATTTATTCAAATTTTCCCTTCCATTTGTAAATCTCTCAATGCATAAAGTTAGATCATTAACTTTCCTTTTTAGAAGCTCATGATCTTTTATCATTAACTCAAGAGAAATAATTCTAGTGCAAAGCTTTTTGTTTTCAAAAGATATATTTTGTATAGTTGTATTCAAAACTTCTTTTTCAATAGCAATGCAACTAATGGTTTCAAGAAGTTTTCCATTTTCAACACATAATTTTGAATTCTCATTGGATAAATCATTTATTTTGAGTTTCATATCCTTATTTCTTTTTGAAGCCTTTTTTAATTCTTCATATAACTCAACAATAAGATCACTGGAATCAATATCATCATCATATATATTTGAGATAGAGGGTGAAGATTGTACCTCATCATCAATGGCCATGAAGCATATGTTGGCCTTTCCTTCACTTTCATCCTCACTTTCGTGTTGATCCCATGTTTCAGCTAGTCCTTTTCCTTTCTTGGCAGATTTCTTTCTGTTTTTGCTTTCTCTTTCCCTTTCCAACACTCGGGACGATCAGCAATAAGATGCTCGATACTCTTGCATTCAAAGCATTGAGGTTTATATGATGAAGATTGTCCACTCTTCTTGATTGGCTTTCTTCCTTTCTTGAGAAATTCCTTTTTGTAGAATCTCTTGAATTTCTTCACAGCCATTGCAATCTTCTCCACTGTTTCCTCCTTCTTCTTCACTTGAAGATTGTTCTTGTTCACTCAAGTTGTTTGAGGCATTAAGCACTACTCCTTTTCTTCCCTTTTCTTCATCCTCCTTGTCATTTAGCCGTTTCATCTTCATTTAATGAGTCAGTAGAGATCCAATGAGCTCTTCAAGTGGAAGAGTCTTCAAATCCTTGGATTCCTCAATGGCAAGTGTTTTAGGTTGCCAGGATTTTGGTAGAGCATCTAAAATCTTTCTGTTTTGCTCTCCCATAGTGTAGCTTTTACCATAAGCTTTTAAGCCATTGAAAATGTTAGTAAATCTTGTAAACATATCACTAATATTTTTCACCTTGTTTCATAGTAAACAATTCATAATCTCTAACTAGCATGGCAAGTTTAGATTCTTTAACTTGATTAGTTCCTTCATGTGTAATTTGAAGTAATCTCCACATGTCATGAGCAGAATCATATCCACTAACTCTATTATATTCAGTAACATCTAAAGCACAACTTAATATATTCATGGCTTGATAATTTAAAGTCATTTTCTTAGAATCATGCTCATCAAATTCATCTGTGGACTTGGAGTGCTGAGGTTATTCCATCGGCACTCATTTTCATTGGGACATAAGGACCTTTCTCAATTATGTTCCACAAATCAAAATTAATAGAACAAATATAAATTTTAACTCTAGATTTCCAGAAAGTGTAATTTGTTCCATTAAACAAAGGTGGTCTATTTGTGGAAGATCCTTCTAGGTAAGGTAGGTTTGACATATTAGCCATAAGATCTTTGTCTTCTAGGTTGTTAAACCACACACAGAAGTTCTAGCTCTGATACCAATTGAAATACCTAAGAGGGGGGGTGAATTAGGTATTTAGCTAATTTTCGCAAACTTAAACCTTTTAAGCGTTTAGACCAAGAACAAGTTATGTAAGCTAATTATAGATAATTGATAGCAAAACAATAATGAAAGAAATAGAAAAGAACTCAAACAATTTATAGTGGTTCGATCCTCAAGATCTACGTCCACTACCTTAAGCTTACACTTAAGGATTTCAACAAATCTACTAATTGCTCAGGTTTACAAATTACAAGAGAGGTTCACCACACTTTGGTTTTACACTCACAACCTCTTCTAGTAATTTCTTACAATACAAGGCTCACCAACCTATGGTTTTATATCTCAAACAACCTTGAATCACAACTTCAAGGATCACCCTTATCTAAAGGGTTTTATGTTATCAAGATAACCTTGCTAGAGCTAGTAGATCAACACAATTGAATAAGTAAAGGAGAGTGTGTAGAAGTTACCACTTGATGGTAGATATTACACAAATTTGCACCTTCACACTTTGATGTCTTTGGATGGATCAATTGAATGCACAAGACATAAGAGAGCTTAAGAAATGTTTTCTAAATGCTTTTGAATGCTTGGAGTTTTCAAGATTTCAAGAGTTACAAAAATTTGCATGTTTATGGCTTTTATAGAATTTGAAAATCTGTTAAAACGTTCATAAAACGGCTAGTAACGGCTAGTTTCAGAAAATTCGGACGACCGAATTTCTTGGCTGCGTCCGAATCTTTGTCCGAATTTCTCTGGATGAATAGTAACCATGCTGAGAACAAAAATTCGGACGACCGAATTTTTTTTACTGCGTCCGAATCTTCTTCCGAATTTCTCTGGAAGAACAGTGACCATGCTGAAGGCCAAAAATTCGGACGACCGAATTTTTTGGCTGCGTTCGAATCTTCTTCCGAATTTCTCTGGAAGAATAGTAGCAAACTTTTGCTACAAAATTCGGACGACCGAATTTTTTGAAAGCATTTTCAAACTTTGTAAAATCATTTGAAATATAACTTCAATGAGTTTGAAAAACATTTGATATATATAGAAAACTTTATTAACTATATTTAAGCTTGAAAAACATGAACATATGAAGTTTATAAACATATCTTATAGAAAGATTCATTCAAAGCCTTTTAAGATCATAAGACTATTTTTATGCTCTCTTATGCATTCAATGATAACCAAGACATGCAAGTGTAGAGTTTACATAAGAATTTACCTAAAAGTTAAATGCACTCTACACTTCAAGTCTTCAATGCTTTTTGATCATCTTTAGAACAACATTCTTCAAACTTCAAATACTTGCTTAAATGAAGTTGTTCTTGAACTTTTGCTTCAAAGCAATGAGACTTCATACTTCTCAAATTACAGAACCTATCACACAATAATCAAACATTTTAGTCCTCATCAATATTTGTCATTAATCAAAACTATATAATTTGCCCTTAAGGCTAACAGATGGAAATGAGGAAGAAAGAGATAGAGAAGCAAAGAGAGGAGACAATAAGGACAGCAGTGATGAAGATGATGATAAGGATGGAAATGAAGAGACTGTAGCAGAAGAAGAAGAGCAAGAATATGCTCATGAAGATCCACCAGTGGCAGGAAGTCAAGTAGCTCAAGCTGCAATTGTATCTCCAGCAACAATCTCTTTCAGTCTAGGAAGAGTTAAGCACTTGGTCATCAAGAAAGGAGTGAGCCGAGCCTCCCCATCAACCTCAACATCACCAGACTAAGCCTTCTTTTCTAATTCCTTTACTATATTTTGTTCATTTATCTTATTAAGCATGTTGCTGCATTTTCTGTTCTAAACTTGTTAAGTATTTTGCTGCATTTTATGTAATAGTGAAGCTCAATGATGAAATCCCAGTGATGAAAGCTTCTGTTATATGCTAACTTGAACGTCTCATTTTCATTGATTCCTTTATTTTTTTTAATGATGACAAAAGGGGGAGAAAACTATGCTGCAATATGTGAACATGTGAACTTAGTTGCAATATGTGAACATGTATCTGCTGCAATATGTGAACATGTGAACTTAGTCTTTAATGATGCTGCAATATGAATTTTTTATGCATTAAAATTCGGATGCAAGGTTTACAGAATTGGATGCATCCATATCTATGGTCAAAATGTACTCTTTTGTTGTTCAAATTGATTAAAATCTGTCTTAATCTCTTCCATTATGTTTCAACAACATTATGAAACCTTTATGTAACTTTAAAATTTAATTATATTGAATCTATTGCAGTTTGGACATCAGTTTGGTCATTGTTCTTCCAGAAAAAATTCGGACGAAGCAGGAAGAATTCGGTCGTCCGAATTTCCTGAAAATAGCCGTTAACTAGCCATTTTATAGCTGTTTCAACTTATTTCAAATTCTATAAAAGCTATAAACGTGCAATCTTTTGTATGTTTTGAATCCTTGAATACTCTAAGCTTTCTAAAGTCTATTACATACATTTCTCAAGCTCTCTTATGTCTTGTGCATTCAATTGATCAATCAAAAGATATCAAAGTGTGAAGGTGCAACTTTGTGTAATTTCTACCAACAAGTGGTAACATCTACACACTCATCTTTACTTATTAAATTTTGTTGATCTACTAGCTCTAGCAAGGTTATCTTGATAACATAAAACCCTTTAGATAAGGGTGATCCTTGAAGTTGTAATTCAAGGTTGTTTGAGATATAAAACCATAGTGTGGTGAGCCTTGTTTGTAAAAATTACTAGAAGAGGTTGTAAGTGTAAAACCATAGTGTGGTGAGCCTCTCTTGTAATCTGTGAACTTGAGCACATAGTAGAGTTATTGAAATCCTTAAGTGTAGGCTTAAGGTAGTGGAAGTAGATCCTGAGGATCGAACCACTATAAATTGCTTGTGTTCATTGGTCTACATTTCTTATATTGCTTTGCCATAAATTGTTTCTCTCTTGTCCATATCATCTGTTATTGATCTATACATATAAAAGGTTTAAATTTGCAAAAATTATCCAAATACCTAATTCACCCCCCTCTTAGGTATTTCATGTTATATCTTGATGAGCTTATTACTAATGATATTAAATGTCTTGTCGTTCATGACAAGATGGATTTTTATGGCATAGAAGATTAGGACATGTGAGCATGGATTTATTGAACAAACTTTCCACACAAGAACTAGTTAGAGGATTACCAAAAATGCATTTTGATAAAACCCGGCTTTGTGATGTTTGTCAATATGGAAAACAATCAAAAACATCTTTTAAACCAAAGAAAATGGTTTCTACTTCAAAACCTCTTGAACTAGTTCACATTGATTTATTTGGACCTATGAGGACTACTAGTCTTGGTGGTAAAAGATATGCTTATGTGATTGTTGATGATTTTTCAAGATTTACATGGGTAGTCTTCTTATCAAAAAAAGATGAAACATTTTATGAATTTTCAAAACTTTTCAAAAAGGTTCAAATTTCTCTTGATTGCAAATTGATTTATATTAGAAGTGACAATGGAAGAGATTTTTGTAACCAAGATTTTACAAAATTTTGTGATGAGTATGACATCACTCATAATTTTTCAGCTGCCAAAACACCTCAACAAAATGGTGTTGTTGTAAGGAAAAACAGAACTTTACAAGAAATGGCTAGATCAATGCTTTGTGAAAATTCCTTACCAAAATTTTTTGGGCTGAAGCTGTAAATACAGTTTGCTATATGATGAATAGAGTTTTACTATGACCTTTTATAAGAAAAATACCTTTTGAACTTCTATTTGATAAAACTCCATCAATTGTCTACTTTAAAGTTTTTGGTTGTAAGTGCTTTATTTTAAACACTAGTGACAATCTTGGTAAGTTTGATAGAAAATCAGATGAAGGCATATTTCTTGGCTATTCATCAAATAAAAAGGCATATAGAGTCTGTAACAAAAGGACATTATGTGTTGAAGAAACTATTCATATAACTTTTGATGAATCTAACATTTATCTTCAAAGAAGAAATGAAGATGATTCAGGTTCCTCAATGGTTGAAAATCAAACTCAACACCAAGTACCCACATTGGAAGATCATGTCAAAGAAGAAGAAATAATGGAGCAAGAACAAGATGGTCAATCAAGCAATGATCAAGAACTTCCAAAGGATCTCACATATGTAAGAAGTCATCCTAAGGAGCAAATCATTGGTGATGTCTCCCAAGGAGTTAAAACAAGGCGGTACTTTATTGATAATTTTGCCCTTTTATCTCATATTGAACCGAAAATATTGATGATGCATTGTATGATAATTTATGGATTATTGCTATGGAAGAAGAGTTAAATCAATTTGAGAGAAATAAAGTTTGGACTTTGTTTCTAGACCTCATGATCATTCTGTTATTGGTACAAAGTGGGTCTTTAGAAATAAGTTAAATGACTAGTAGAAGTTGTTAGAAATAAAGCTAGACTTGTTGCTCAAGGTTTCAACCAAGAAGAATGCATTGATTATGATGAGACTTTTGCTCCAGTGGCCAGATTAGAGTCTATAAGAATACTTTTGGCATTTGCTTGTTTTAAAGATTTTAAACTATTTCAAATGGATGTCAAAAGTGCTTTTCTAAATGGTTTTATTGAAGAAGAGGTTTATGTAGAACAACCTCCCGGTTTTATTCATGAAAAATTTCCACATCATGTTTTCAAGTTAACCAAAGCTCTATATGGATTGAAACAAGCTCCAAGAGCTTGGTATGAAAGATTAAGTGGTTTTCTTCTTTCAAAAGGTTTTACAAAAGGAAAAGTGCATACAACTCTTTTTATAAAAATATCTTCTAAAATTGATATTTTACTTGTGCAAATTTATGTTGATGATATTATAATTGGTGCTACTAATACTTCTCTTTGTGAAGATTTTGCCAAAACCATACAACATGAATTTGAGATGAGCATGATGGGAGAACTAAATTTCTTCCATGGGCTGCAAATTAAGCAAACCAAGGATGGAGTCTTCATTAATCAAGCAAAGTATACCAAGGAGCTACTGAAAAGATTTGGAATGGATCAAGTAAAAGGAATAGGTACTCCAATGAGTTCATCAACTAAACTTGACAAAGATGAGAAAGGTAAAAATATTGATGAGAAATTATATAGAGGTATGATTAGAAGTTTACTCTATCTCACAGCTAGTATACCATATATTATGTTTGATGTATGCTTGTGTGCTAGATTCCAATCATGTCCTAAAGAATCTCATCTAATTTCTGTCAAATGTATTTTTCGCTATTTGATTGATACACATGACTATGGCCTTTGGTTTTCAAAAACTTCATCTTTTGAACTTATTGGATACTATGATGCTGACTATGCTGGATGCAAAGTTGAACGTAAAAGTACAAGTGGTCATTGTCAATTTCTTGGTAATTGTCTTGTATCTTGGTATAGTAAAAAGCAAGCTTGTGTGTCTTTATCCACTGCAAAAGCTGAATATATAGCTACAGATAGTTGTTGTGCACAATTGTTATGGATGCAGCATACCTTACTTGATTATGGTCTTAAATTCAATTGTGTGCCTATATTATGTGATAATACTAGTGCTATCAATTTGAGCATAAATCCCATTCAACATTCTAGGACTAAGGATATAGAGATAAAACATCATTTCATTCGTGATCATGTGATTAAGAAAGATATATGCTTAGAATATATAAATACAAATGATCAAATTGCTGACATATTTACAAAGCATTTGGCTGAGGAAAGGTTCAATCACCTAAGAAGACTCTTAGGAATTTCAAGATTCAATGACTAATGTGTGTATTGAAGTTTTGATGAAAACAAAAAATTTTCGGATCCAGAATTCGGATGCACTACAGAAAATTTGGAAGAAAACAGAGACTTTTGATCAAGAATTCGGACGCAGGTCAGAAAATTCGATCGACCAAATCAAATTTTATAGAATGAAGAAACAAAAACTTTCGACCGAAAATTCGAATTTTACGGACGCGACTGTTTAAATGAAAATTAAACAGTCTTCTCAACACTTCAACTTCCGAATTTCACATCCTTTTAAAAGGCTCTCATGCTCATTCACATCCAAATCAAAATCCCTTCGAAACCACACATTCTCATCCCGATTTTCCTTCACTTTTGAACTTCTAACCCTAAATTCATACCAAGAATCTGAACTTCTCAACAGAAAATATCAATGGTGAGAACAAAGAAGCCAAATGTTGAGAAAGGGAAAGGAAAGGCTAAGGAAGGAAATGGAGACTCAATCCTCAACCAACCAAGAAGAATTTGAATCCCTCAAAAATTATCTGGAGTTGATAGGTTTGTCTCGATCAAGGCTACTCATGAATTTGATGAATGGAATAAAAATAGGAGAAAGATTATCCCTGGATATAAGGTGGATGTTGATAAATTCTCTAGCATGGATATTGTTCTATCTTGTTTCAATGATGTTGGTTGGAGTAGTTTGTTGTTCATTGATGAAGAATTTTATCCTACCTTGATATATGAATTCTATGCAAACCTAAAAGAGGAAAGAATTGAGGTTGTAGGGGATAATGTGATACAATGGTATTCATCTAGACTATCCCAAGTTGACATTGAATTTAGTGAAGCATTGATAAACAGAATTTGTGGAGTAGGTGACAATGGAGCTAGATATTATTCTCCTTCCATGCATTGCTATGATCGTGAACTCTTTACATATGTTAGATTTGAAGAGGCATTTACCAATGGAAGAGAGTTTAGATCTATAAAAGAGAGGGAAATCATGAACTTGGATGCTAGAGGTAGAGTGTTGCATTATATGGTAACTACTATGATTGTTCCTAATTTTGGACATAAGTCATCAGTTGGAAATATGCATATGGTAATCATGTTAGCCTTGCATGAGCATAGGAGATTGAACTTTGGTTATATAGCCTTGAAACACATGATTACTGCAGAAAAATAGTAACCAAGGCATTCCCATTTGGAAGGTTGTTGACAAGAATCTTTAAGCATTTTAAGATTAAACTTCCAGGAAGAGGGCAAGTTTTTAAGAGTGGGGAAATTTACACCAATGAAACTCTTAAGAGAATGCAATTAGTTCTTGATGAGGACAATGCATGGAGAACAAAAAGAGAATCCCCTCCAAAAAGAATAGGAAGAGAAGAAGAAATAGTAAGTGAAGAAGAGGAAGAAGAAGAAACCCTTGCTAGAGAAATGAAGACAAATAAGAAGTATGACACCTCATGTGAAGGGGAGCAACCTCCAACAAAAAAGAGACTATTTTAAGAAGAAACTGGAATTGGTTCAAGTGGTGAAGGAGTAACTAGAGGTGACACCATAGTGGCCAAAGCATTCCAAGAAGCCTTGAACAATCATGTCAAGGAAATGGAGAAGATGTATAAGTTTTTTGAATCATTTGCTCCAATGGTTCTTGAAAATTTAGCATGATTCTTGGAAATTTAGATGGACTAGAGAGTAGGGTAAAACACATTGAAGAAATCCTTATGAGGAATGCTCAAGGTGGTGAAGGACCCTCTAAGCCTCAAGATAGAAATGAGGAAGAAGGAGATAAGGAAGAAAAGAAAGGAGATGATAATAACAGTAATGATGAAGATGATGATCAAAGTAGAAATGAAGAGACTGTGGCAGAAGAAGAAGAGGAAGAACATGCACATGAAGAGCCACCAATAGCAGGCAGCCAAGTAGCTCAAGCTGAAATAGTCTCTCCATCAACAATCTCTTTCAGTCAAGGAAGAGTGAAGCACTTGGTCATCATGAAAGGAGTGAGCCGAGCCTCTCCATCAATGTCAGCATCACAAGACTAAGCCTTCTTTTCTTCTATTCTATTTACTGCTTTTAAGTTGCTTATCTGTACTGAATTTTTTTATGTATTCTGAACTTGTTAAGTATTTTGCTGCATTTTATATAATAGTGAAGCTCAATGATGAAGTCTTAGTGATGAGAGCTTCCTTTATGTGCTAAATTGATAGTCTCATTTTCATTGATCCCTCTTTTATGCTTTTTTGAGTAATGAAAAAAGGGGGAGAAAATGATGATATGATGACTGCAACATGAGTCTTGAAATTTTGTAAAGCTAAACTGAGTTGCAAAAACTTTGGATTCAAAATTCGGATGCAATGTTTAAAAATTTGGATGCATCCATATTTGTGGCCAAAAAGTGATCTTTTGTTGTTCAAATATGTTTTAATCTCTTCCATTATGTTTGAACAACCTTAGGAAAGATTTATTTCACTTTAAACATTCATTATATTGAATTTATTACAATTTGGACTTGAAATCTCAAAATTCGGATGCATGTTTTGAAATTCGGATGCATCCATATTTTGTTACCAAAATGTGCTCCTTGATTGTTCAAATTGATTCAAATATGTTTTAATCTCTTTTAATATGTTTGAACAACCTTAGGAAAGCTTATTTTCAAAAAATTGCAGCTTTCATTTCTCCTATTTTATTGTTTGGACTTGGTGTGTCAAATTCGGATGCTTAGCTTCACAAGTCCAAACTTGTTGAAAAATGAGCACAATCTAAGGGGGAGCATTGTTAAACTGTTACAACCTTTAAAACCTCTCTTAGAAGTTTTCTTAAATGTTATATCTTATATCCTAGTTAGTTGGAAAGAAGGAGGAAAATGGAGGTTGGTTGGGTCATAGGCTCATATTGAGCCTTTTGTATGTCAATGTGCTAAATTGGTTATTTTATATCATTGACATTAATACTTCTATGTACTACATTGTTTTAATCTATCACATTTTGCATCAAAGTTTGTCATCATCAAAAACGGGGAGATTGTAACCCTAAGGGCAAATCATGTAGTTTTGATTAATGACAAATATTGATGATGACTAATATGCTTTTATGTTGTGTGATAGGTTTTGTGAACTAAGAAGTATGAAGTCTCATTGCCTTGAAGCCAAAGTGCAAGAACAACTTCAGTAGAGCAAAGTGATTGAAGTTTGAAGAAGGTTGTTCTTAGACAATCTAAAGGCATTGAAGACTTGAAGTGTAGAGTGTATATACTTAGTAGGTAAATCTATATGTAATCTCTACACTTGTATGTCTTGGTTATCATTGAATGCATAAGAGAGCATAAAATGAGTTTTACGATCTTAAAAGGTTTTGAATAAATTTTTTGATGAATGTGGTTTTGTGTCCTAAAAAGTTTTTAAGTAAACTTTATATGATCAAAGGAATTTGATTTTCATTTTCAACTTTATATGTCTAAATAAGTTTTCTATACATACCAAATGTTTTTCAAACTTATTGAAGTTAAATCTCAAATGATTTTACAAAGTTTGAATATGCTTCCAAAAAATTCGGTCGTCCTTGTAGCAAAAGCTTGCTACTGTTTTCCAGAGAAATTCGGAAGAAGATTCTATAAAAGCTATAAACATGTAATCTTTTGTAAGTTTTTAATTCTTGAAAAATCTAAGCATTCTAAAGCTTTTTACAAACATTTCTTAAGCTCTCTTATGTCTTGTGCATTCAATTGATCAATCAAAGACATCAAAGTGTGAAGGTGCAAGTTTGTGTAAAATCTACCAACAAGTGGTAACATCTACACACTCTTTATCTTTTTATCGAATTGTGTTTTTCTACTAGCTCTTGCAAGGTTATCTTGATAACATAAAACCCTTTAGATAAGGGTGATCCTTGAAGTTGTGATTCAAGATTGTTTGAGATATAAAACCATTGTGTGTGGTGAGCCTTGTTTGTAAAAGTTAGTAGAAGAGGTTGAGAGTGTAAAACCAAAGTGTGGTGAGCCTCTCTTGTAATTTGTAAACCTGAGCATATAGTAGACTAGTTGAAATCCTTAAGTGTAGGCTTATGGTAGTGGACGTAGATCTTGAGGATCGAACCACTATAATTTGCTTATGATCTTTGATCTTAGTTTCTTGTATTGATGTGCTATAAATTGCTTATAACTTGACTCATATAATCTGTTCTTTAATTAGACGTATAAAAGGTTTTAATTTGCGAAAATTAGCCAAATACCTAATTCACCCCCGTCTTAGGTATTTCACGAATGCCCAATTCAAACACAGAAGTTCAAATTCGATCAACCGAATTTCACAGTTACTAATTGTTATTTGAACATTGCAATTAAATTTCAAACCTTATAAAAGCCATGAACTTCAATTTTTTCATAACTTCTGAATACTTTGAGAAGCTTTATACTCCAACATCTTTACAATGTAAAAAAGTGATCTTTTTTCTTGGGCTATATGTAACTATTCAAGATTCCAAAGACAAAAATGTGAAGTGGTGCTAGCATTTGTCATTATCCACCAAGTTGTTGGTAATCTTTTCTTTATTCACTCGTCTACTTGTTTAATCAATGTTATCTTGAAGATATAAAACCTTTTTGGATAGGGTGGGCCTTGATTCTTGTATTGAAAAGAGGTTGGGGAGTGATATCGAACCACTATGATTGATTATACTCTTCGTACTTATTGCTTTTCCTGTTGTTTTGTTGATCTCATTTAATTCCCATTGAAAAGTTGTTGGCATTAATTGTGCTTCTTAAAGTGCTTCTATCTTTCATCATCTACTTTCAAGGTTTCTTAAGGTGCTTCTATATTAAACCAAACTTTCCAAAAGGGAAAAAGATTTTGAACACTAGCCAAAGATCTAATTCACCCAACCCTCTTAGGTCTTTCAATTGATATCAGAGCAAGGGGTTCCTTTTTGTGGTTTTACAATCTAGAAGTTAAGATCCTATGGCTAATATTTCAAACCAACCTTATTTGGAAGGATTTTTCACAAATAGACCTCTTTTGTTTGATGGAACAAATTATACATTTTGAAAATCTAGAATTAAAATATACATTTATTCTATTAATTTGATTTGTGGAACATTATTGAGAAAGGCCCTTACATCCTAATGAGGTTGAAAGCTGATGGAGTTACAAGAGAACCTAATTCGATGAAAGAATATGATGAAAGAGACTCAAGGAGAATGACATTGAACTATCAAGCAATGGACATTTTAAGTTGTGCCTTGGATGTGAATGAGTACAATTGAGTGAGTGGATACGACACCGCTCATGATATATGGAGACTTCTTCAAGTGACACATGAAGGAACAAACCAAGTGACGAAGTCAAAGCTTGTCATGCTTGTTAGTGACTATGAATTATTCACAATGAAGGTGAAAACGTTATTGACATGTTCACAAGATTCACTAATATCTCAAATGGCCTAAAATCTCATGGAAATAATTCTTCACTTGGAGAGAGAAATGGAAAGATATTGGATGCTTTACCAAAATCGTGGCAACCAAAAACTCTTGGTATTAAGGAATCAAAAGACTTGAAGATTCTTTCCCTTGAAAAGCTCATAGGATCACTCCTCACCCATGAAATGAAAATCAAAAGATTAAATGATTTTGAAGATGAAGAAAATGAGTTGTTCTCAAAGAAAATGACAATCCTATGAGCAAGAGGATCATCAAGTGATGCAGGAGAAGATGGTGAAGATGTCAAGATGGCAATGATGGTCAAAAAGTTCAAGAAATTTTACAAGAAGGGTAAAATAATTTTCAAAAAAGGAAGACAATCATCATCTTTATTCAAACCATAATGCTATTAATGCAAGAACACCGAATATCCTATTGTCGATTTTCCAAAGGCCTAAGAAAAGGAAAGAGAAGCCATGTTCAAGAAGAAGAAATCACTCAAGAAAGGAAAGGGACTTGTTGACACTTGGGATCAACATGCCAATGAAGAAAGTAAAGACAAAAATGAAGATAGAACAAATGTTTGCTTCATAGCGATGAATGATGAGGTAAAATCTACTGCTTCTACCTCTACTTATTGTGATGATGATGTTGATGATCCTAATGAATTACTTGTTGACATGTATAGTGAATTAAAGAAGGTTTAAAAAAGAAACACAGAAATGAGGTTCAAAATTGATGAGTTGTTAAATGAAAACTCAAAGCTATTTTGTGAAAGCAAAAAATTTCTTTAGTCTATTCATTGCTTAAATATTGAAAAAGAAGTTTCAAATGTTTATTAACAAAATATGTCCCTTGAGAATAAATCTCTGTGTTAAGATTTCCTCTCTAGAGAAAATGATTGATGATCATGAAATTTTTAAACAGAAGGTTGATGACCTTACTTTATGTGTTGAAAAATTTACAAATGGAAGGGGCAATCTTGACAAGCTTGTTAGATCTCAAAAATCCTTATTTGTGAAAAATGTTCTCGGTTACAATCATGTAAAAAATGCTCCCAAGTATAAAAATTTCTTTGTTAGAGTTACCTCTATTTCTATGCTTCATACATGTTGTATTTATTGTAGTAGACATGGGCACAAGGCCACTAGATGTTATGTGAAAAGAAAGGTAGAAAGTGGTATTCAAACCATTTGGAGAGTTAAGGGATCTATCACTAACCCACTCGGACCCAAGAAAATGTAGGTACCAAAAGTCAATTCCTCTCATTTGGTGTAGGTACATCTTCCTCCAAGATCAAGTGCTACTAAGTTGTTTCTTGACAGTGGATGCTTAAGACATATGATAGGAAATGCCTCACTCATTAGTGAGCTTCACGATACAAATGAAGGATTTGTGACATTTGGTGTTAAGAAGAAAGAAAAAATCCTTGGTGTAATATTGGTAAAGGTCATTCACCTTTTATTTAACAAGTTTTTCTTATTGATGATTTGAAATACAACTTACTTAGTATTAGCCAATTATGTTATAATTGTTGCAAAGTTGAATTTATATGCGATACTTATACTATTCTTGATAGTGTTAGTGGTAAACTATTTTTTTTTGCAAATAGAGTTGGGAATGTATAAGTATTATATCTTGATGAACTTGTTGTTAATGATGTTAAATGCCTTGTCATTTATGATAATGATGGTTATTTGTAGATTAGGTCATGTGGATATGAATTTGTTAAACAAACTTTCTTCTCAATAATTAGTTAGAGGTTTATAAAAAATTTTTCAAACCCAAGAAAATGGTTTTTACCCCAAAGCCTCTTGAGCTTATTCATATGGATTTATTTGGACCAATGAGGACCACTAGTTTTGGTGGTAAGAGGTGCGCTTATGTAATTGTTGATGATTTTTTGAGATGCACATGGGTATTTTTTCTATCTCAAAAGGATGAAGCATTTCGTGAATTTGTAAGACCTTTTAAAAAGGTTCAAATATTGCAAATTGATTTCCATTAGAAGTGACAATGAGAGAGAATTCTACGATCAAGGCATTGCAAAACATTGTGACAAAAATGAGATTTCTCATAATTTTTCAGTTGCCAAAACAAAAAATTGTGACGAAAATGGTGTTGTTGAAAGGACAAATCAAAATTTGCAAGAAATGGTTAGGTCTATGCTCTGTGAAAACTCTTTGCCAAAATATTTTTAGGTAGAAGCCGTAAACACCACTTGCTACGTAATGAATACAGTTCTTTTCCGACCTTTCCAAGAAAAACACCTTTTGAAATTCTCTTGGTAGAACTCCTGCAATTGCTTACTTTAAAGTGTTTGGTTGTAAATGCTTTATCTTGAATACCCGTGACAACTTAGGTAAATTTAGTAGAAAATAGGATGAAGATATTTCTCTTGGTTTTTCATCTAACATAAAGGCCTATAGAGTTTATAATAAAAGAATTCTATGTGTTGAAGAAACAGTTCATGTGAGCTTTGATGAATCTAATTTTCAAAATGTACAATTTGTTCCATCGAACAAGGGAGGTCTATTTGTGGAAGACCCTTCCAAATAAGGTAAGTTTGAGACATTAGCCATAAGATCTTAACTTTTAGGTTGTAAAACCTTTGCAAAGAAGCCCAAACTCTAATACCAATTGAAAGACTTAAGAGGAAGGGGGTGAATTAGGTCTTTGGTTAATTTTCAAAATCTTTTCTTTTTTGACAAAATTAATTTTGGAGGATGATAGAACTCAAACTCTTAACTTGATATGCAAGTGAACATTATAAGACTCAAATTTAAAGGAAATAGAAGACAAAATGCAACAAAAGCAATTTATAGTGGTTCTATCACATAAGAGCTACATCCCCTACCTTGAGTACCCACTCAAGGATTTCAACCGAACTCAACTATATCACAAGTTGATCAAATAATACATTGGAGGCTCACTTTCAAGGGTTTTACACCACAACCTCTATTCACTTACAAAATAATTAAGGCTCACCCTAACATAAGGGTTTTATATCAACAACATAACCTTGAAAACAACAAGTAGATGAAGCATGAGATAAAAAAATGTTAGCCCTAAGGGCAAATCATGTAGTTATGATTAGTTTTGATTAATGACAAACATTGATAAGGACTAATATCCTTGTATGTTGTGTAATAGGATTTGTGGATTAAGAAATATGAAGTCTCATTGCCTTGAAGCCAAAATGCAAGAACAACTCCAATATGTCAGAGTGATTGAAGAGTTTGTTCAAGATGATTGAAGGCTTTGAAGACATAAGTGTAGGTTACATGTGCTTAATAGGTAAACTTTGTAAACCCTACATTCTTAAGACTTGGAATCTATGAGTTACAATTGAGAGCACAAAACTTGATTTAAATGTTTCAATGGTTTTGAACTTACCTTAATTATCAAGTTTTCATCAATGGTTTTTGCACTTAAAATGACTTTAATGACTTATTGTTAGCCCTAAGGGCAAATCATGTAGTTTTGATTAATGACAAATATTGATGAGGACTAATATGCTTGTATGTTGTGTGATAGGTTTTATGAACTAAGAAGTATGAAGTCTCATTGCCATGAAGTTAAAATGCAAGAACAACTCCAATATGTCAAAGTGATTGAAGATTGAAGAGTTTGTTCAAGATGTTAGAAGGCTTTGAAGACATGAAGTGTAGGTTGCATGTGCTTAATAGGTAAACTTTGTAAACCCTACACTCTTATTCCTTGGAATCTATGAGTTCCAATTGAGAGCACAAAACTTGATTTAAATGGTTTCAATGGTTTTGAACTTACCTAAATTATCAAGTTTTCATAAAGGGTTTTTGCACATAAAAGATCTTTAATGACTTATCTTTAAGGCTAGAATGTTTTCCAACTTGTTTGAATTGATTTGAACATGTTTTGACAAAGTTTGAAAAATTCGGATGCAAGATTCAAACGCAGTCGAAAAATTCGGTCGTCCGAATTTTGTAGCAAAAGTTTGCTACTATTCTTCCAGAGAAATTCGGAAGAAGATTCGGACGCAGCCAAAAAATTCGGTCGTCCGAATTTTGGCCTTCAGCATGGTCACTGTTCTTCCAGAGAAATTCGGAAGAAGATTCGGACGCAGCAGAAAAAATTCGGTCGTCCGAATTTTCTGAAACTAGCCGTTACTAGCCGTTTTATGGCCGTTTTAACTGATTTTCAAATTCTATAAAGGCTAGAAACTCTAGATTTTTGATAGAACTTTTGCACAAAAGAAATCCTTGAAGCTCTAACTTGTTTTACATAAAAATTATATCAAAAGCTCTCAAATTGCCTTGTGCTCAAAGATTGAAATTCAAGATTCCAAAGGCAAGAAGTGAAGTGGTGCTAGCAATTGTATTCATCCAACAAGAAGTGTTGGTAACATTCAAATTCTCTCTTTATATTATTGTTGTGATTGATACAAGGTTGTCAAGAGACATAAAACCCTTGTGGAGGGTGAGCCATAGACTAAATTAATCAAGGTTGTTGTGTAAAACCCATTGGTGAGGGTGAGCCTTGGATTAGATTGGTCTAGGTTGTCTAGTGACATCAAACTCTTTGTGATAAGAGTGAACCTTGTTTATTAGATTGAAAAGAGGTTGTTGTGGTAAAACCCATTGAAGGGTGAGCCTCTTGTGTAATTACTTGAAGTAAGCATATAGTGAATTGATTGAAATCCTTGAGTGTGTACTCAAGGTAGTGGATGTAGATCTTGGAGAGATCGAACCACTATAAATCGTGTGTTCATTTCTTTATAACTTTACTTGTTTTACATACTTGTGTTATTATTATTGTTTATAGTTGTTGATTGATTGGTTGTGGTCTTATAGTTTGATAATCTTGTCTTAACCATCAAATCACATATAAACTTGAAGTTTGTGAATTTAAAGAAGAGCTTTTATTAAGGCAAAGGATTTGCAAAAAGGAAAAAGATTTTTGATAATTAGCCAAAGACCTAATTCACCCCCCCTCTTAGGTCTTTCAATTGGTATCAGAGCTAGGTCTTCTTTTTAAGGTCTAACAACCTAGAAGTAAAGATTATATGGCTAGTTTATCAAATTTGCCTTATATGGAAGGTTCATCTACAAATAGACCTCCTTTGCTTGATGGTTCTAATTATCCACTTTGGAAATCTAGAATTAAAATTTTTATTTGTTCTATTAATTTTGATTTGTGGAGTATCATTGAGAAAGGTCCCTATGTGCCTATGAGAATGAAAGTCGATGGAGTTACAAGGGAACCAAAGCTCATGGAGGAGTATGATGAGATCGATTCAAGGAAGATAACTTTAAACTACCAAGCAATGAACATCTTGAGTTGTGCATTGGACGTGAATGAATACCATCGAGTGAGTGAATGCGAGTCCGCTCATGATATGTGGAGACTACTTCAAATAACAAATGAGGAAAGAGCCAATGTGTGCTTTATGGCAATAAATGATGAGGTACAATCCACTTCTTCTACTTCTACTTGTTGTGATAATGATAGTGATGATCTTAGTGAATTATATGTTGAAATGTATGAAGAATTAAAAAAGGCTTCAAAAAGAAATAAGGAAATGAAATTCAAAATTAATGAGTTATTGAATGAAAATTCAAAATTATATTGTGAAAACAAAAGACTTCTTGAATCAATTGATTGTTTGAATATTGAAAAAGAAGTTTTAAATGTCTCTTTGCAAAACATGTCCCTTGAAAATAAGATTCTTTGTGAAAAGATTTTCTCTTGAAAGAATGCTTATTGACCATGAGACTTTGAAAAAGAAGGTTAATGACCTTACATCATGTATAGAAAAATTTACAAAAGAAAGGGACAATCTTGTTAAAATTCTTGGAGCTCAAAGATCTCCTCTTATCAAAAATGGTCTTGGTTACAATTATGTAAACAATGTGCCTAAATATAACAAATTCTTTGTTAAAGCTACTTCTACTTCCATGCATCATACTTGTTATACTTATTGTGGAAAACATGGACATAAAGTCACCAAATGTTATGTTAAAAGAAAAGTAGAGAATGGTGTAAAAACCATTTGGAGAGTTAAGGGAACTATTACTAACCCCCAAGGACCCAAGAAAGTATGGGTACCAAAGGATACTTCCTATCCTTTATTGCAGGTACACTTCAATTCAAACTCAAGCACCACTAAGAGGTATATTGATGATGTTGGCTTAAAGAATAATGGAAAAGACCTCATTTATAATCAAGGTCAAGGCAACCAAAGAAGGATTTGTTTTTGAGGCAAGAAGAAAGGAGGAATTCTTGGAGTAACCAATGTTGGTAAAGGTTCCTCTCTTCTTTTAAACTAATGTTGCTTAGTGCTGATTTGAACTATAACTTGCTTAGCATTAGTCAATTATGTGACAATGATTGAAAAGTTGAATTTAAATGTAATACTTGCACTATACTTGATGGTGTCAATGGTAGAACTATTTTTGTTGCAAATTGTATTAGTAATGGTTATGTGCCTTGCTTTGATGAACTTGTTGCTTATAAAGTTAGATGATTTTCCACTCATGATAATGACGTTTATTTACGGCATAATAAACTTGATCATGTTAGCATGGACTTGTTGAATATTGTTTTTACTTGTTAAAGGATTATCAAAAATTCGTTTTGAGAAAAATCATCTTGTAATTATTGTCAATATAAAAAAAAACAACAAACAAAATTTTCTTTCAAACCTAAGAAAGTGATTTCACCTCAAAACTTTTTGAAATTGATTATATGTCATGATAAAATGATTAAAATAGCTATGATGGAATATCTATGCATTTGCTTGGCCAAAAACATCTTTATGAAACTTTACAAAATGTTTGGACTAGAAGTTTGAATGTAGACCATAAGTTCGGTCTCCCGAACTTGTATGACAAAATGATATTTTGTGATTTTGATCAATTACTCACAAAATGTTTCAGTGTGTGTTTTATCTTGATAAGCTTGATGAACTTGTTGCTTATGATAATGATTTTCTTGGCATAGAAGATTTGGTCATGTGAACATGGATTTGTTGAACAAACTTTCCTCTCAAGATTTAGTTGGAGGATTGCTAAAAATGTGTTTTGAGAAAATTGTCTTTCACATACTTGTCAATATGGAAAACAAACAAATGAATCTTCCAAACCTAAGAAAATGACTTTCACTTCAAAACCTCTTAAAAATTGTTTATATGGATTGTTTGGACCAATGAGGATCACTAGTCTTGATGGTAAGAGGAATTCATATATGATTGTTGATGATTTTTCTAGATTTACATGGGTGATCTTTCTAGCTCAAAAAGATGAAGTTCTTTCATGAATTTGTAAGACTTTTCAAAAGGGTCCAAATCTCTCTTGTGTGCAAATTGATTACTATTAGAAGTCACAATGGGAGAGAATTTTACAATCAAGATTTTACAGAACATTGTGATAAGAATGGGATTGCTCAAAATCTTTTGAACTTATATTTCATAGAATACTCTAGAATTTAAACATACATGACTGGTTGTATCAAATATACATGAATACGTGTAACAAAGTACTTTATATTGAATACTACTTGCCTGTATTGCCTATTTCAAAGTTTTGGTTACAAGTGCCTTATATTGAATATGCGCGATAACATGGAAAATTTGACAGAAAATTGAACGATGGGATATTCCTTGGTTTTTCCTCTAACAACAAGGCTTATAGAGTTTCTAAGAAAAAGAACCTTACATGAAGAGGAAACTATTCATGTTAGTTTTGATGAATCTTACATTTACTTGGAAAGAAAAGATGAAGATGATGACCAACATAGTGGTGACCAAGAGCTCTCAAAGAACCTAAGATATTCAAGAGGGCACCCTAAGGAGCAAATCATTGGTGATATCTCCCAAGGAGTAAAAATAAGGCGGTACTTTAACAATAACTTTATTCCTTTTATCTCATATGAGCCTAAAAGTATTGATGATGCATTGTGTGATGATTTTTGGATTATTACTATGCAAGAGGAATTAAATCAATTTGAAAGATACAAAATTTCGAAATTCCTAAATCTCATGATCATTCCATTATTGGAACTAAATGATTTTTAGAAATAAATTCAATGAATCTGAGGAAGGTGTAAGAAATAAATCAAGATTTGTCACCCAAGGATTCAATCAAGAAGAGTGAATTGTTTATGATGAAACCTTTGTTCCGAATGCTAGACTTAAGTCCATAAGAATGCTTTTGACTTTTACTTTCTTTAAAGGTTTTAAATTATTTCAAATGAATGTCAAAAGAGCTTTTCTAAATGGTTCTATTGAGGAAGAGATTTATGTGGAACAATCACCCGGTTTTGATCTTGAAAAGTTTCCTAACCATGCTTTCAAATTATCCAAAGCTTTGTATGATTTAAAACAAGCTCCTAGAGCTTTGTATAAAAAAAATTGAGTGTTTTTCTTCTTTCTAAAGGATTTTCAAGAGGAAAGGTTGACACTACTATTTTCATTAAAAAAAACTCTTGTAACAATGATCTATAAGTTGTCCAAATATATGATACAATTCTTTTTTGGTGCTTTTAATACTTCACTTTGTGATGTGTTTGCCAAGTTAATGCAAAGTAAATTTGAAATGAGCATGATAGGAAAACTCTATTTCTTTCTTGGCCTACAAATCAAGGAAACCAAGGATGTCACTTTCATGAATCAAGTTAAGGAATAGGCACTTCCATAAGTTTATCAACTATGCTTGTCAATAATAAAACGGTGTCATAGTAGTAGTCAACTATATTTGATAGCAAGTAGAGCCAATATTATATTTGTCATGTGCTTGTGTGCTAGATTTCATCTTGTCCTAAGAATCTCATTTGATTGCTGTTAAACACATTTTCTATTACCTTATTGATACTCTAAGTGATTATCGTTTATATTTCAAATGTGTGGCTCTGTTATGTGATAGCACTAATGCAACAAATTTGACCATCATATTATTTAACAAACTAGGACAAAGCATATAGAGATCAAATTTCATTTCATTAGAGATCACTCTACTAAGGGTAATACTTGTTTAAAGCATATTTGTATTAATGAACAAATTAATGATATCGTTGCTAAGCCATTGGCCGAAGAAAGGTTTGACCAATCTTAGAAGAAGCTTAGGGATTTCAAAATTCAATAACTAATGAGTATATTCAAGTGTGTAGCTCCAGGTGAGGACAAAGAAGCCTAGCATGAGAAAAGGAAAGGGAAAAGCCAAAGATAGAGAAGGAGGACTAGTAATCAATGAACCAAGGAAGGTTTATGTTTCTCAAATCATGTCATGGCTGGATAGATTTGTCATAGTGGAGGCTGCTACTAAATTTGATGATTGGACAAAAAGGATCCATAAGACAAATTCAAGCCACAAGGTGGATGTCATCAAACTATCCAAAATGGGTAATATACTCTCATGTTTTAAATGATATGAGCTGGGCTAGTTTGCTTGTGTTTGATGAATGCTATTACCTTACTTAGTTTATGAAGTTTAAGCAAATATTAAGGAAGAAAGAGTTGAGCAAATTGGTAATAAATCTATTTAGTGGTATTCTTCAAGAATATCACAAGTTGATTTTTGATATTGATAATGCATTGCTCAATAGAATTCGTGATGTTGAGGATGTTGGGTTTAGGCATTATTCTTCCTAGTGACATTGTTTTTTAAGTAAATTATACTCACATGAAAGGATTGAAAATGCTTGTACAAATGGTAGAAGCTCAAGACTATAAAAGAGAGAGAGATATAAAAGTTTTTTATCCTAGTAAAAGAATTTTGCATCACATGCTTACTACATTGATTATAGCATACTTTGGGCACAAATATTTTATTGATAATATGTATGGTGTAATTATGCTAGCCATGCATAAGAAAAAAAAATGAATTTTGGATATATATTGCTAAAGAATATAATGGAGCAAGAAGAACAAAAAAAATTATTATTATTATTATTCCTGGAAACAAAGTAAACTTGGATAAACTCTCTAATATTGGTAATGTTCTATCTCTATTTGATGATTTTGATTGGAGCAATTTACTAGTAATTGATGAAGAATTTTATACTGCCATTATATATGATTTTCATGCAAATCTTAAAGAAAAGAGAATTGAACATGAGGGGGATAATGTAGTTCAATGGTATTCCTCTAGAGTATATCAAGTGGATTTTGAGTTCAATGATGCCTTAGTGAACATAATTTGTGGGGTAGATGATAATGAGGCGAGGTATTATTCATTGGGACAACATTGCTTTATTAATGAATTGTTCACAAATGAAAAATTTGAAGAGGCTTTCACAAATGGTATACAATTTAGGTCATTTAGGAAAAAGGAAATCAAAGCCTTTGATGCTAGAAGAAGGGTTATGCATCACATGATTACCACTATGCATATGGTGATTATAATTGCCTTGCATGAGCTTAGAAGACTAAACGTTGGATTCATGGCATTGAAGCATATGATTAGTACAAGAAAACCAGCCAACAAAGCCTTACCGTGTGGGAGACTATCAACAAGAAAGTGAGGAGGTTGAGGAAGAAGGAAATGAAGAAGATGGGCAAATTCTTTGAGTCCTTTGCTCTAATGCATCTTGGCAAATTTGATGGTTTAGAAGCTAGACTCAAGAATATGGAAGAAGACTTGAGAAAGATTTCTCAAGTGATTTTTTGAATGGTGCTAGTTCCTGTAGAGCTAAAGAAAAAGATAAAGATGAAGGAAAAGACAGTGAAGCACTCTAATAAAAAGAAAAACATGAGAATGAAGAACAAAGAGCTAAAGCCCAAGAGAACACGCAAGAAGAATGAGGTGAAGGGAGTCAACAAATGAAGGACCCCATCATATAGAGATCAAGGGAAACATGGCCATCATAACAAACAGATTTGGAAGTGAAGACCATGAAGAGCATCCAAGACTAAGCCTTTCTATCCCTAAACTCTATTTTGCTGCTTATTTTAGTTTATGCCTTGATGCACATGTTATGTTTTAACATTGAAATTTACTTGTGCATTTCTAGTCATTATAGTGTTTTGAAGCTCAATATATGAAATGCTTGTGATAAGAGCTTCATTTGTTTCATTTTTGTTGTCCAAGTACTCTTACCCCATCTTTGATTGATGACAAAAGGGGGAGAAGAAATGTGATGACAAAATGTGTGAAAATGTGTGAAAATGTGAAATAACAGTGGAATTTCTCATGCATGAATTCTGAAAATACATGCATATGTCAAGGGGGAGAAAGAATGATGGCTGCAATGTGCTATGTAATGTGAATGTGCTTGCTGTAAATATGCTACGTATGTGTACTATAGATCGAAATGTAAAATGAATGTGTACTGTGAAAATATTTGGCTGCATTTATAATTTAATTGAAAGTATTATAATATGTGATGTTTGAGTTGTTTTCTGAGATTTTGGAATATGGTTAGGTTGAGATTGAAATCTTGAACTTGGTTCTTGACTTGACCTATGATTTTGAATTTCTTCATGAAAACAATTGAATACATGAATTTTGTGGTTTTGCAAAGCTAAACTAAGTGCCTTTGTGGACATACATGTTTGAATACTTCAACATTTCATTTTAAAAGGCAAAATCACCTTTTCAAACTTGTTGCAAAAATTTGGACTCAAAATTCGGATGCATGCATATTTGTTGCCAAAAAGTGATCTTTTGTTGTTCAAATTGATTCAAATATGTTTTATTCTCTTCCATTATGTTTGAACAACCTTAGGAACACTTTATTTCACTTTAAACATTCATTATATTGGATTTATTGCAGTTTGGACTTCAGATTTAAAAATTCGGATGCATGTTCTGAAATTTGGATGCATCAATATTTTGTTGTCAAAAAGTGCTCTATTGTTGTTCAAATTGATTCAAACTTGTTTTAATCTCTTCCACTATGTTTGAACAACCTTAGAAAAGCTTATTTTCAAAAATTGAAGCTGTCACTTCACTGATTTTACAATTTGGACTTGATATGTCAAAATTCGGATGCATAGCATCTCAAGTCCAAACTTGTTGAAAAATGAGCACAATCTAAGGGGGAGCAATATTAATCTTTTCTGACCTTTAATACCTCTCTTAGAAGTTTTCTAAATACTTAAATGCTATATCTTCTATATGTTGTTGGAAGGAAGGAGGTTAATGGAGGTTGGTTGGGTCATAGGCTCACATTGAGCCTTTTTTATGTCAATGTGCTAAATTGGTTATTTTCTATCATTGATATTAATACTTCTATGTACTACATTGTTTTAATCTATCACATTTTGCATCAAAGTTTGTCATCATCAAAAAGGGGGAGATTGTTAGCCCTAAGGGCAAATCATGTAGTTTTGATTAATGACAAATATTGATGAGGACTAATATGCTTGTATGTTGTGTGATAGGTTTTATGAACTAAGAAGTATGAAGTCTCATTGCCTTGAAGTTAAAATGCAAGAACAACTCCAATATGTCAAAGTGATTGAAGATTGAAGAGTTTGTTCAAGATGTTAGAAGGCTTTGAAGATATGAAGTGTAGGTTGCATGTGCTTAATAGGTAAACTTTGTAAACCCTACACTCTTAAGCCTTGGAATCTATGAGTTCCAATTGAGAGCACAAAACTTGATTTAAATGGTTTCAATGGTTTTGAACTTACCTAAATTATCAAGTTTTCATAAATGGTTTTTGCACATAAAAGATCTTTAATGACTTATCTTTAAGGCTAGAATGTTTTCCAACTTGTTTGAATTGATTTGAACATGTTTTGACAAAGTTTGAAAAATTCGGATGCAAGATTCGGGCGCAGTCCAAAAATTCGGTCGTCCGAATTTTGTAGCAAAAGTTTGCTACTATTCTTCCAGAGAAATTCGGAAGAAGATTCGGACGTAGCCAAAAAATTCGGTCGTCCGAATTTTGGCCTTCAGCATGGTCACTGTTCTTCCAGAGAAATTCGGAAGAAGATTCGGACGCAGCAGAAAATATTCGATCGTCCGAATTTTCTGAAACTAGCCGTTACTAGCCGTTTTATGGCCGTTTTAACTGATTTTCAAATTCTATAAAGGCTAGAAACTCTAGATTTTTGATAGAACTTTTGCACAAAAGAAATCCTTGAAGCTCTAACTTGTTTTACATAAAAATTATATCAAAAGCTCTCAAATTGCCTTGTGCTCAAAGATTGAAATTCAAGATTCCAAAGGCAAGAAGTGAAGTGGTGCTAGCAATTGTATTCATCCACCAAGAAGTGTTGGTAGCATTCAAATTCTCTCTTTATATTATTGTTGTGATTGATACAAGGTTGTCAAGAGACATAAAACCCTTGTGGAGGGTGAGCCATAGACTAAATTAATCAAGGTTGTTGTGTAAAACCCATTGGTGAGGGTGAGCCTTGGATTAGATTGGTCTAGGTTGTCTAGTGACATAAAACTCTTTGTGATAAGAGTGAACCTTGTTTATTAGATTGAAAAGAGGTTGTTGTGGTAAAACCCATTGAAAGGTGAGCCTCTTGTGTAATTACTTGAAGTAAGCATATAGTGAATTGATTGAAATCCTTGAGTGTGTACTCAAGGTAGTGGATGTAGATCTTGGAGAGATCGAACCACTATAAATCGTGTGTTCATTTCTTTATAACTTTACTTGTTTTACATACTTGTGTTATTATTATTGTTTATAGTTGTTGATTGATTGGTTGTGGTCTTATAGTTTGATAATCTTGTCTTAACCATCAAATCAGATATAAACTTGAAGTTTGTGAATTTAAAGAAGAGCTTTTATTAAAGGATTTGCAAAAAGGAAAAAGATTTTCAATAATTAGCCAAAGACCTAATTCACCCCCCTCTTAGGTCTTTCACTTATCTTATAGGCTAGAAGGTTTTCCAACTTGTTTGAATTGATTTGAACATGTTTTGACAAAGTTTTGAAAGTTCGGATGCAAAAGGAAAAGTTCCTTCATTGTGAACAGTAACACTATTCAATAAATAGTATCGCTATTTTTCCAGAGAAATTTGTATGCAAGTTCGGACTCCTAAGGCCAAGTTTGGTCGTCTAAACTTTGTAAACAGTAACCCCCGTTCACAAAAACAATGCCACTGTTCACACAAACAGTGCCTTGTGCTCAAAGGTTGAAATTCAAGATTCCAAAGGCAGGAAGTGAAGTGGTGCTAGCTATTGTATTCATCCACCAAGAAGTGTTGGTAACATTCAAACTTTTTCTTTACATTATTGTTGTGATTGATACAAGGTTGTCAAGAGACTTCAAACTCTTGTGGAGGGTGAGCCATAGACTAGATTAATCAAGGTTGTTGTGTAAAACCCATTGGTGAGGGTGAGCCTTGGATTAGATTGGTCTAGGTTGTCTAGTGACACAAAACTCTTAGTGATAAGGGTGAACCTTGTTTATTAGATTGAAAAGAGGTTGTTGTGGTAAAACCCATTTAAGGGTGGCCTCTTGTGTAATTGCTTGGATTAAGCATATAGTGAATTGGTTGAAATCCTTGAGTGTAAACTCAACATAGTAGATGTAGATATTGGAAAGATAGAACCACTATAAATTGTGTGTTCATTTATTTATATCTTTACTTGTTTACATACTTGTGTTATTATTGTTTGTTATTAGTTGTTGATTGATTGGTTGTGGTTTTATTATTTGATCATCTTGTTTCAACCATTAAATCACATATAAACTTAGAGCTTGTGAATTTGAAGAAGATCTTTTATTACGGCAAAGGATTTGCAAGAAGGGAAAAGATTTTTGATAATTAGCCTAAAACCTAATTCACCCCCCCCCCTTTTAGGTCTTTCAATTGGTGTAAGAGTTAGGTCTTCTTTTTAAGGTCTAACAACCTAGAAGTAAAGATTATATGGCTAGTTTATCAAATGTTCCTTGTACGGAACGTTCCTCTACTAATAGATCTCCATTGTTTGATGGTTCTAATTATACTTTTTGGAAGTTTAGGATTGAGATTTACATTTGTTCTATTAACTATGAATTGTGGAATATTATTGAGAAAGGTCCCTATGTGCCATTGAGATTGAAAGCCGATGGAGTTACAAGGGAACCAAAGCCCATGAAGGAGTATGATGAGAGCGATTCAAGGAAGATGACATTAAACTACCAAGCAATGAACATTCTTTGTTGTGCATTGGTTGTCAATGAATACAATAGAGTGATGGAATGTGATTCTGCTCATGAAATGTGGAAGCTACTTCAAGTGACTCATGAAGAAGAAAGAGCAAATGTGTGCTTCATGGCAATGGAAGATGAGATACAACCTATTCCATCTACCTCTACTTCTTATGAATCCGAATTCTGCGTCCGAATTTTTGGGACGACTGAATTCTTTCTGCTGCGTCCGAGTTTCTCTGGAAAAACAGTGACCATGCTGAAGGCCAAAATTTGGACGATCGAATTTTTCTTCATGCGTCCGAATCTTCTTCCGAATTTCTCTGGAAGTACAGTAGCAAAATTTTGCTACAAAATTTGGACGACTGAATTTTTTGGAAGCATATTCAAACTTTGTAAAATCATTTGAGATTTAACTTCCAAAAGTTTGAAAAGCATTTGGTATATATAGAAAACTTATTTAGACATATATAAGTTTGAAAACCAAAATCAAATTCCTTTGATCATATAAAGTTTACTTAAAAACTTTTAGGACACAAAACGACATTCATCAAGAAATTTATTCAAAGCCTTTTAAGATTAAGAAACCTATTTTATGCTCTCTTATGCATTCAATAGACTCCAAGACATACAAGTGTAGAGTTTACATAGAGATTTACCTATTATCATATCTACTCTACACTTCAAGTCTTCAGTGCCTTGAGTTCTTCTTTGAATAACCTTCAAAAGACTTCATAGTTTATTGAGGTTGTTCTTGCACTTTGGCTTGAAGGCAATGAGACTTCATAGTTCTTAGTTCACAAAACCTATCACAAAACATACAAGTATTTTAGTCCTCATCAATATTTGTCATTGTGTGCGTTGGTTGTCAATGAATACAATAGAGTGATGGAATGTGATTCTGCTCATGAAATGTGGAAGCTATTTCAAGTGACTCGTGAAGAAGAAAGAGCAAATGTGTGCTTCATGGCAATGGAAGATGAGATACAACCTATTCCATCTACCTCTACTTCTTATGATGATGATATTGATGATGCTAATGAATTACTTGTTGAGATGTATGGAGAATTAAAAAAAGGCTTCGAAAAAGATTAAAGAAATGAAACTCAAAATTAATGAGTTATTGAATGAAAATTCAAAATTATATTGTGAAAACAAAAGACTTCTTGAATCTATTGATTGTTTGAATATTGAAAAAGAAGTTTTAAATGTCTCTTTACAAAACATGTCCCTTGAAAATAAGATTCTTTGTGAAAAGATTTTGTCTCTTCAAATAATGCTTGTTGATCATGAGACTTTGAAAAAGAAGGTTGATGACCTTACATCATGTATAGAAAAATTTACAAAAGGAAGGGACAATCTTGATAAAATTCTTGGAGCTCAAAGATCTCCTCTTGTCAAAAATGGTCTTGGTTATAATTATGTAAACAATGTGCCTAAATATAACAAATTCTTTGTTAAAGCTACTTCTACTTCCATGCATCATACTTGTTGTAGTTATTGTGGAAAACATGGACATAAAGTCACCAAATTTTATGTTAAAAGAAAAGTAGAGAATGGTGTAAAAACTATTTGGAGAGTTAAGGGAACTATTACTAAACCACACGGACCCAAAAAAGTATGGGTACCAAAGGATACTTCCTCTCCTTTATTGCAAGTACACTTCAATTCAAACTCAAGCACCACTAAGAGGTATATTGATGATGCTGGCTTAAAGAATAACAGAAAACACCTCATTCATAATCAAGGTCAAATCAACCAATGAAGGATTTGTTTTTGAGGCAAGAAGAAAAGAGGAATTCTTGGAGTAACCAATGTTGGTAAAGGTTCCTCTCTTGTTTTTAAACAAATGTTGCTTAGTGCTTATTTGAACTATAACTTGCTTAGTATTAGTCAATCGTGTGACAATGAATAAGAAGTTAAATGCCAATATGCAAAGTTTCAATTGAGAATCCCTTTTGTTAAGAATTGAAAATTTGCCAACCATGACTTGTCAATTGCTTCTACGAAGTTGATTAGGTAACATTGATTATATGAGATTGAATTCATTTTTGATATGTTCTTGAAATTGATTATATGTCATGATAATATGATTAAAATAGCTATGATTGAATATCTATGCATTTGCTTGGCCAAAAACATCTTTATGAAACTTTACAAAATGTTCGGACTTGAAGTTTGAATGTAGACCATAAGTTCGGTCGCCCGAAATTGTATGAAAACATGATATTTTGTGATTTTGATAGATTACTTACAAAATATTTCAATGTGTGTTTTATCTTGATAAGCTTGAATGTCTTGTTGCTTATAATAATGATTGATTTTCTTGGCATAGAAGATTTGGTCACGTGGACATGGATTTGTTGAACAGACTTTCCTCTCAAGATTTAGTTGGAGGATTGCTAAAAATGTGTTTTGACAAAATTGTCTTTGAGATATTTGTCAATATGGAAAACAAATAAAAGAATCTTTCAAACCCATGAAAATGCTTTTAGACTTCAAAACATCTTGAGCATGTTCATATGGATTGATTTGGACTTACGAGGAACTCTAGTATTGATAACTTGAAGTATGCCTTAGTAGTAGTTAATGATTTCTCAATATTCACTTTAGCATTCTTCGTTGCTCAAAAAGATGAAGTGTTTCATAAGTTTAAAAAAACTATTCAAAAAGGTTCAAACCTCCCTTGAGTGCAAATTGATTTCTTAGGAGTGTCAATGGGAGAATTTTACAATCAATATTTTACAAAACTTTGTGATGAGAATGGGATTGCTCACAAACATTTTGGCTGCCAAAACACCTCAACAAAATGGAGTTATAGAAAAGAAAAATCGTACCACACAAGAAATGGTTAAGTCTATGCTTGGTGAAAATTCTTTACCAAATATTTTTTAAACAAATTTGAAAACACTTCTTTGTTATGTTTTTGAACAGAGTTCTTTTAGGCCATTTAAAAAAAAAAATCTTTCAAACTTCTATTTGATAGAATACTCTAGAATTTAAACATACATGACAAGTTGTATCAAATATACATGAATATGCAAACAAAGTACTTTATATTGAATACTACTAGCCTGTATTGCCTATTTCAAAATATTTGGTTGCAAGTGCCTTATATTGAATATGTGCGATAACTTGGAAAATTTGATAGAAAAGCGAATGACGGGATATTCCTTGGTTATTCCTCTAACAACAAGGCTTATAGAGTTTATAACAAAAAAGGAACCTTACATGATGAGGAAACTATTCATGTTAGTTTTGATGAATCTTATATTTACTTGGAAAGAAAAGATGAAGATGATGTAGGTACATCTATGAATGACTATCAAACCCATCTTCAAGCACCAACTTTGGAGGATCATACCAATGAGGAAGAAATGATTGAACAAAATCAAGATGACCAACCCAGTGGTGACCAAGAGCTCCCAAAGAACTTAGGATATCCAAAAAGGCCACCCTAAGGTGCAAATCATTGGTGATATCTCCCAAGGAGTAAAAATAAGGCGGTACTTTATCAATAACTTTATTCTTTTATTGTATATGAGCCTAAAAGTATTAATGATGTATTGTGTGATGATTTTTTTGGATTATTACTATGCAAGAGGAATTAAATCAATTTGAAAGATACAAAATTTGGAAATTCCTAAATCTCATGATCATTCCATTATTTGAACTAAAAGGTTTTTCGAAATAAACTCAATGAATCCCGGGAAGATGTAAGAAATAAATCTAGATTTGTCATCCAAGGATTCAATCAAGAAGAGGGAATTGAATATGATGAAACCTTCCTCCGAATGCTAGACTTAAGTCCACAAGAATGCTTTTGACTTTTACTTGCTTTAAAGGTTTTAAGTTATTTCAAATGAATGTCAAAAGTACTTTTCTAAATGGTTCTATTGAGGAAAAGGTTTATGTGGAACAATAACCTGGTTTTGATCATGAAAATTTTCCTAACCATGTTTTCAAATTATCCAAAGTTTTGTATGATTTAAAACAAGCTCCTAGAGCTTGGTGTAAAAAAAATTTAAAAAAATTGAGTGGTTTTCTTCTTTCAAAAGGATTTTCAAGAGGAAAGGTTGACACTACTCTTTTCACAAAAACCTCTTGTAACAATGATCTATAAGTTGTCTAAATATATCATACAATTTTTGGTACTTTTAATACTTCACTTTGTGATGTGTTTGCCAAGTTAATGTACAGTAAATTTGAAATGAGCATGATAGGAAAACTCAATTTCTTTATTGGCCTACAAATCAAGCAAACCAAGGATGAAACTTTTATGAATCAAGTTAAGATATAAGCACTTCCATAAGTTTATTAACTATGCTTGACAAGAATAAAAAGGTGCCGTAGGAGTAGTCAACTCTATTTGACAGCAAGTAGAGCCAATATTATGTTTGTTATGTGCTTGTGTGCTAGATTTCATCTTGTCCTAAAGAATCTAATTTGATTGCTGTTAAACACATTCTCTATTACCTTATTGATATTCTAAGTGATTATGGTCTATATTTCAAATGTGTGGCTATCTTATGTGATAACACTAATACAATAAATTTGACCATCATACTATTCAACAAACTAGGACAAGTCATATAGAGATCAAACTTCATCTCATTAGAGACCATTCTACTAAGGGTAATACTTATTTAAAGCATGTTTGCATTCATGAACAAATTAATGATATTGTTACTAAGCCACTTGCCGAAGAAAGGTTTGACCAATCTTAGAAGAAGCTTAAGGATTTCAAAATTCAATAACTAAAGAGTGTATTCAAGTGTTGTAGCTCTAAGTGAGGACAAAGAAGCCTAGCATCGGAAAAGGAAAGGGAAAAGCCAAAAAAAGAGAAGGAGGACCAGTGATAAATGAACAAGTAAGGTTCACGTTCTGCAAAGCATATCAAGGCTTGATAGATTTGTCACATGGAAGGCTGCTACTGAATTTGATGATCGGACAAAAAAGAACCACAAGATAAATCCAAGCCACTATCCGAAATGGGTAATATACTCTCATTTTTAAATGATATGAGCTGGACTAGTTTGCTTGTGTTTGATGAATGCTATTACCTTCCTTAGTTATGAAGTTTATATTAAATAAAAAGAATTTTGCATCACATGCTTACTACCTTGATTATAGCATACTTTGGCACAAATCTTCTGTTGATAATATGTATGTTGTAATTATGCTAGCCACGCATAAGAAAAGAAAAATGAATTTTGGATATATAGTGCTAAAAAATATAATGGCAGCTAGAAGAACTGAGCATAAGACATTGCCGTATGGAATGTTATTAATAGGAATTTTAAAGTATTTCCAAGTGCAATTGTCTTCTAGTGGTTTACCAATAAAGAGTGAAGAAGTCTACACCAACAACTCACTAAAGAGATTTCCTTGGACACTTGATGATGATAATGTATGAAGGACTAGAAGAGAAACTCCTCTGTCCTCTATGGGGTAATAGAAGAGATGCTAGTGATAATGAAGAGAAGGAAGAAGAAAATGAAGAAGAAGAAGAGGATGAAGAGGAAATCCTTGCTAGAGAAAGGGGGAAAAAAAGTAGCATGAGTCACCAAGTGAGGGGGAGCAACTCCCCACAAAAAGAAGACTATTTGAAGAGGTATCCTCCATTGAAGGAAAATAAGTTGAATGTGATAATCTCACTAGAGCTAATACCATAGTTGCCAAGGTGTTTCAAGAGACATTGAACAACCATGTAAAGGAAATGAAGAAGATGGACAAATTCTTCGAGTCCTTTGCTCCAATGATTCTTGGCAAATTTGATGGTTTAGAAGCTAGAGTCAAGAATATGGAAGAAGACTTGAGAAATATTTCTCAAGTGGTTTTAAATGGTGCAAGTTCCTATAAAGCCAAAGAAGAAGAAAAGAAAGAAGATGAGAAAGAGGTCAGTGAAGAGAAAAATGAAGAAGATCAAGAAGATAACACGGGTGAAGTGGTAGCAATAAGGATGATAGTAATGATAGTGAAAATTGAGATGGCTATCAATTTGTTGCTAAAGAAGAAGGCAAAGATGAAGAAAAATGCAGTGAAGCATCCCAAGATTGGGAAGAACATGAGAATGCAGAACAAAGAGGTAAAGCACAAGAGAACAAGCAAGAAGAATGAGGTGAAGGAAGTTTAACAAAGATAAAGCACTAATCCATCACCAATTTCCTTCAGCCAAAAGATTAAGGGAATCATGGCCATCATAACAAATAGATTTGGAAGTGAAGACCATGAAGTATATCAAGACTAAGCCTTTCTATCTCTAAACTCTATTTTGTTGCTTATTTTAGTTTATGCCTTGATGCACATATTATGCTTTAACATTGAAATTTACTTGTACCTTTCAAGTCATTAAAATGTTTTGAAGCTCAATATATGAAATCCTTGTGATGAGAGCTTCTTTTGTTTCACTTTTGTTGTCCAAGTACTCTTACCCCACCTTTGATTGATGATAAAAGGGGGAGAAGAAATGTGATGACAAAATGTGTGAAAATGTGAAATAGCAGTGGAATTGCTCATGCATGAAGAGAAAATGTGTAAATTTTCTGAAAATCCATGCATATGTCAAGGGGGGAAAGAATGACTACAAAATGTGCTATGTGTTTGCTGTAAATGTGCGATATGCTGATGTGTTATAGGTTAAAATGTAAAATGAATGTGTACTGTGAAAATATTTGGCTGCATTTGAAATTTAAATTGAATATGTTATAATATGTGAGGTTTTGTTTATTTTATGAGATTTTGGAATATGGATAAGTTGAGATTGAAATCTTGAACTTGGTTCTTGGGTTGACCAATGATTTTGGATTGATTCATGGAAACAATTGAATGCATGAGTTTTATGATTTTGCAAAGCTAAACTGAGTGTCTTTGTGGACATACATATTTGAGTACTTCTATAGTTCCTTTAAAAGTGCAAAATCATCATTTCAAACTTATGACCAAAGTTCGGACTTAAAGTTTGGATGCAAACCAAAAGTTCAGACGCATCCAAACTTTCTTGCCAAAAATATTTTTCTGTTGTTCAAATTGTTTGAAAACTATTTTAATCCTTCCTATCATATTTGAACAACCTTAGAAAAGCTTATTTTAAAAAATTACAGCTTCCATCTCACATATTTTACAATTTGGGCTTGAAATTTCAAAATTCGGATACATGTTTCAAAAATTCAGATACATCCATATTTGTTGCCAAAAAGTGCTCTTTTGTTGTTCAAATTGATTCAAATATGTTTTAATCTTTTCCATTATGTTTGAACAACCTTAGGAAAGTTTTATTTCACTTTAAACATTCATTATATTGAATTTATTGCTGTTTGGACTTGAAATTTCAAAATTAGGATGCATCCATATTTTGTTGCCAAAATGTGCTCCTTTGTTGTTCAAATTGATTCAAAAAAATTTTAATCTCTTCTAATATGTTTTAACAACCTTAGGAAAGCTTATTTTCAAAAATTGCAGCTTTTATTTCACTTATTTTACAGTTCAGACTTGATATGTCAAAATTCGGATTCACCACATCGCAAATCCAAACTTGTTGAAAAATGAGCACAATCTAAGAGGGAGCATTGTTAAACTTTTACAACCTTAAAACCTCTCTTAGAACTTTTTCTAAATGCTTAAATGCTATATCTTCTATCCTAGTTGTTTGGGTAGGAAGGAAGGAGGAAAATGAAGGTTGGTTGGATCATAGGCTCATATTGAGCCTTTTGTATGTCAATATGCTAAATTGGTTATTATCAATCATTGCCATCAATGCTTCTTTGTACTACATTGTTTAAATCCATCACATTTTGCATCAAAGTTTGTCATCATCAAAAAGAGGGAGATTGTTAGCCCTAAGGGCAAATCATGTAGTTATGATTAGCTTTGACTAATGACAAACATTGATCAGGACTAATATGCTTGTATGCTGTGTGATAGGATTTTTGGATTAAGAAATATGAAGTCTCATTGCCTTGAAGCCAAAATGCAAGAAAAACTCCAGTATGTCAAAGTGATTGAAGAGTTTGTTCAAGATGATTGAAGGCTTTGAAGACATAAGTGTAGGTTAAATGTGCTTAATATGTAAACTTTGTAAACGCTACACTCTTAAGTCTTGGAATCTATGAGTTGCAATTGAGAGCACAAAACTTGATTTAAATGTTTCAATGGTTTTGAACTTACCTTAATTATCAAGTTTTCATCAATGGTTTTTGCATTTAAAATATCTTTAATGACTTATCTTATACGCTAGAAGGTTTTTCAACTTGTTTGAATTGATTTGAACATGTTTTGACAAAGTTTTGAAAGTTCGGATGCAAAGTTCGAACGCAGAAGGAAAAGTTCCTTTATTGTGAACAATAACACTATTTAATGAACAGTGTCGCTATTTTTGCAGAGAAATTCAGACGCAAGTTCGGACGCCTGAGGCCAAGTTTGGTTGTCCGAACTTTGTGAACAGTAACCCCCGTTCACATGAACAGTACTTTTCAGAAAAAAGTTCGGAAGCATAGAAGAAAGTTCAGACGTCCAAACTTCAAAAAAACTAGCCGTTACTAGCCCTTTTATGACTGTTAAAGCCAATTTTTCAAATCTATAAAAGCCATAAACTCTAGATTTTTTGTACAACTTTTAAACCCTCAAAATCCTTCAAGATCTAACTTGTTTTACATCAAAATTATTTGAAAAGCTCTCAAAATGCCTTGTGCTCAAAGGTTGAAATTCAAGATTCCAAAGGCAAGAAGTGAAGTGGTGCTAGCTATTGTATTCATCCACCAAGAAGTGTTGGTAACATTCAAACATTTTCTTTAAATTATTGTTGTGATTGATACAAGGTTGTCAAGAGACTTAAAACCCTTGTGGATGGTGAACCATAGACTAGATTAATCAAGGTTGTTGTGTAAAACCCATTGGTGAGGGTGAGCCTTGGATTAGATTGCTCTAGGTTGTCTAGTGACACAAAACTCTTAGTGATAAGGGTGAACCTTGTTTATTAGATTAAAAAGAGGTTGTTGTGGTAAAACCCATTGAAGGGTGAGCCTCTTGTGTAATTGCTTGGATTAAGCATATAGTGAATTGATTGAAATCCTTGTGTGTAAAGTCAACGTAATGGATGTAGATCTTGGAAAGATCGAACCACTATAAATTGTATGTTCATTTATTTATAGCTTTACTTGTTTACATACTTGTGTTATTATTATTTGTTATTAGTTGTTGATTGATTGGTTGTGGTTTTATTATTTGATCATCTTGTCTCAACCATTAAATCACATATAAACTTAGAGATTGTGAATTTGAAGAAGAGCTTTTATTAAGGTAAAGGATTTGCAAAAAGGGAAAATATTTTTGATAATTAGCCTAAGACCTAATTTACCCCCCTCCCCCTCTTAGGTCTTTCAAAAAAATTACCAATAACTTGGTAGATGATGACAAATTAGCATACCTTCACCTTTTTGTGCGTTTAGCCAAATACCTTCACCTTTTTTGATTTATGAAATACCTAAGCGGGTGGGTGAATTAGGTATTTGGCTAATTTTCACAAAAACAAACCTTTTGTGCGTTTAGACCAATAACAGATTATATGAGCAAAATAGAGACAATTTATACCAAAGCAATATAAGAAAGTAAGATCAAAGAACACAAGCAATTTATAGTGGTTCGATCCTTAAGATCTACCTCCACTACCTTAAGCCTACACTTAAGGATTTCAATCACTCTACTATATGCTCAGGTTTACAAATTACAAGAGAGGCTCACCATACTACGATTTTACACTCAAAACCTCTTCTAGTAATTTTTACAAACAAGGCTCACCACACACAATGGTTTTATATCTCAAACAACCTTGAATCACAACTTCAAAGATCACCCTTATCTAAAGAGTTTTATGTTATCAAGATAACCTTGCAAGAGCTAGTAGAAAAACACAATTTGATAAAAAGATAAGACTGTGTAGATGTTACCACTTGTTGGTAGAATTTTACACAAACTTGCACCTTCACACTTTGATGTCTTTTGATTGATCAATTGAATGCACAAGACATAAGAGAGCTTAAGAAATGTTTGTAAAAGGCTTTAGAATGCTTAGAGTTTTCAAGAATTCAAAACTTACAAAAGATTGCATGTTTATAACTTTTATAGAATTTGAAAATCCGTTTTAACAGTTATACTGCGTCCGAATTTTTGGGACGACTGAATTCTTCCTGCTGCGTCCGAATTTCTCTGGAAAAACAGTGACCATGCTGAAGGCCAAAATTTGGACGATCGAATTTTTCTTCATGCGTCCGAATCTTCTTCCGAATTTCTCTGGAAGAACAGTAGCAAAATTTTGCTACAAAATTCGGACGACTGAATTTTTTGGAAGCATATTCAAACTTTGTAAAATCATTTGAGATTTAACTTCCAAAAGTTTGAAAAGCATTTGGTATATATAGAAAACTTATTTAGACATATATAAGTTTGAAAACCAAAATCAAATTCCTTTGATCATATAAAGTTTACTTAAAAACTTTTAGGACACAAAACCACATTTATCAAGAAATTTATTCAAAGCCTTTTAAGATTAAGAAACCTATTTTATGCTCTCTTATGCATTCAATAGACTCCAAGACATACAAGTGTAGAGTTTACATAGAGATTTACCTATTATCATATCTACTCTACACTTCAAGTCTTCAGTGCCTTGAGTTCTTCTTTGAATAACCTTCAAAAGACTTCATAGTTTATTGAGGTTGTTCTTGCACTTTGGCTTGAAGGCAATGAGACTTCATAGTTCTTAGTTCACAAAACCTATCACAAAACATACAAGCATTTTAGTCCTCATCAATATTTGTCATTAATCACAACTACATGATTTCCCTTAGGGCTAACAATCTTCCCCTTTTTTGATGATGACAAACTTTGATGCAAAATGTGATAGATTAAAACAGTGTAGTACATAGAAGTATTAATGTCAATGATAGAAAATAACCAATTTAGCACATTGACATACAAAAGGCTCAATATAAGCCTATGACCCAACCAACCTCCACTTACCTCCTTCCTTCCAACTAGACTTGGATAGAAGATATAGCATTTAAACATTTAGAAAACTTCTAGGAGAGGTTTCCTCATAATGGAGAATTAAAATAGTTAGGATTCATTGAAAAAATCGAGAATTCACCCAAGGGGTGGAGAGACCTTCTAGGAGAGGTTTTAAGGTTGTTAAAAGCTTATCAATGCTCCCCCTTAGATTGTGCTCATTTTTTAACAAATTTGAACTTGAGATACTATGCATCTAAATTCTGACATATCAAGTCCAAACAATAAAATAAGTGAAATGAAAGCTGTAACTTTTGAAAATAAGCTTTCTTAAGGTTGTTCAAACATATTAGAAGAGATTAAAACATATTTGAATTAATTTGAACAACAAAGGAGCACATTTTAACAATGAAATATGGATGCATCCGAATTTTAGAGCATGCAACCGAATTTTTATACTCATGCATCCAAACTTTGAAATTTTAAGTCCAAACTGCAATAGATTCAATATAATGGATGTTTAAAGTGAAGTAAAACTTTCATAATGTTGTTCAAACATAATGAAAGAGATTAAAACATATTTGAATTAATTTGAACAATAAAAGATCACATTTTGGCCACAAATATGGATGCATTCGAATTTTTAAACCTTGCATCCGAATTTTGAATCCAAAGTTTTTGCAACTCAATTTAGTTTTTCAAAAGTTCAAGACTCATATTGCAGCATCATATCATCATTGCAGTCATCATATCATCAAATTTTCTCCCCCTTTTGTCATCACTCAAAAAAAATAAATAGAGGGATCAATGAAAATGAGACTATCAATTTAGCACATAAAAGAAGCTCTCATCACTGGGATTTCATCATTGAGCTTCACTATTACATAAAATGCAGCAAAATACTTAACAAGTTCAGAATTACACAAAAAAATCAGTATAGATATGCAACTTAAAAGCAGTAAATAGAATAGAAGGAAAGAAAGCTTAGTCTTGTGATGTTGATGTTGATGGGGAGGCTTGGCTCACTCCTTTATTGATGGCCAAGTGCTTCACTCTTCCTTGATTGAAAGAGATTGTTAATGGAGAGACTATTTTAGCTTGAGCTACTTGGCTGCCTACTATTGGTGGCTCTTCATGAGCATGTTCTTCATCTTCTTCTTCTGCCACGATCTCTTCATCTCTACCTTGATCATCATCTTCATCATTCTGTCATTATTATCTCCTTTCTTTTCTTCTTTATCTCCTTCTTCCTCATTTCCATCTTGAGGCTTAGAGGGTCCTTCACCACTTTGAGTATTTCTCATAAGGATTTCTCCAATCTGCTTTACCCTACTCTCCAGTCCATCTAACTTTCCAAGAACCATTGGAGCAAATGATTCAAAAAACTTATACATCTTCTCCATTTCCTTGACATGATTGTTCAAGGCTTCTTGGAATGTTTTGGCTACTATGGTGTCACCTCTAGTTACTCCTTCACCACTTGAACCAATTCCAATTTCTTCTTCAAACAATCTCCTTTTTATTGGAGGTTGCTCCCCCTCACCTGAGGTGTCATGCTTCCTCTTTGTCATCATTTCCCTAGCAAGGGCTTCTTCTTCATCCTCTTCTTCTTCCTCCTCTTCACTTTCTATCTTTTCTTCTCTTTCTATTCTTTTTGGAGGGGTTTCTCTTTTTGTCCTCCATACATTATCCTCATCAAGAACTAATTGCATTCTCTTAAAAGCTTGCCCTCTTCCCAGAAGTTTAATCTTAAAATGCTTAAAGGTTCTTGTCAACAACCTTCCAAATGGGAATGCCTTGGTTACTAATTTTCTTGCAGTAATTATGTGTTTCAAGGCTATATAACCAAAGTTCATTCTCCTATGCTCATGCAAGGCTAACATGATTACCATATGCATATTTCCAACTGATGACTTATGTCCAAAATTAGGAACAATCATAGTAGTTACCATGTGATGCAACACTCTACCTCTAGCATCCAAGTTCTTGATTTCCCTCTCCTTTATAGATCTAAACTCTCTTCCATTGGTAAATGCTTCTTCAAATCTAACATATATAAAGAGTTCACAATCATAGCAATGCATGGAAGGTGAATAATATCTAGCTCCATTGTCACCTACTCCACAAATTCTGTTTATCAATCCTTCACTAAATTCAATGTCAACTTGGGATACTCTACATGAATACCATTGTATCACATTATCCCCTACCATCTCAATTCTTTCCTCTTTCAGGTTTGCATATAATTCATATATCAAGGTAGGATAAAATTCTTTATCAATGAACAACAAACTACTCCAACCAACATCATTGAAATAAGATAGAACAATATCCATGCTAGACAATTTATAAACATCCACCTGATATCCAGGAATAATCTCTCTGCTATTTTTATTCCATTCATCAAATTCATGAGTAGCTTTAATTGAGACAAACCTGTCAACTCCAGATAATGTTTGAGGGATTCAAATTCTTCTTGGTTGGTTGAGGATTGAGTCTCCATCTCCTTCCTTAGCCTTTCCTTTTCCTTTCTCAACATTTGGCTTCTTTGTTCTCACCATTGATATTTTCTGTTGAGAAGTATTGAAAGAAAATAAAAATCATAGTCATACATTACTTCAAATATGAAAGACAATCCACCATTAATTATTTTAGTTCTACATTGTCTTGAATAATTATTCAATGCTAAATGAATAATTATTCACTGCTTGAATCTTGATGCTTTTCTCATTCAATTTTAAAATCAACCCAACCACTTAACCTATATACCAATGGAATCCAACCAACAGAAGGGGTTGTGTTCAGCATTAAAATTTCTCCATTTGCCAAGATCAACCAATCATTTCCAAACTTGTGAACACCACTCATAAGAAGATCTTTCTTCAATAAAAAATGTCAAAAATCTAATTTACAAAAAAAAAATGAAAGTGTTTGAAAGAAAATAAAAATCATAGGCATACATTACTTCAAAGATGTGAACTCTTGTATTCTACAATATAAATATGAAAGACATCTTTTACCTTCTGATCCGAGATCTTCTAGTGGCCCTAAATCTTTATTAAGTTTTGAACCATTCTCAAACTTCGATTTTAACCTCGTTGCTGTTTGTTTAGAATTGATTTATGAAATACCTAAGAGGGTGGGTGAATTAGGTATTTGGCTAATTTTCGCAAAAACAAACCTTTTGTGCGTTTAGACCAATAACAGATTATATGAGCAAAATGGAGACAATTTATAGCAAAGAAATATAAGAAAGTAAGATCAAAGAACACAAGCAATTTATAGTGGTTCGATCCTCAAGATCTACCTCCACTACCTTAAGCCTACACTTAAGGATATCAATCACTCTACTATATGCTCAGGTTTACAAATTACAAGAGAGGCTCACCACACTATGGTTTTACACTCACAACCTCTTCTAGTAACTTTTACAAACAAGGCTCACCACACACAATGGTTTTATATCTCAAACAACCTTGAATCACAACTTCAAGGATCACCCTTATCTAAAGGGTTTTATGTTATCAAGATAACCTTGCAAGAGCTAGTAGAAAAATACTATTTGATAAAAAGATAAGAGTGTAGATGTTACCACTTGTTGGTAGAATTTTACACAAACTTGCACCTTCACACTTTGATGTCTTTTGATTGATCAATTGAATGCACAAGACATAAGAGAGCTTAAGAAATGTTTGTAAAAGGCTTTAGGATGTTTAGAGTTTTCAAGAATTCAAAACTTACAAAAGATTGGACGTTTATAGCTTTTATAAAATTTGAAAATCAGTTTTAACAGCTATAAAACGGCTAGTTAACGGCTATTTTCAGGAAATTCAGACGATCAAATTCTGTGTCCAAATCTTCATCCGAATCTTCTTCCGAATTTCTCTTGAAGAACAGTAGCAAACTTTTGCTACAAAATTCGGACGACCGAATTTTTTGGAAGCATATTCAAACTTTGTAAAATCATTTGAGATTTAACTTCCAAAATTTTGAAAAAAATTTGGTATATATAGAAAACTTATTTGGACATATATAAGTTTGAAAACAAAAATCAAATTCCTCTGATCATATAAAGTTTACTTAGAAACTTTTAGGACACAAAACCACATTCATTAAGAAATTTATTCAAAGCCTTTTAAGATTAAGAAACCTATTTTACGCTCTCTTATGCATTCAATAGACACCAAGACATACAAATGTATAGTTTACATAGAAATTTACCTATTATGATATATACTCTACACTTCAAGTCTTCAGTGCCTTGAGTTCTTCTTTGAATAACCTTCAAAAGACTTCATAGTTTATTGAGGTTGTTCTTGCACTTTGGCTTGAAGGCAATGAGACATCATACTTCTTAGTTCACAAAACCTATCACACAACATAAAAGCATTTTAGTACTCACCAATATTTGTCATTAATCAAAACTACATGATTTGCCCTTAGGGCTAACAATTTAGATCAATGACAAGGAAGAGAAAAAGAAGAGAAAGAAATAGAGAGAGTTAGATATGGTACAGTGAGAGAATCAGATTTTATATACGAAATTGAGTTCAAGCTCTCATTTTGAATTGTATTTGAAATATGGGCCGGAGTTCAAAATTTTTTTCATCTCAAATATGTCATCAAGCTAAGAAAAGTCTGCACTTTACCCGGACTAATTGTAGATGGTTTCTCTCTTTTTCATCCCATCAATCTCCTTCAATAGACAGGAAGATCAACCATCCTTGAAATTGGTTTGCCTTTATATCATAGAGCAATCATAATTTTGGATGAATATGAAAATCACAAAGAATATATTATTGGGAGCCATCAACTGGGTCAATCACCCAAACAAAATCCAAAGCATGATCAAGAACAGATTGGGTGCAATTCCATTTGGTTTCTTCTCCATGTACATTGTGCTTGGGAATTTTTAAGTATGATTGAAACCATAGTAATTTCTACCCTCATATTTGTATCTGTGATGGGTCCATCCCCATACTCTTTGTCTTGCAGGAAAGAAAATCCTTGCAAAAGTACCTAGAGCGAACGATTTCAAAGGCTGAATTGGCTGCTTGACGACCTTTGTCTACTCTTGATTAGGAGTAGGATACTTGAATATTGCACAACTGAGATTACTAGAAAAATATGTGTGTATGTACAATGAGAGTGAGGGCTAGCAGATGTTATATGTTTCCTACTCCACAAAGGATTTAAAAGATTCTGGCATAGGGTTTGTCCTTTATCAAAATATTTTGAAATCAACAACAACAAGTTTGAAATCATTTTAGACTAAAAGATAAGTCATTAAAAAGTTTTTGAACTACAAGCCGTTATCAAATACTTGGTAAATCAAGAATGAACAAAGCCTTTTAAGATTTAAAAATCAAGTTTTGTGCTACCTTATGTATTCTATAGATTCCAAGAACAGGAAGTGTAGGGTTTATAAGAAAATACCTATTAAGCAAAGGCAAACCTACACTAGTGTCTTCAAAGCCTTCAATTTTCTAGGACAAGCTCCATATTCTTCAACCACTTGAGTTCGTTTGAGATGTCCTTTGTATTATAGCTCCAAGGCAATGAGAACACAAATTCAAAACTCCTATCACACAATTAACATTGAATTAGTCCTCATAAATGTTTACATTAATCAAAACTACTAGATTTGCCCTCAGGGCTTACAATCTTTCCCTTTTTGATGATGACGAACATTGATATGAAATGTGATGGATTTAAAAAATGTGGCATAAAGAAGCATTAATGTCATAGATGAATGATAAACAATTTGGTACAATGACATTTAAATGGCTCATGATGAGCCTAGGGCCTAGCCAACCTCCGTATGCCTCATTCCTACCACCAAGGCAGAAATATAGCTTTTAATAGAAATCAATTTGTAATAAAGGGAGGTTTGAACCGTTTTGAAACGTCTTAAAAACTCATGAAAAGCTTCATCTTTTTGTGATAAAAAGAATACCCAAGTAAATTTTCAAAAATCATTAACACTTATATATGCATACCTTTTACCACCAAGACAAGCGGTCCTCATTGATCAAAATATATCCATATGAACAAGTTCAAAAGGACTATTCTGGAAGCATTTGAAAACGCTAATAGCTACAGTGACTGTTAGCCCTAAGGGCAAATCATGTAGTTTTGATTAATGACAAATATTGATAAGGACTAATATGCTTGTATGTTGTGTGATAGGTTTTGTGAACTAAGCATTATGAAGTCTCATTGCCCTCAAGCCAAAGTGCAAGAACAATCTCAATAAACTATGAAGTCTTTTGAAGGTTATTCAAAGATGAACTCAAGGCATTGAAGACTTGAACTGTAGAGTAGATATGATAATAGGTAAATTTCTATGTAAACTCTACACTTGTATGTTTTGGAGTCTATTGAATGCATAAGAGAGCATAAAATAGGTTTCTTAATCTTAAAAGGTTTTGAATGAATTTCATGATGAATGTCGTTTTGTGTCCTAAACGTTTTTAAGTAAACTTTATATGATCAAAGGAATTTGATTTTTGTTTTCAAACTTATACATGTCTAAATAAGTTTTCTATACATACCAAATGTTTTTCAAACTTATTGAAGTTAAATCTCAAATGATTTTACAAAGTTTCAATATGCTTCCAAAAAATTCGGTCGTCTGAATTTTGTAGCAAAAGTTTGCTACTGTTTTTCCAGAGAAATTCGGACGAAGATTCGGACGCAGCAGAAAAAATTCGGTCGTCCGAAAAATTCGAACGTAGAATTCGGTCATCCAAATTTCCTGAAAATAGCCGTTAACTAGCCGTTTTATAGCTGTTAAAACTGATTTTAAAATTCTATAAAAGCTATAAACGTGCAATCTTTTGCAAGTTTTGAATTCTTGAAAACTCTAAGCATTCTAAAGCCTTTTACAAACATTCCTTAAAGCTCTCTTATGTCGTGTGCATTCAATTGAAGGTGCAACTTTGTGTAATATCTACCAACAAGTGGTAACATCTACACACTCTTCTTTATTTATTAAATTGTTGTTCTACTAGCTCTAGCAAGGTTATCTTGAATAACATAAAATCCTTTAGATAAGGGTGATCCTTGAAGTTGTGATTCAAGGTTGTTTGACATGTAAAACCATTGTGTTTGGTGAGCCTTGTATTGTAAAAAGTTACTAGAAGAGGTTGTGAGTGTAAACCGTAGTGTGGTGAGCCTCTCTTGTAATTTGTAAACCTGAGCATATAGTAGATTGTTTGAAATCTTTAAGTGTGAGCTTAAGGTAGTGGACGTAGATCTTGAGGATCGAACCACTATAAATTTTTTGAGTTATTTGCTATTGCTTTCTTTCATTGCTTTGCTATAAATTATCTCTAGTTTGCTCATATAATTTGTTCTTGGTATCAGAACAAATTAGCCAAATACCTAATTCACACCCCCTCTTAGGTATTTCAATTGGTATCAGAACTAGAACTTCTTTGTGTGGTTTGACAACCTAGAAGACAAAGATCCTATGGCTAATATTTCAAATCTACCTTACCTAGAAGGATCATCTACAAATAGACCACCGTTGTTTGATTGAACAAATTACATTTTTTGGAAGACTAGAGTTAAGATATATATTTGTTCTATCAATTTTGATTTATGGAACATAGTTGAGAAAGGTCCTTATGTCGCAATGAAAATGAGAGCAGATGGAGTAACCTCAGAACCCAAATCCACTGATGAATTTGATGAGCATGATTCAAGAAAAATGACATTAAACTATCAGGCCACAAACATATTAAGTTGTGCATTAGATGTTACTGAATACAATAGAGTTAGTGGGTGTGATTCTGCTCATGATATGTGGAGATTACTCCAAATTACACATGAAGGTACTAATCAATTTAAAGAATCTAAACTTGCTATGCTTGTTAGAGATTATGAACTGTTTACTATGAAACAAGGAGAAAATATTAGTGATATGTTTACAAGGTTTACTAACATTTTCAATGGCTTGAAAGCTAATGGTAAAAGCTATACTATGGGAGAACAAAACAGAAATATTTTGGATGCTCTACCAAAATCTTGGCAACTAAAGACGCTTGCTATTGAGGAATCTAAAGATCTAAAAACTCTTCCTCTTGAAGAGCTTATCGGATCACTACTCACACATGAAATGAAGATAAAACAGTTGAATGATAAGGAAGATGAAGAAAAAGGAAGAAAATGAGTTGTACTTAATGCTTCAAATCACTTGAGTGAACAAGAACAATCTTCAAGTGAAGAAGAAGAAGGAAACAGTGGAGAAGAAGAGATTGCAATGGAAGTGAAGAAGTTCAAGAGATTCTACAAAAAGGATTTTCTCAAGAAATGAAGAAAGACAGTCAAGAAGAGTGGACAATCCTCATGCAAGAGCACAGAGCATTTTATTGCTGACAGGAAGAAAATAAAAACAGAAAGAAATCTACCATGAAAGGAAAAGGATTAGCTGGAACATGGGATCAACAAGAAAGTGAGGATGATAGTGAAGGGAAAGCCAACATATGCTTTATGGCCATTGATGATGAGATACAATCTTCACCTTCTATTTCAAATTTCTGTGATGATGATATTGATTCTAATGATTTGATTGTAGAATTGTATGAAGAGTTAAAAAATGCTTCAAAAAAGAAACAAAGAAATGAAATTCAAAATCAATGATTTATCAAATGAGAATTCAAAATTATGTGTTGAAAATGATAAAATTCTTGAGACCATTAATTGTCTTACCAATGAAAAAGAAGTTTTAAATACAACCATACAAAATGTATCTTTTGAAAACAAAAAGCTTTGTACAAGAACTATTTCTCTTTGAATCAATGCTAAAAGATCATGAGTCTTTGAAAAGGAAAGTTAATGATCTTACTTTATGTTTTGAGAGATTTACAAATGGAAGAGAAAATTTAAATAAACTACTTGGTTATCAAAGATCTTCATTTGTAAAACATGGTCTTGGTTTTACACATGATTGTTTTGATCCAAAACAAAAAAAGTTATTTGTTAAAGAATCTTCTCATTCTAGGTCACATATTTGTTGCCCATATTGTGGCAAGCATGGACACAAGGTTTCTAAATGTTTTATAAAAAGAAATATAGAAAATGGTGTTAAGACCATTTTGAAAGTCAAAGGAACTATTACTAACCCCCTTGGACCCAAGAAGATATGGGTACCAAAAATCACTCTTTCCAATTTGGTATAGGTACAATTTGCCTCAAGATCAAGTGCCACTAAATGGTTTCTTGACAGTGGCTGCTCAAGGCACATGACAGGAAATGCATCACTTGTTAGTGAGCTTCAAGCTACAAGTGAAGGTTTTGTCACATTTGGAGATAAGAAGAAAGGGAAAATACTTAGAATAGGTAACATTGGTAAAGGTTCTTTCCCTCTTATCAAGCAAGTTTTACTTATTGATGGCTTAAAGTATAATTTACTTAGTATTAGTCAATTATGTGACAATGGTTGCAAAGTTGAGTTTAAATGTGATACTTGTACTATTCTTGACATGCAAGTAATAAAACTATTTTTGTTGCTAAAAGAGTTAGTAATGTATATGTGTTATATCTTGATGAGCTTATTACTAATGATATTAAATGTCTTGCCATTCATGACAATGATGGATTTTTATGGCATAGAAGATTAGGACATGTGAGTATGGATTTATTGAACAAACTTTCTATACAAGAACTAGTTAGAGGATTACCAAAAATGCATTTTGATAAAACCCGTCTTTGTGATGCTTGTCAATATGGAAAACAATCAAAAACATCTTTTAAACCAAAAAAATGGTTTCTACCTCAAAACCTCTTGAACTAGTTCACATGGATTTATTTGGACCCATGAGGACTACTAGTCTTGGTCATAAGAGATATGCTTCTGTGATTGTTGATGATTTTTCAAGATTTACATGGGTAATCTTCTTATCACAAAAAGATGAAACATTTTATGAATTTTCAAAACTTTTCAAAAAGGTTCAAATTTCTCTTGATTGCAAATTGATTTCTATTAGAAGTGACAATGGAAGAGAGTTTTGTAACCAAGATTTTACAAAATTCTGTGATGAGTATGGCATCACTCATAATTTTTAAACTGCCAAAACACCTCAACAAAATGGTGTTGTTGAGAGGAAAAACAAAACATTACAAGAAATTACTAGATCAATGCTTTGTGAAAATTCCTTACTAAAATATTTTTGGGCTGAAGCTGTAAATACAGCTTGCTATGTAATTAATAGAGTTTTACTAAGACCTTTTATAAGAAAAACACCTTTTGAACTTCTATTTGATAAAACTCCATCAATTGTCTATTTTAAAGTTTTTAGTTGTAAGTGCTTTACTTTAAACACTAGTGACAATCTTGGTAAGTTTGATAGAAAATCAGATGAAGGCATATTTCTTGGCTATTCATCAAATAAAAAGGCATATAGAGTCTCTAACAAAAGGACATTATGTGTTGAAGAAACTATTCATGTAACTTTTGATGAATCTAACATTTATCTTCAAAGAAGAAATGAAGATGATGCAGGTTCCTCAATGGTTGAAAATAAAACTCAACACCAAGTACCTACATTGGAAGATCATGCCAAAGAAGAAGAAATAATGGAGCAAGAACAAGATGGTATATCAAGCAATGATCAAGAACTTCCAAAGGATCACATATATGCAAGAAGTCATCCTAAGGAGCAAATCATTGGTGATGTCTCCTAAGGAGTTAAAACAAGGCGGTACTTTATTGATAATTTTTCCCTTTTATCTCATATTGAACCGAAAAATATTGATGATGCATTGTGTGATAATTTCTGGATTATTGCTATGGAAGAAGAGTTAAATCAGTTTGAGAGAAATGAAGTTTGGACTCTTGTTCGTTTTACAAAAGGAAAAGTGGATACAACTCTTTTTATAAAACATCTTCTAAAAATGATATTTTACTTGTGCAAATATATGTTGATAATATTATTTTTGGTGCTACTAATACTTCTCTTTGTGAAGAATTTGCCAAATCCTTGAAAAATGAATTTGAGATGAGCATGATGGGAGAACTAAATTTCTTCCTTGGGCTGCAAATTAAGCAAACCAAGGATGGAGTCTTCATTAATCAAGCAAAGTATACCAATGAGCTACTGAAAAGATTTGGAATGGATCAAGCAAAAGGAATAAGTACTCCAATGAGTTCATCAACTAAACTTGACAAAGATGAGAAAGGTAAAAATATTGATGAGAAATTATACAGAAGTATGATTGGAAGTTTACTCTATCTCACAGCTAATAGACCATATATTATGGTTGATGTATGCTTGTGTGCTAGATTCTAATCATGTCCTAAAGAATCTCATCTAATTTCTGTCAAACATTTTTTCGCTATTTGATTGATACACATGACTATGGCCTTTGGTTTTCAAGAACTTCATCTTTTGAACTTATTGGATACCCTGATGCTGACTATGCTGGATGCAAAGTTGAACGTAAAAGTACAAGTGGGCATTGTCAATTTCTTGGTAGTTGTCTTGTATCTTGGTTTAGTAAAAGCAAGCTTGTGTGTCTTTATCCACTGCAGAAGCTGAATACATAGCTGCAGGTAGTTGTTGTGCACAATTGCTATGGATGCAGCATACCTTACTTGATTATGGTATTAAATTCAATTGTGTGCCTATACTATGTGATAATACTAGTGCTATTAATTTGAGCATAAATCCTATTCAACATTCTAGGACTAAGCAAATAGAGATAAAACATCATTTCATTCGTGATCATGTGATTAAGAAAGATATATGCTTAGAATATATAAATACAAATGATCAAATTGCTAACATATTTACAAAGCCTTTGGCTGAGGAAAGGTTCAATCACCTAAGAAGACTCTTAGGAATTTCAAGATTCAATGACTAATGTGTGTACTGAAGTTTTGATGAAAACAGGAAATTTTCGGATCCAGAATTCTGATGCACCACAGAAAATTCGGTCGATCGAGTTTTCTGAGTGAAAGGAAACAGAGACTTTTTTATCAAGAATTCGGACGCATGGCAGAAAATTCGGTCGACTGAATTTTCTGAATTGAAGAAACAGAAAATTCAGACGCAGACCTGAGAATTTGGTCGTCCAAATTTACGGACGCGTCTATTTAAATGAAAATTCAAACAGTTTTCTCACCACTTCAACTTCCAAATTTCACATCCTTTTAAAAGGCTCTCATACCCATTCACATCCGAATCAAAATCCCTTCAAAACCACACATTCTCATCCCGATTTGCCTTTACTTTTAAACTTCTAACCCTAAATCCATACCGAAAATCAATACTTCTCAACATAAAATATCAATGGTGAGAACAAAGAAGCCAAATGTTGAGAAAGGAAAAGAAAAGGCTAAGGAAGGAGATGGAGAATCAATCCTCAATCAACCAAGAAGAATTTGAATCCCTCAAACATTATCTGGAATTGACAGGTTTGTCTCAATCAAAGCTACTCATGAATTTGATGAATGGAATAAAAATAGCAGAAAGATTATCCCTGGATATAAGGTGGATGTTGATAAATTCTCTAGCAAGGATAATGTTCTATCTTGTTTCAATGATGTTGGTTGGAGTAGTTTGTTATTCATAGATGAAGAATTTTATCCTACCTTGATATATGAATTCTATGCAAACCTGAAAGAGGAAAGAATTGAGATGGTTGGGGATAATGTAATACAATAGTATTCATCTAGAGTATCCCAGGTTGACATTGAATTCAGTGAAGCATTGATAAACATAATTTATGGAGTAGGTGATAATGGAGCTAGATATTATTCACCTTCCATGCATTGCTATGATAGGGAACTGTTTACATATGGTAGATTTGAAGAGGCATTTACCAATGGAAGAGAGTTTAGATATATAAAAGAGAGGGAAATCAAGAACTTGGAAGCTAGAGGTAGAGTGTTGCATCATATGGTAACTACTATGATTGTTCCTAACTTTTGACATAAGTCATCAGTTGGAAATATGAATATGGTAATCATGTTAACCTTGCATAGCAGAGGAGAATGAACTTTGGTTATATAGCCTTGAAACACATGATTACTGCAAGAAAAACAGTAACCCAGGCATTCCCATTTGGAATGTTGTTGACAATAATCTTTAAGCATTTTAAGATTAAACTTCCGGGAAGAGGGCAAGCTTTTAAGAGTGGGGAGATTTACACCAACGAAACTCTTAAGAGAATGCAATTAGTTCTTGATGAGGATAATGTATGGAGGACAAAAAGAGAAACCCCTCCAAAAAGAATAGAAAGAGAAGAAAAGATAGAAAGTGAAGAGGAGGAAGAAGAAGAGGATGAAGAAGAAACCCTTACTAGAGAAATGAAGACAAAGAGGAAGCATGACACCTCAAGTGAGGGGGAGCAACCTCCAACAAAAAGGAGATTGTTTGAAGAAGAAACTGGAATTGGTTCAAGTGCTGAAGGAGTAACTAGAGGTGACACCATAGTGGCCAAAGCATTCCAAGAAGCCTTGAACAATCATGTCAAGGAAATGGAAAAGATGTATAAGTTTTTTGAATCATTTTCTCCAATGGTTCTTGGAAAGTTAGATGGACTGGAGAGTAGGGTAAAGCACATTGAAGAAATCCTTATGAGAAATGCTCAAAGTGGTGAAGGACCCTCTAAGTCTCAAGATAGAAATGAGGAAGAAGGAGATAAGGAAGAAAAGAAAGGAGATGATAATGACAGCAGTGATGAAGATAATGCTCAAGGTGGAAATGAAGAGACTGTTGCAGAAGAAGAAGAAGAAGAAGAACATGCACATGAAGAGTCACAAATAGCAGGCAGCCAAGTAGCTCAAGCTGAAATAGTCTCTCTATCAACAATCTCTTTCAGTCGAGAAAGAGTGAAGTACTTAGTCATCAAGAAAGGAGTGAGCCGAGCCTCTCCATCCACATCAACATCACAAGACTAAGCTTTCTTTCCTTCTATTCTATTTTCTGCTTTTAAGTTGCTTATCTGTACTGAATTTTTTTATCTGTTACATGTTATGTATTCTGAATTTGTTAAGTATTTTGCTGCATGTTATGTAATAGTGAAGCTCAATGATGAAATCTCAGTGATGAGAGCTTCCTTTATGTGTTAAATTGTTAGTCTCATTTTCATTGATCCCATTTTTTTGAGTGATGACAAAAGGGGGAGAAAAATGATGAATGATGACTATAATGATTCTGTGATAAATGCATCTATGCTTAGAATTTTCTTGCAATTTTGTAAAGCTAAACTGAGTTGCAAAAAACTTTGGATTCAAAATTCGGATGCATTCATATTTGTGAGCAAAAAGTGATCTTTTGTTGTTCAATTTGATTCAAATATGTTTTAATCTCTACCATTATGTTTGAACAACATTATGAAAGCTTTATTTCACTTTAAACATCCATTATATTGAATCTATTGCAGTTTGGACTTAAAATTTCAAAATTTGGATGCATCCATATTTCATTGTCAAAATGTGCTCCTTTGTTGTTCAAATTAATTCAAATGTGTTTTAATCTTTCATAATATGTTTGAACAATATTAGGAAAGCTTATTTACAAATTTTAAAGCTTTTATTTATCTTATTTTAAAGTTTGGACTTGTTATGTTAAAATTCAGATGCATGATATCTCTAGTTCAAATGTGTTGAAAAATGAGCACAATCTAAGGGGAGCATTATTAAGCTTTTAACAACCTTAAAACCTCTCTTAGAAGTTTTCTAAATGCTTAAATGCTATATCTTCTATCATAGTTTAGTTGGAAGGAAGGAGGTAAATAGAGGTTGGTTGGGTCATAGGCTCATGTTGAGCCTTTTGTATGTCAATATGCTAAATTGGTTATTTTCTATCATTGACATTAATACTTCTATGTGCTACATTGTTTTAAAACTATCACATTTTACATCAAAGTTTGTCATCATCAAAAAGGGAGAGATTGTTAGCCCCAAGGGCAAATCATGTAGTTTTGATTAATGACAAATATTGATGAGGACTAATATGCTTGTATGTTGTGTGATAGGTTTTGTGAACTAAGAAGTATGAAGTCTCATTGCCTTCAAGCCAAAGTGCAAGAACAACCTCAATAAACTATGAAGTCTTTTTAAGGTTATTCAAAAATGAACTCAAGGCATTGAAGACTTGAAGTGTATAGTAGATATGATAATAGGTAAATCTCTATGTAAACTCTACACTTGTATATTTTGGAGTCTATTGAATGCATAAGAGAGCATAAAATAGGTTTCTTAATCTTAAAAGGCTTTGAATGAATTTCATGATGAATGTAGTTTTGTGTCCTAAAAGTTTTTAAGTAAACTTTATATGATCAAAGGAATTTGATTTTAGTTTTCAAACTTATATATGTCTAAATAAGTTTTCTACACATACCAAATGTTTTTCAAACTTATTGAAGTTAAGTCTTAAATGATTTTACAAAGTTTGAATATGCTTCAAAAAAATTCAGTTGTCCGAATTTTGTAGAAAAAGTTTGCTGCTGTTCTTCCAGAGAAATTCGGAAGAAGATTCGGACGTATGAAGAAAAAATCGGTCGTCCGAATTTTGGCCTTCAGCATGGTCACTGTTTTTCCAGAGAAATTCAGACGTAGCAGAAAATATTTGGTCGTCCGAAAAATTCGGACACAGAATTCGGTCGTCCGAATTTCCTGTAAATAGTCGTTAACTAGCCGTTTTATAGCTTTTAAAACTGATTTTCAAATTCTATAAAAGCTATATACGTGCAATCTTTTGCAAGTTTTGAATTCTTGAAAACTCTAAGCATTCTAAAACCTTTTACAAACATTCCTTAAAGCTCTCTTATGTCTTGTGCATTCAATTGATCAATCCAAAGATATCAAAGTGTGAAGGTGCAACTTTGTGTAATATCTACCAACAAGTGGTAACATCTACACACTCTTCTTTATTTATTAAATTGTTGTTCTACTAGCTCTAGTAAGGTTATCTTGATAACATAAAATCCTTTAGATAAGGGTGATCCTTGAAGTTGTGATTCAAGGTTGTTTGAGATGTAAAACTATTGTGTTTGGTGAGCCTTGTATTGTAAAAAGTTACTAGAAGAGGTTGTGAGTGTAAAACCATAGTTTGGTGAGCCTCTCTTGTAATTTGTAAACCTGAGCATATAGTAGATTGTTTGAAATCCTTAAGTGTGAGCTTAAGGTAGTGGACGTAGATCTTGAGGATCGAACCACTATAAATTGTTTGAGTTATTTTCTATTGCTTTCTTTCATTGCTTTGCTATAAATTGTCTCTAGTTTGCTCATATAATCTGTTCTTGGTCTAAATGCATAAAAGGTTTGTTTTTCCAAAAATTAGCCAAACACCTAATTCACCCCCCCCTTAGGTATTTCAGTTACAACTGGTAAACCTCAAGATTCATGGGGTTTGTTGGAAGGGTTCTCTAGGCACTAATACTACTGGGAAGACTAAGAAGGTGAACTAACTGGAGCCCCTAGAAACTAAAAAGTTGACACCATATGAGCATAAATTGAGAAGGGAAAAATGTTTGTGTTTCAAATGTGGGGATAGATTCTCGCCTGGGCATGTTTGTTCTAAGAAACAGTTACACATCATGACTACTAATGAACAATTGGAGGAGGAAAGAGGAGAGTTTCTATTGTATGAGAAGGTTAAGAGTGATGTTGAGATAGAACAGGACCTGGAAAGTGAGGTGAACTCTTTGGAATTGTCATGAATGTCATGACAGAAGACAACTCTCATGGAACAATAGGAATTCAAGGGCATATCACAGTAGTTGCAGTTTCATTGACAGTAGATTAGTGAATAAGTTGGGAATCAGGAAGTGCCCAACCATTCCAATGTTAATCACCATTGCCGAAGATGCAGCTATGTTAAGTAAAAGTGCTAGAAAGGGACTTAAGTGGACCATGGGGGAATATGAATTTATGCACAATCTCAAGGCCCTTAAGTTGGGAATAGTGATCTTATATTGGGGATTGACTGTCTTAAAGAGTATAGCTCCATTCAATTTGATTTTTAGGCTTTGCAGCTTTCTTTTTGAAAAGAATGGGAGCAAAACAAATTGCAGGGTAGTAGGGGAGAAATATAGATGGATCTATTAGGAGAGAGTACCTTACAGAAGATAATGCTCAATTGGAAACAGGTTTTGGTAGGATAATTGTTGAGCATGGAGGCTGTGACAGTAACAAAAGAAATTCAAATAGAGGTTCATGTGCTATTGGAGGAATTTTTTTCTGTTTTTGAAACCCCACATGTTTTACCCCCAAATAGGGAATGTGAGCATCACATTATCTCACAATATGAACCCCAACCTTTCAAGTTAATGACATACATGTACCTCTATCTTCAGAAAAATTGGATTGAGAATATGGTGAAGGAAATGGTAACTGATGGAATAATTCAACCTAGTAGTATCCCCTTTGCTTCTCCCTAAATCTGGTCAAGGAAAAAGATAGAAGCAAGCGCTTTTGTGTTGACTACAAGCAACTGAATGACCTGACAACAAAGGATAAGTTTTCCATATACATAATAGATGGATTATTGCATGAGTTGATAGAGCTGCTTACTTTTCCAAAATAGACATTAGATCAGGTTATTTTCATATTAGAATTGCATCTGTGGATGTTCCTAAAACTACTTTCAGGACTCACTTGGGGCTGTATGAATTTCTAGTGATCCCGTTTGGGCTCACTAATGGCCATGCTACATTCCAGCCTTTGATGAATAAAGTTTATATGAATATCTTATGCAATTTGTCTTGGTTTTCTTTGTTGACATTCTATTTTATAGAACTAACTTGGAACTCCACTTACATCAATTGAAATTGGTCTTTGAAGTACCACAAAAACATAAACAACAATTGATTCTAGTAAGGTGAAGGATATGGCAGAATGGCCTAAACCAACAATAGTGAAGCCACTCAGAGGGTTCCTTGGTCTTACTAGCTACTATAGAAAGTTTATGAAGGGTTATAGCCACATCAGTAAGCCCCTGTGCACAATGTTACAAAAGAATAGATTCTATTAGAATAAAGAAGTTGAGCAAGCATTTGAAATGCTTAAGAAGGCCAATGAGTAGCACTTCAGTTCTAGTTCTTTCTAATTTTTCCAAGTCTTTTGTTTTGGAAACTGATGCTTGTGATTATGGTACTGGTGCAGTGCTAATGTAGGATTAAATGCCTTTGGCTTAGTTGAGCAAACCATTGGGAAAGGAACATCATCAGCTGTCTGAAGAAACTCCTAGCTCTTGCTATAGTAGTACAGAAATGGAGACATTACCTGGAGGGATGGAAATTCATAATAAAAACTAACCAACAAAACTTAAAATTTCTATTGGAACAAATTACAATAGTTTCACAAAAAAAAATTGGACTGCCAAACTTATGGGACTGGATTATGAGACTCAATATAAAAAAGGCAAGGAGAATCAAGTGGTTGATGCACTATCAAGGAAAGGGGAACTCTCAATTTTGTCAGTTGTGATTCTTTCTTGGATGAAGGAACTCATAAATAGCTATGAAGGGGATGATTATGCTCAACAATGCATAGCAGAATGGTTGCTGGGATCAGGGAATGCGGGGGATGTTTCTTACCAAAATGGCCTATTGAGAATTACAGGAAAGGTGTATATTGGGACTACATGACGAATTAGGGAAAAATTGATTAAGAAGCTACATGTTACACAGTAGGGTGGGCATTCTAGAGTTTAGGCTGGCTATAATAGGGTAAAATAATTTTTTATTGGCCTAAAATGAATGATAAAATTCAAAAAATGGTGACTAGCTTTGATTTCTATCAAAGAAATAAAGATGAGAGAGCTTCTTATCCCAAGTTATTACCACCTCTTCCCATTCTTTCTAGTCCTGGAGCCATATCTCTATGGATTTCATAGAAGGCTTACCGAAATCTAGTGAAAAGGATGCTATTCTAGTGGTAGCAAAAAGTCACTTTATTGCATTAACTCATCCATTTGCTGCCCAGAAAGATGCAAAAATATTGCTGAACCAAGTTTATAAGCTGCATGGGTTCCATGAGAGTATAGTTTGTGGTAAGGATAAGGTGTTTACTAGTCATTTTTGGCAAGAATTGTTCAAGTTGAGGAGACTAAGTTAAATTTGTCAAATGTCTATCACCCTCAAACTAATGGTCTTATTGAGAGGCTCAGCCAAACTTTGGAAATGTATATAAGTTGTTTTGAATGTTGTAAACCCCATAAATGGATGCAGTGTTTATCCCTAGCTAAGTGGTAGCATAACACTACAGTCCATTCTGCCACATAAATGACTCCTTCTGAAGCATTGTATAGGTACACCTCCCATGCTAGCTTTTGGACCTTATTTGTTAAGCAGTAATGTTGTTGGTGCTTCCTATATCATTGACAGGAAAGTTGTAGAAATTATTCTCTAAGAGAACTTGAGGTAGGCTCAATATATGATGAAATGTTTTGCTGGTAAGCATAGATCAGAGAGGGAGTTCTAGGTAGAAGATTGGGTTTTTTTTGAAGTTGTAGCCTTTTAGATAAACCTCACTGGTAGTAAGGAAGAATTTGAAACTTTCTTCTAAATACTATGGATCTTATGAAGTGGAGGAAAGAATTGGGAAGGTGGCTTACAGGCTAAAGCTTCCCAGTCAATCACAAATACACCCTATTTTCCATGTCAGCCTATTAAAGAAAAAGGTGGGTAATGCACAGGTGGTTGTTCAAAATTTGCCCATAGTTGAAGCTGATGGATAGCCAAAATTGGAACCATTGGCTATGCTTAATAAAATATTAGTTAAGACAGGTCAAGTTGTTTTGGTGCAATGCCTCATCCGATGGTCTAATTTGCCTAATGAAGAGGCATCTTGGGAAGATACAAATTCTATTAAACAACAATTTCCAACATTTCATCATTGAGAACAATGTTGTTTTCAAAGAGGGGTACAATGTTATAAGAACCATTTTGAAAATCTATTTTAGCGGCTAGAGCTCTCAGAAGAAGCTATTGCCGTTTTGACCGAAACGGTACCATTCTACTCTTGATTAGCTATAGTGGTGAGCTGGGATCTATTGAACTATGAAAGGCTACGTTTTTTTACCCATGTGATCGTTTGCAAAGTTAGTTGGGTTTCTTCTTCTTTTCCATAGCTTTTAGCATTTTTGTTGAAACTGGTTTAGGTCTTTTTCAATTAGAGGATTTCACATACTACATGAAAGAATAATCGATAATTTATCCCGCCATGCATGATTAAAGAATGAGAGGTCTTCACCAGCTTTCTTGCAATTTGCTAGCTCTCGAGTTATACTTCTTTATGTTCAAATACTTGTGCTATTGAAGAAATCAATTATTTCATACTACTTTGTCCGATAAAGATAATTTGGTGCAAGTATCAAAATTTGGAGGTAGATATTCAAATATGGTTGAATGAGTAATTCAAAAGACTTTTCCTTAGTACTGTCTTACATAGTGATAGGTTGATTTTAATATGTTGTTCTCTAGCAATGCTATACAAGAGTGAGCTTCTCCTTGTACTTCTCATTCTCTTGCAATAGTGATTGTATGTGCTCTTTGAATTTATATTCAATCATTAATCACTTCAAATTATCTTTGGAAAGAGGATGAGAACCAAGATAGTGAAGAAATATTATTTTTGGTATAAAGTAGCCAATTTGCTCTCTGTCATTGGTGCAAAGAAGAATAGAGAAGTAGATAAGCTTAAAATTTATACTTTCTCTTTTCTTGATTTTTAGAGTACTCAAATTTTGTTAAGGTCATCACTTTATCCAATGTTCTAATCTAAAGGAGGAGGAACAAAGTGCTCCAATAAGGGTTACATTTCTCTTTTTTTCATTGTGTTCCATTCGCTTCCCAGACAAAAAGAAGCAAATCATTTATGGCAACTATTTCTTTGGCTTTCATTTCTCATCCTGCAAAATCTGTGTCAATCTGTGTCAATCTATTGTTATCTCTATTCTTCCAGTTCAAGAAAAGGGATGTGATTGATAAGAAACTCCAGAAACTTTGCATTCTTACCACTAACATGTTCTATAACCTTAAGCAAAGACACCTATTAATTTTACTTCATATGATTAGTATTTGACTGTTAATGGAGGAGACTTGTGAAGAATATTTATTGAGGCCATTTTAATAAATCCTAATAATGGAGCTAGAGTCAATATATTACTAACAGTGGTCAATTCCTTGCCTATTGCTTATTTCTTTTGCAGTTGCGTTTTATGCATTGGTACTTAAGGTTGGTCACTTTCTAAATGATAGACCAAATGGAAAATATAGATCTAATTTGGTTCCTAATAGAATCCTAACTAGCTTCTATTTAACTATTTGAATAGATGAAGGAGAAGAACACAAATTGTGTAGTTGAAAAAGATAGTTTTTTAGCTTTTTTTAGTGGCTGTTTGTGCATATATCCAGTAATGGAAAGTACTTGAATTTACCTGGGGTCTTTATTTAGCAGTTAGTTGTCCGCAAGGATAATGATTGTGGACAATTTTTACCAAAATCTTTAGCCTCCAGCAGATGAACCCTGAATGGGTATTTTTGGCGGTGGTGATGATAGAGAAAGTTGTAAGTTGCACATACTTGTGAGGCCCACAGTAAAACTTTATCTTTAAAATATGGTTGTGGAATTTCTATCCAACTCATGGACATGACTGCTTATGTATTCATGAGCTTCTACTTGAATCTTTTTTAGATTAGAAATAACTTCCAATATTTCTTAAAACTTTTGATGTTTGTTGTTTGTGTTTCTTATTCTTTCTGAAAGACTCTATATTCTCTTATGTTCTTTTATATTATGCATCATGTTCCTCATAACCATGCTTTTTCTTCCAATTAAAGGATTTGAGGGCTCCTTTGTGAAGGAATGTCTTCCTAAGAAATTAAGAATGCTCTACTTTTCATTCTTATTTGATTTGGGAACATTTGCATGAATTTAAATTGCATGAGTGATAGTATTTACTTGTTACCATTTATTTGAAGTTATTTGTCAATTTGTAGATGCTTTTGATGTACTTACTTGCTTCACTTTATATTTTTAGAATGGATCTCTTCTTCTGCATTTCCATTATTGGCTTGCAGCATATGATCTATGGATTAGTTGACTGCAACTGAAGTTGAGAAGGGTGATGAATTGATAGTCTTCTCACTTTTGTTAATGTCCTCTTTTTCTTTGTTCTTTTCTATCCTGTTTCTTTCTTTTCTACTAAGATTAAAGAATAGCATTTTCTTTTCAAATTTAATCATTTTCTTTTAATAGTTGTTGGCATTACTTTAATCTACAGGATAAAGATTTCCACTCAAGAGAGATCAGAACTTTAGCATTCCTTCTTCCCTTTGTTGTCCTATATTTTTCTATGGCGAATTTGGACTTCGGAAATATTGGGTGGTAGATTTAAAAGGTATGATATTTGCTGCTTTCAGATTAAAGAATGGATGCTCACTAATTTCAAATTCTTCGTGATGCAAGTTATAAATAACAAAATAGGAAACAATCCAATTGAATTCTTTTAAGAAGTTAATTATTCTTTTATTTTACTAGTCCTTCAATTGTGGCTTTAGTTATTTATTTCCTACGTGCTTTGGGTGTCACACTCCGTGCCTTGGGGCTTCACATTCACCCCCACCCTTAAGACCCTAGCGTCCTCGTTAGGTACTCTCAGGACCATAGGACCGAACAAGGGTGTGAGATTCTAGGGATGGCTCCCATCGCGCACAGTGTAGTACTTAGCTCTCACACGTCTGGCAGCCGCTCTTATACCATAATGTGACACCCCACGCCCGCGAGCTTGAGCATGCGACTCATGGACCTACCAGCACCCACAGCCAACTACTTGACAACAGTCCTCGCTATACCAAAATGGATATCCCAAGCTAACTATGAATACTTAGGCACATACTTATATACAGATCTCAAGTTTCATAGAAATTTCATGTGGGATCTTTTGGGCTTCACATTAGGACTTCAATTAAAAATCAGTTTCCTTTTCTATGTCAATTTTCTTGCAGGCAAGTCATTAGATTAGGATTAGAATGATCTATATAAGGCTGGCTAGTAAAGACCAGAATGATTGCTTTCCTCATTATTAAAAACTATAGAGTTTTAAGTTAAAAGGTTATGACCTTTTTTATAGGGGGTGGAAATGAGTTGAGTCAACTCATGAGTCACTTATGATTTCATTCAATATTTGGCTTAACAAAATCAACTCATGACTCAAATGATCAATATATGAGCCGAGATTTTTGGCTCACCTAAAATATGAGTTGAGCTTGAGCGAAGGGGAATTCGACTCATTTTGCTTATAAGTTGGTTCACATATAAATAAGTAATATAGGAATATAAATAAATAATTGGATTTCATTTTACTATATTGGTTTTATATCGTGTTATTTTTAAGAATATTATTCTTTTTGTATTAGTTGCAAGATAATTTTGGAGTCTAGCATATTGTGATTGATGTTGGGATAGTGAACTCATATTAAACATTATATAGTACCTTTTGAAAGCTTGATTTCTAGTCTTGCAAATGGAAGGACAATTATATAAGATAGTATTATTGAATCTCAATGCATGTGATGTCCAACTTCGTTAATGTTAGCCCTAAGGGCAAATCATGTAATTTTGATTAATGACAAATATTAATGAGAACTAATATGTTTATATTGTGTGATAGGATTTGTGAAGAAAGAAGTTTGAAGTCTCATTGCCTTCAAGCCAAAGAGCAAGAACAACATCAATAAGCTATGAGTCTTTTGAGGCTTATTCAAAGATGAACTCAAGGCATTGAAGACTTGAGGTGTAGTGTAGGTATGATGATAGGCAATATCTATGTAAACTCTACACTTGTATGTCTTGGAGTCTATTGAATGCATAAGAGAGCATAAAATTGGTTTCTTAACTTTAATAGGTTTTGAATAAATCCTTAGTAAATGTGGTTTTGTGTCCTAAAAGTTTTTAAGTAAACTTTATATGATCAAAGGAATTTGATTTTGGTTTTCAAACTGATATTTGTCTAAATAAGTTTTCTATATATACCAAATGTATTTCAAATCCTTGGAAGTTAAATCTCAAATGATTTTACAAAGTTTGAACATGATTCCAAGAAATTCGGTAGTCCAAATTTGGTAGCAAAAGTTTGCTACTGTTCTTCCAGAGAAATTCGAAAGAAGATTCGGACGCATGAAGAAAATTCTGTCGTCCGAATTTTGACCTTCAGCATGGTCACTGTTATTCTAGAGAAATTCGGACAAACCAGGAAGAATTCGGCCGTTCGAAAAATTCGGCGCAGAATTCGATCGTCCGAATTTCCTGAAAATAGCCGTTAACTAGCCGTTTATAGCTGTTTCAACTGATTTTCAAATTCTATAAAAGCTATAAACGTGAAATCTTTTGCAAGTTTTGAATCCTTGAATACTCTAAGCTTTCTAAAGTCTATTACAAACATTTCCCAAGCTCTCTTATGTCCTGTGCATTCAATTGATCAATTCAAAGACATCAAACTGTGAAGGTGCAACTCTGTGTAAATTCTACAAACAAATGGTAACATCTACACACTCATCTTTACTTATTAAATTGTGTTGATCTACTAGCTCTAGCAAGGTTATCTTAATAACATAAAACCCTTTAGATAAGGGTGATCCTTGAAGTTGAAATTCAAGGTTGTTTGAGATATAAAACCATAGTGTGGTGAGCCTTGTTTGTAAAAAATACTAGAAGAGATTGTAAGTGTAAAACCATAGTGTGGTGAGCCTCTCTTGTAATCTGTGAACTTGAGCACATAGTAGAGTTATTAAAATCCTTAAGTGTAGGTTTAAGGTAGTGGAGGTAGATCTTGAGGATAGAACCACTATAAATTGCTTGTGTTCATTGTTCTACATTTCTTATATTGCTTTGCCATAAATTGTTTCTCTTTTGTCCATATCATCTGTTATTGATCTATACATCTAAAAGGTTTGAAGTTGCAAAAATTAGCCAAATACCTAATTCACCCCCCCCCCCCTCTTAGGTATTTCTATGGATCAAGCAAAAGGAATAAGTACTCCAATGAGTTCATCAATTAAACTTGACAAAGATGAGAAAGGTAAAAGTATTGATGAGAAATTATATAGAGGTATGATCGGAAGTTTACTCTATCTCACAACTAGTTGATCAGATATTATGTTTACTGTATGCTTGTGTGCTAGATTCCAATCATGTCCTAAAGAATCTCATCTAATTTCTGTCAAACGAATTTTTCGTTATTTGATTGATACTCATGACTATGGCCTTTGGTTTTCAAAAACTTCATCTTTTGAACTTATTGGATATTCTGATGCGGATTATGCTGGTTGTAAAGTTGAACGTAAAAGCACAAGTGGTCGTTGTCTATTTCTTGGTAGTTGTCTTGTATCTTGGTTCAGTAAAAAGCAAGCTTGTGTGTCTTTATCCATTGCAGAAGCTGAATACATAGCTGCAGGTAGTTGTTGTTCACAATTGCTATGGATGCAGCATACCTTACTTGATTATGGTCTTAAATTCAATTGTGTGCCATACTATGTGATAATACTAGTGCCATTAACTTGAGCATAAATCTCATTCAACATTCTAAGACGAAGCATATAGAGATAAAACATCATTTCATTCGTGATCATGTGATTAAGAAAGATATATGCTTAGAATATATAAATACAAATGATCAAATTGCTGACATATTTACAAAGCCTTTGGCTGAGAAAAGGTTCAATCACCCAAGAAGACTCTTAGGAATTTCAAAATTCAATGACTAATGTGTGTATTGAAGTTTTGGTGAATACAGGAAATTTTTGATTCAAAATTCGGATGTACTACAGAAAATTCGGTCGACCGAATTTTCTGAGTGACAAGAAACAGAGACTTTTGATAAAAAATTCGGACGCAGGTCAGAAAATTCGGTCGACCGAATTTTCTGAACTGAAGAAGCAGAAACTTTAGCTCGAAAATTCAGACACAGACCTGAAAAATCGGTCGTCCAAATTTTACGGACGTGACCCTTTAAATGAAGATTAAACAATCTTCTCAACACTTCAACTTCCGAATTTCACATCCTTTTTAAAACCTCTCATACCCATTCACATCCGAATCAAAATCCCTTCAAAATCACACATTCTCATCCCGATTTTCTTTCATTTTTAAACTTCTAGCCCTAATTTCATACAGAAAACCAATCATTCTCAAGAGAAAAACATCATGGTGAGAACAAAGAAGCCAAATGTTGAGAAAGGAAAAGGAAAGGCTAAGGAAGGAGATGAAGACTCAATCCTCAATCAGCCAAGAAGAATTCGTATTCCGCAAACACTATCTGGGGTTGACAGGTTTGTCTCAATTAAATCTACTCATGAATTTGATGAATGGAATAAGAGTAGTAGAAAAATCATTCCTGGATATAAGGTGGATATTGATAAACTGTCAAGCATGGATATTTTCATATCTTGTTTCAATGATATTGGTTGGAGTAGTTTGCTATTCATTGATGAAGAATACTATCCTACTTTTATATATGAATTCTACGCAAACTTGAAAGAAGAGAGAATTGAGATGATAGGGGATAATGTGATACAATGGTATTCATCTACAGTATCACAAATAGACATTGAATTCAATGAAGGATTGATAAATAGAATATGTGGAGTGGGTGACGATGGAGCTAGATATTATTCATCATCCATGCATTGCTATGATCGTGAACTCTTCACATATGTTAGATTTGAAGAAGCATTTACCAATGGAAGAGAGTTTAGAGCTATAAAGGAAAGGGAAATTAAGAACTTGGATGCTAGAGGTAGAGTGATGCATCACATGGTAACTACAATGATTGTTCCTAATTTTGGACACAAGTCATCAGTTGGAAATATGCATATGGTAATCATGTTAGCCCTGCATGAGCATAGAAGAATGAACTTTAGGTATATAGCCTTGAAACACATGATTTCAGCAAGAACAACAGTAACCAAGGCATTCCCATTTTAAGGTTATTAACAGTAACCAAAGCACATTGAGGAAATCCTTATGAGAAACACTCAAAGAGGTGAAGGACCCTCTAAGCCTCAAGATGGAAATGAGGAAGAAAGAGATAGAGAAGCAAAGAGAGGAGACAATAAGGACAGCAGTGATGAAGATGATGATCAGGGTGGAAATGAAGAAACTGTAGCAGAAGAAGAAGAGCAAGAACATGCTCATGAAGATCCACCAGCAGGAAGTCAAGTAGCTCAAGCTGCAATTGTATCTCCAACAACAATCTCTTTCAGTCAAGAAAGAGTTAAGCACTTGGCCATCAAGAAAGGAGTGAGCCGAGCCTCCCCATTAACTTCACCATCACAAGACTAAGACTTCTTTTCTATACTCTTTACTGTATTTTGTTCATTTAGCTTATTAAGCATGTTACTGCATTTTGTATTCTGAACTTGTTAAGTATTTTGCTGCATTTTATGAAATAGTGAAGCTCAATAATGAAATCTCAGTGATGAGAGCTTCTTTTATATGCTAACTTGAACATCTCATTTTCATTGATCCCTATATTTTTTTTAATGATGACAAAAGGGGGAGAAAAATATGCTGCAATATGTGAACTTAGTTTTTAATGATGCTGCATGTTGCAATATGTGAAATTAGTCTTTAATGATGCTACATGTTGCAATATGTGAATTTAGTCTGCTGCAATATGAATTTTTATGCATTAAAATACGGATGCAAGGTTTAAAGAATTGGATGCATCCATATCTAGGGTCAAAATGTATTCTTTTGCTGTTCAAATTGATTCAAATCTGTCTTAATCTCTTCCATTATGTTTGAACAACATTATGAAACCTTTATGTCATTTTAAAACTTCAATTATATTGAATCTATTGCAGTTTGGACATGAGCTTAAAAATTCGGACGCATGAGTTTAAAAATTGGGACGCATGTGGTTCAAAATTCAGATGCATCCATATTGTGTTGCCAAAACGTGCTCCTTTGTTGTTCAAATTGATTCAAATATATTTTAATCTCTTCTAATATGTTTGAACAACCTTACTAAAGCTTATTTACAAAATTTGCAGCTTTCATTTTACTTATGTAAAAGTTTGGACTTGCTATAAAAAAATTCGGATGCATGATACCTCTAGTCCAAATGTGTTGAAAAATGAGCACAATCTAAGGGGGAGCATTGATAAGCTTTTAACAACCTTAAAACCTCTTTTAGAAGTTTTCTAAATGTTTAAATGCTATATCTTCTATCCTAGTTTAGTTGGAAGGAAGGAGGTTAATGGAGGTTGGTTGGGTCATAGGCTCATATTGAGCCTTTTGTATGTCAATGTGATAAATGGTTTGTTTTCTATCATTGACATGAATACTTCTTTGTACTACTCTGTTTAAATCCATCACATCTTGCATCAAAGTTTGTCATCATCAAAAAGGGGGAGATTGTTAGCCCTAAGGGCAAATCATGTAATTTTGATTAATGACAAATATTGATGAGAACTAATATGTTTATATTGTGTGATAGGATTTGTGAAGAAAGAAGTTTAGTCTCATTGCCTTCAAGCCAAAGAGCAAGAACAACCTCAATAAGCTATGATTCTTTTGAGGTTTATTCAAAGATGAACTCAAGGAATTGAAGACTTGAAGTGTAGAGTAGGTATGATGATAGGTAATATCTATGTAAACTCTACACTTGTATAAATAAGTTTTCTATATATACCAAATGTATTTCAAATCCTTGGAAGTTAAATCTCAAATGATTTTACAAAGTTTGAACATCATTCAAAGAAATTCGGTCGTCCGAATTTGGTAGCAAAAGTTTGCTACTGTTCTTCCAGAGAAATTTGAAAGAAGATTCGGACGCATGAAGAAAAATTCGGTCGTCCGAATTTTGGCCTTCAGCATGGTCACTGTTATTCCAGAGAAATTCGGACGAAGATTCGGACAAAGCAGGAAGAATTCGGTCGTCCAAAAAATTCAGACGCAGAATTCGGTCGTCCGAATTTCCTAAAAATAGCCGTTAACTAGCTGTTTTATAGCTGTTTCAACTAATTTTCAAATTCTATAAAAGATATAAACGTGAAATCTTTTGCAATTTTTGAATCCTTGAATTCTCTAAGCTTTCTAAAGTCTATTACAAACATTTCCCAAGCTCTCTTATGTCTTGTGCATTCAATTGATCAATCCAAAGACATCAAACTGTGAAGGTGCAACTTTGTGTAAATTCTACAAACAAGTGGTAACATCTACACACTCATCTTTACTTATTAAATTGTGTTGATCTACTAGCTCTAGCAAGGTTATCTTGATAACATAAAACCCTTTAGATAAGGGTGATCCTTGAAGTTGTAATTCAAGGTTGTTTGAGATATAAAACCATAGTGTGGTTAGCCTTGTTTGTAAAAATTACTAGAAGAGGTTGTAAGTGTAAAACCATAGTGTGGTGAGACTCTCTTGTAATCTGTGAACTTGAGCACATGGTAGAGTTATTGAAATCCTTAAGTGTAGGTTTAAGGTAGTGGAGGTAGATCTTGAGGATCGAACCACTATAAATTGCTTGTGTTCATTGTTCTACATTTCTTATATTGCTTTGCCATAAATTGTTTCTCTTTTGTCCATATCATCTGTTATTGATCTATACATCTAAAAGGTTTGAATTTGAAAAAATTAGTCAAATACCTAATTCACCCCCCTTAGGTATTTCAGTTAATTTTTCAAGTATTGTTAATTATAATGATCATATTAACTGATGCTTTAGTTGATAAATAAGTTAAATTGAGCCACTTGTGAGATATCTATGAGTTAAGCTTGAACTAAGAAAACTAGCTCATAACAAATATGAGTTGAGCAAACTAAATTTAAGTGAGTTAAGCTTGAGTTAGCCTTGACTCAACTCAAATCAACTCATTTCCTCCCAAATTCTTTCATTGGACATCATTACCTTGCACCACTTCAATTCTTGGAATTGATTTTGTTAGATGAATTTCAAAATATTTCAATGTGTCGTCATGCATTTCTTTATTTTAGGAATTTGTTGCATGAGGAAGTCTTTGTTCTCCCTCTGTAACTTTATCACCCTGTCATAGAAGATTATGGTGCAATTCTTCTATTTTTTTGGATCAATAAAATGTTGACTCAACAGTTAAGGACTTGTTCAGCACTTGGTGAAAAATTCCCTATCAGCACCGTAACCAAATCACTATTTGTCATGTTAGAAACTTTTAAAGGTATGCATCTAAATAGCAGCGAAAAATATTATAGAAACATACCTTCAGCGATAGCCATAATTGTTCAAGCAAAATTGAAAGATGTTCTCACCAACTTTGTAATCCACGACAGAAACCTTGGAGTCATTCTAGCCTATATCTATCGAAAAGAAAATCCCGTCGACTGATGGATGTCTCAGGCATCATATATATATATATAGGGTAGGGACCCTCAGATTAAATAGTGTACGTACGTGTTTCCGTCCATCAAGGAAACTAACTAGTATGCATAATCCAATCGAAAATAGATTCCTTATCCTATCCAACTTCTCATTAATAAAATATCTTAGTTACCATAACCATTATGGTAACCTAATGTGCCATACTTAAGTCCCTAAGTAAATTAGGGATAATTGCTAACATTCTCCCACTTGGCCCGTGCATTGGAAGTTAGATAATCACATTGAGTGACAGAACATAAACATGACCATATAATAATGTAGTCACTCAAAATTATAAGATTATGCAACATACACTCAAAAAGAAAATATAATACAAGAATCATGGCAGTCATGCTCTATAACAAACATTTCCTTCCATGTATTACTATGCATAACATTTTCTAATCAAGTGTAAAAAATTTATGAATGTACTTAATATAAGCATCATTCAAGGGTCTACTTTTTTGGATCTAATATAGACCACACTTTAATACATAAAAACCATATGCGCATAGTCATGTAAAATAAGGAAAAACAATAATTTGTCTAGACAAAATAATCAAAGAAAAGCAAGTCAAAATAAGCCACAAAGTCCCATATGGGTTACATGATCCTGAAAAACAGTAGTTGGTAATCTTTTAGATGTAGGATCTGCCACCATCAAGGTGGTACTAATATGCTCAATTGACAGAGCTTGCTTCTTGATGTAATCTCTGACCATTAGATACTTAACGTCTATGTGTTTACTATGGCTACCACTCTTATTATTTTTGAAAAAATATACAGTAGCCAAGTTATCACAATAGACCTTTAGTGGCCTTGAAATAGAATCAACTATACAAAGGCCACTAATGAAGTTGTTTAACCATAATGCCTGTGATGTATCTTCATAACATGCAACAAACTCAGCTTCCATTGTGGATGTTGCAACAATGGTTTACTTAACACTCTTCCAGGATATGGCCCCTCCAGCAAGAAGGAAAATGTATCCTGAAGTAGATTTACCACTGTCCTTACATCCACCTAAATCTGAGTCTAAATATCCAATCACCTCTAAGGAATCGGAATATTTGTATGCAAGCTTGAAATCATTGGTTCCTTGCAAATATCTCAAAACCTTTTTAGCAGCTTTCCAATGATCAAGACCAGGGTTACTTTGATATCTACCAAGCATTCCTACTGCAAAAGCAATATCAGGTCTAGTGCAGACCTGTGCATACATAAGGCTTCTAACAAGAGAAATATAAGGAATGCCTTTCATCGGCTCTAATTCCGATGCATTTTGAGGACACTATTGCAGACTAAAGCTTGTCACCTTTTGCAATATGTGTTGTAATAGTAGAGCAGTTTTTCATTTCGAATCTTTCCAAAACCTTTTCAATGTAGGCCTTTTGAGATAATCCAAGTATCCTTTGGGATCTATCTCTGTGAATCTCTATGCCAAGGACATAAGAGGCTTCACCCATATCCTTCATTTCAAAGTTTTGAATAAGAAACTACTTGGTATCATGCAAAAAACCTAAAATGCTACTTGCATGCAATATATCATCCACATAAAGGACTAAGATAATATATTTGCTCCCACTTATCTTTAGGTATATACATTCATCAACAATATTCTCTGTAAATCCGTATGAAGAAACAACGTTATGAAATTTAATATCCCATTGGCTAGAAGCCTGTTTAAGTCCATAAATAGATTTCTTTAGCTTGAAAACAAGGTGCCTATTGTTATCTACAAAACCCTCTGGAGAGAAAGTTTCGTGGTAGTCAATGCCATCTTTTGAGTGAATCCCTTAGCTACAAGCCGGGCTTTATATCGTTCGATATTACCAGAAGAGTCTCTTTTGGTTTTGAAAACCAATTTGTATCCTATAGTAGAGGCTCCTTCTGGTAATTCCACAAGATCCAAAACTTTATTTTTAGCCATAAAGTCCAACTCATCTTTCATGGCATCATACCAAAGTGTGGAATGCTCTTGTAACATCCCGTCCTTTAAACAATTTATGTGTGTCTATTATGTGGTAGAATACACTATTTCGGCAACTGTAAATTAGGCATGAGATATTTTTTGTATTTTTTTCCAATATATATAATAATAAAATAATAATATAATAGTAATATTTAAAAAAAGAAAGAAAAGATGGAATCACCATCAAGTGGCACGTGGCCACTTGAATGGCAGATTCACCATCACATGAATTCGGTGACCGCCTCACCGATTCACCTCTAATATATAGGATTCAAATTGCCATTTCTATTCATTTTCCATTTCAATTTCTCTTTGCTCTCAGACAGTTCCTTTCCTCTCGTCTCTTCTTGACTCAAAATTCCCTTTTTGCAATTAAGGTAATGATTCTAGTTATCTTCTTTGTTTAATTTTCTTGTTGTTCATAATTTCTTTAACCTTATATTGTAACTTGGTTATTTAGTAGAAATTATTTATTTTAGTATGAATTGTTATGGCATAAATATTTATCTATTTTAAAATTTGAAACATATTCATTATTTGTGAAACTATGATATTTGATAATATAGAAATTTGATGTCTGTGGAATTTGTGAAATTTTATTCAAGAGTTGATATTTATGGTATTTATGACATTTTTATTACCTACACCATATAGTTGAAAATAGAATTAATAAAATAAATAAATACTATTCTGTTAATTTATCATAATGAATAATTATTTTCGTATAATTTGTACACATAAATAAAATCCTATGATATTTGCATTATTTTATGGGTAATGGTATTAGTTTATTATTATACTAATAATAGGTAATTATTTTATTATGATTTATATATAATAAACTCATAATACATTAGATTATATTTTGACTCTAAGTATATATATATATATATAGTCTCAAACTATCCGATAAATATTTGTTTTATTTAGGCTTAGATTTATGCCTAGAATAGTTAAAAAGCTACACCCGATAAATTAAAAATTTATCATCGTTTAGAAGGGTTTTGACTAAGGCTTAGTCACCTGCATTTGTAGGAAATTCGTACACTTTGATAGGCAGCGAGTAGCCTATACATCTATATACAGTGATCAGGTGACTTTACAAATCCCAAACTCACTATATTTTTAATGTTGTCAGAATTTACTTTTCACAAGTGAAAATATATTATTTTATTTTGAGAACTTCTTTTACTACCTATTTTAAATTGGAGAGGTTCTGCACGAGAATTGCTTTAATTATTTATTTTAAATCGGAGAGGTTCTCCACCATATATTCTTACCGGTGCTTTAGAAATATTTCAGAGCGGTGCTCCAAATAAGTATTTATTTAATTTGAATATTAAAATATTTCAACATGATCTACAAATGCAAGTGACTTTCGAGAAATATTTTATTGTGTATTTTTAGAAAGTCATATGCATTTTTATGGCATATTTGGAAAACTTGCATTTACATGTTTGAACTGGCAGGCGGTTGTTATTTTGAAGTTATGTTGAAATTTGAGTTGATTATGAATTTGGAATCATTTGGATGGCTACTTGAGTGGCCTTTATGTTTGAAAATGTGCATAAAAACTCCGTCCTGACCAGATATGATTTGGATATGATCTGAGCCTGAAGCGTCAGTGGATTGCACTGTACGTGGCTAGTCCCCCGTACTAGGGCCTCTTCCGCTGGCGTGGAATGCGTAAACTTTGTCTTGTGGATCCACTTGATGAGGACGTAGTATGTCGGGGAGGGCGTGGCCCAACTGGCACTACGGGTTTCTATCTGCGGTCACTTAACATAGAGTCAGGAGGGGCTCAATGTTAAGGTTGATCACTAGGATTGGACTGGTAGGTGCCCCAGATCCTTAGCCTGGGGTTTGTTTGGGGAGGCATAAGGTAGTTTGTAAATCGAATATTCGTACTGGTGTATGGCTGGTATTGACTACGGGATGCCGGGATTTGTTTCCTGATGACCCCGTTATTAGTTTCGGTAATTTTACCGTTGAGCCACCATTTGACTGTTTGTCATGTTTGAAAATTTAGATTGTTGCGTTATGCTGATGTGTCTTGATTCGCTCAGACTTTTCAGCTATGCTCAATCTCTACCATCGGTTTGTATATGTTCATTTAAAATAAGAAGAATATTTAATTGCGTGAAAGGAGTTTGTACATATATAGGCATTCATTCACATAATTTTGAAATTACTAACACACACGTAAACTCATTGAGCTCTTTTGCTCACACCTATTTTAACACATCTATTTCAGATGAAGCATACTCGGGGACCGAGCAGTGAGTCTCATGTTTACTATAACTTTAATTCCAAGAAGATTGATCGCCATGCATATGTACTATTGTAACATATTGTATATTTTGTACTCTTTCTCTAGTAAGAGGAAATATTGTATTAAGGATCTACTTTCATATATATAAAAACTTCCGCTGTTGTTTCTGTTGATTATATTATTTTATATATTTAGTTTTTTTTATTTCCTCCCCGAACACTAGTACTTGAATATATCAGTGCCGAGAGTCCGGACTAATCATCCAAACATGACAGGGGGAAATTTTCTTGGGACTTGTAATTATTGTGGTCTTGTTGGACATACTTTTGATAAGTGCTACAAAAGAATTGGTTTATGTTATCAATATGGTAAGACAGGACATCAAAAAGCGCAATGTCCGGAGATGAGGTCAGGCTCTACTGAGGAATCAAAAAGAGCTGGACGTCCACCTACTACACGAGGAATTATAGAACAAAAGAATAGCAAGCCACAAGTAAGAGCCAGAGTGTATGCAGTAGATGGTCAACCACTAGAAGTTGAGGCAAATGTGGTATAAGGTACGTTACAGATCTTTTCTCATCAAGCTAAAGTACTCATAGAGCCTGGATCATCACACTCATTTGTAAGCTTGCATTTTACACCCCATATCCCTATACCTTCTTGCATGATGAGTTATCAGATGATGGTTAGTACACCAATGGGCGATTGTAGGGTGACTGAAGTGATATATCCTGAGTATTGTATTTTTATCGAAAACATAGTATTACTTGGGGATTTGATTGCTCTAGCCTTTGAAGGGTATGATGTGATATTAGGAATGGATTGGTTATCAAAACATTATGCACAAGTGGATTGTAGACAGAAAATAGTCAGATTTAGTCGACCAGGTCAGCCAACTCTTGAGTTCAAAGGTAATAAAACTAAAGTGGATACTCTTTTGATTTCTGGTATAAGAGCAAGGAAGTTATTGTGGAAAGGCTGCCAGGGATATTTAGCATATTTATTGAATAAACCAGGAAAAAAACTGAAGTTAGACTCAATAGCTGTGGTGAAAGAATTTAAGGATGTTTTTCTAGAAGAATTGACAGCTTTACCTTCAGAGCGAGAAGTGGAATTTAGTATTGAGTTGACCCAAGGAGCGGAACCTATATCTAGAACGCCGTATCAAATGACACAAGAAGAGTTAAAAGAATTGAAAGAACAGTTACAAGGTTTGTTGCAACAAGGTTTCATTCGTCCAAGCACATCTCCCTGGGGAGCACCTATTTTATTTGTCAAAAAGAAAGATGGAACTCTGAGAATGTGTATAGATTATCGGGGATTGAATGGTGTCACTATCAAGAATAAATATCCACTGCCATTGATTGATGAGTTGTTTGACCAACTTCGAGGAGCAGGGTGTTATTCTAAATTGGATTTAAGATAAGGATATTACCAGGTACGGGTGCGAGCAGAAGACATTCCTAAGACTGCTTTTAACACTCGGTATGGGCATTATGAGTTTATGGTCATGCCCTTTGGACTGACAAATGCACTCGCTATTTTTATGGACCTGATGCATAGAGTGTTTCAACCGTATCTGAATTAATTTGTCATCATTTTCATCGATGATATTCTTGTATACTCACCAAACCCGGAGACACACGAGCAGTATCTCAGAACTATATTACAGACTCTTCAAGAGCATAAATTGTATGCTAAATTCAGTAAATGTGAATTTTTGATGGAACAAGTCGTTTTCTTGGGTCATGTGGTTAATCGTGAAGGTATCTCAGTGAACCCTGCCAAGGTAGAAGCTGTAACATGTTGGGAACAACCTAAAACACGGACTGAAATACACAGTTTCTTAGGAATGGCAGGCTATTACAGGAGATTTATTAAAGATTTTTCGAAAATCTCTGTACCATTGACACAGTTAACACGAAAAGCAACTGAGTTTAAATGGACTGATCAATGTGAGCAGAGTTTTCAAGAACTAAAGAGACGCCTTACGTCAGCACCAATTTTGATCTTGCCAGATCCAAGCAAGGACTATTCATTATACACAGATGCCTCAAAAAAGGATTGGGAGCTGTATTGATGCAGGATGGAAGGGTAGTTGCTTATATTTCTAAGAAGTTAAAAGATCATGAGAAAAATTACCCAACCCATGATTTAGAATTGGCAGCAATTGTTTTCGCCCTGAAGAAGTGGAGTCATTATCTATATGGGGCAAAGTATGAGATTTATACTAATCACAAGAGTTTAAAGTACTTATTTTCACAAAAAGATCTGAATATGCGGCAGCGACGATGGATGGAGTTATTGGAAGAGTATCGGTGTCCCATTATTTACCATCCGGGAAAAGCTAATGTTGTAGCAGATGCTCTCAGCAGAAAAGTGAAGATAACAGGTTTGACCTTTATATCTACATTGCAGCAGGAAATTCGAAGTGCCCAAAAGAGTAATAAAGAGTTCCAAGAATTCAAGAAACGAATGGAAGCCAAGAAACTGCCTGAATTTCAAGTAAACCTGGAAGATGAAAGCCTTTATTTACGGCAGCGACTCTATGTTCCTATTGAGAAGATGTTGAAGCAGAAGATTTTAGAAGAATGGCACAAGAGTAAATATACTATGCATCAAGGAGAAAATAAAATGTATAAGGATTTGAAGCAGAAATTTTGGTGGAATGGAATGAAAAAGGACATAGCTGAATATGTATCTACTTGTCTCACTTGTCAGAAAGTAAAAGCTGAACATCAAAAGTCAGCAGGGCTATTACAATCCCTACCAGTGCCAGAATGGAAGTGGGAATATGTTACCATGGATTTCATTATGGGATTACCGTGTTCAAAAGGACAGAAAGATGCTATTTGGGTAATTGTTGATAGACTGACCAAAACAGCACATTTTCTAGCTATCAATATGGCCTATTCTCTGGAAAAGTTAGCTCAGTTATATGTGGACGAAATAGTATGGTTGTATAGAGTACCTGTTGACATTGTTTCATATCGAGACCCAAGATTTACCTCTAGATTCTGGCCCAAATTTCAGGCTGCTCTTGGAACCAACTTGAGTTATAGTACCACTGCGCATCCACAAACAGATGGACAAACAGAAAAACAATTCAAACTTTGGAAGATATGTTGCGAGCATGCGTTTTGGATTTTGGAAATAAATGGATAGATAATCTTGCTTGTACAGAATTTGCTTACAACAATAGTTATCATTCATAAATTGGAATGGCACCTTTTGAAGCATTGTATGGTAGGAAATGTAGAACACCCCTATATTGGGATGAGATTGGAGTTCGAGCTCATTGGAAGCAAAAGAATTGGATGCCGGAGATGGAAGAAATGCAGAAACAAGTAAAGATCATACAAAGCAGGCTCATAGCAGCCAAGAGTAGACAGAAGAGTTATGCTGACCTCCGAAGAAGAGAATTAGAGTTTGAGGTTGGAGATAAGGTGTTTTTAAAATTAACTCCTCATCGGGGAAAATTCAGACATCCACAAAAAGGAAAATTGAGTCCCAGATACCTAGGGCCATTTGAAATCTCAAGTAGAATCGGTAAAGCAGCATATCGGTTAATCTTATCAGAAGAGCTAATTGGTTTACACGATATATTTCATGTATCACAACTAAAAATGTATCATCCATCACCTGATCATGTGTTGAATGATGAAACATTGGAACTGAAAGCGGATTTGACATATGAAGAGAAACTAGCACAAATTGTGGAACGTAGCATAAAAGAGTTGAGAGGAAAGAAGATCCCGATGTGCAAAGTAATTTGAAAACATCACGGGATAGAAGAACCAACCTGGGAAACCGAAGAGTATATACAAAGAAAACACCCTGAATTATTAGGTATGCGCATTTGAAATTTCGAGGACGAAATTCTTTGAAGGTAGAAGGAATGTAACATCCCGTCCTTTGAACATTTTTTGTGTGTCTATTGTGTGGTAGAATACACCATTTCGGCAACAGTAAATTAGGCATGAGATATTTTTTGTATTTTTTTCTAATATATATAATAATAAAATAATAATATAATAGTAAAATTTAAAAAAAAAAGAAAGAAAAGGTGGAATCACCATCAAGTGGCACGTGGCCACTTGAATGGCTGATTCACCATCACATGAATTCGGTGACCGCCTCACCGATTCACCTCTAATATATAGGATTCAAATTGCCATTTCTATTCATTTTCCATTTCAATTTCTCTTTGCTCTCAGACAGTTCCTTTCCTCTCGTATCTTCTTGACTCAAAATTCCCTTTTTGTAATTAAGGTAATGATTCTAGTTATCTTCTTTGTTTAATTTTCTTGTTGTTCATAATTTCTTTAGCCTTATATTGTAACTTGGTTATTTAGTAGAAATTATTTATTTTAGTATGAATTGTTATGGCATAAATATTTATCTATTTTAAAATTTGAAACATATTCATTATTTGTGAAACTATAATATTTGATAATAGAGAAATTTGATGTCTGTGGAATTTGTGAAATTTTATTCAAGAGTTGATATTTATGGTATTTATGACATTTTTATTACCTACACCATATAGTTGAAAATAGAATTAATAAAATAAATAAATACTATTCTGTTAATTTATCATAATGAATAATTATTTTCGTATAATTTGTACACATAAATAAAATCCTATGATATTTGCATTATTTTATGGGTAATGGTATTAGTTTATTATTATACTAATAATAGGTAATTATTTTATTATGATTTATATATATAATAAATTCATAATACATTAGATTATATTTTGACTCTAAGTATATATATATATATATATAGTCTCAAACTATCCGATAAATATGTGTTTTATTTAGGCTTAGATTTATGCCTAGAATAGTTAAAAAGCTATACCCGATAAATTAAAAATTTATCATTGTTTAGAAGGGTTTTGACTAAGGCTTAGTCACCTGCATTTGTAGGAAATTCGCACAATTTGATAAGCAGCGAGTAGCCTATACATCTATATACAGTGATCAGGTGAGTTTACAAATCCCAAACTCACTATATTTTTAATGTTGCCATAATTTACTGTTCACAAGTGAAAATATATTATTTTATTTTGAGAACTTCTTTTGCTACCTGTTTTAAATTGGAGAGGTTATGCACGAGAATTGCTTTAATTATTTATTTTAAATCGGAGAGGTTCTCCACCACATATACTTATTGGTGCTTTAGAAATATTTCGGAGCGGTTCTCCAAATAAGTATTTATTTAATTTGAATATTAAAAAATTTGAACATCATCTACAAATGCAAGTGACTTTCGAAAAATATTTTATTGTGTATTTTTAGAAAGTCATGTGTATTTTCATGGCATATTTCGAAAACTTGCATTTGCATGTTTGAACTGGCGGGCAGTTGTTATTTTCAAGTTATGTTGAAATTTGAGTTGATTATGAATTTGGAATCATTTGGATGGCTGCTTGAGTGGCCTTTATGTTTGAAAATGTGCATAAAAACTTAGTCCTGACCAGATATGATTTGGAAATGATCTGAGCCTGAAGCGTCATTGGATTGCACTGTACGTGGCTAGTCCCCCATACTAGGGCCTCTTCCGCTGGCGTGGAATGCGTAAACTTTGTCTTGTGGATCCACTTGATGAGGACGTAGTATGTCGGGGAGGGCGTGGCCCAACTGGCACTACGGGTTTCTATCTGCGGTCACTTAACATAGAGTCAGGAGGGGCTCAATGTTAAGGTTGATCACTAGGATTGGACTGGTAGGTGCCCCAGATCCTTAGCCTGGGGTTTGTTTGGGGAGGCATAAGGTAGTTTGTAAATCGAATATTCGTACTGGTGTATGGCTGGTATTGACTACGGGATGCCGGGATTTGTTTCCTGATGACCCCGTTATTAGTTTCGGTAATTTTACCGTTGAGCCACCATTTGACTGTTTGTCATGTTTGAAAATTTAGATTGTTGCGTTATGCTGATGTGTCTTGATTCGCTCAGACTTTTCAGCTATGCTCAATCTCTACCATCGGTTTGTATATGTTCATTTAAAATAAGAAGAATATTTAATTGCGTGAAAGGAGTTTGTACATATATAGGCATTCATTCACATAATTTTGAAATTACTAACACACACGTAAACTCATTGAGCTCTTTTGCTCACACCTATTTTAACACATCTATTTCAGATGAAGCATACTCGGGGACCGAGCAGTGAGTCTCATGTTTACTATAACTTTAATTCCAAGAAGATTGATCGCCATGCATATGTACTATTGTAACATATTGTATATTTTGTACTCTTTCTCTAGTAAGAGAAAATATTGTATTAAGGATCTACTTTCATATATATAAAAACTTCCGCTGTTGTTTCTGTTGATTATATTATTTTATATATTTAGTTTTTTTATTTATTTCCTCCCCGAACACTAGTACTTGAATATATCAGTGCCGAGAGGCACACTGGTACCTTACTCAGCAATGGAACCTAGCGGCGGGGTTGGGGGCATCACAGCTCTCCACTCATGGCCTATGAAAACGAATATGGATCATCATTTATTCCAAGATTATATTCAGACTCTTGGAGGTATACAACAAAATCATTAGAAATGGCTAGTTTCTTTATTCTTGTGGATCTCCTAACTCCCACTTGTTCATGCATTTCTGCTATGGGAGTAGTTAAAGTGGTGTTAGCCCTAAGGGCAAATCATGTAGTTTTGATTAATGGCAAATATTGATGAGGACTAATATGCTTGTATGTTGTGTGATAGGTTTTGTGAACTAAGAAGTATGAAGTCTCATTGACTTGAAGCCAAAGTGCAAGAACAACTTCAGTAAAGCATTCTAAAGCTTTTTACAAACATTTCTTAAGCTCTCTTATGTCTTGTGTATTCAAGTTTGCATAAAATCTACCAACAAGTGGTAACATCTACACACTCTTATCTTTTTATTGAATTGTGTTTTTTTACTAACTCTTGCAAGGTTATCTTGATAACATAAAACCCTTTAGATAAGGGTGATCCTTGAAGTTGTGATTCAAGGTTGTTTGAGATATAAAACCATTGTGTGTGGTGAGCCTTGTTTGTAAAAGTTACTAGTAGAGGTTGAGAGTGTAAAACCATAGTGTGGTGAACCTCTCTTGTAATTTGTAAACCTAAGCATATAGTAGACTGGTTGAAATCCTTAAGTGTAGGTTTAAGGTAGTGGACGTAGATCTTGAGGATCAAACCACTATAATTTGCTTGTGTTCTTTGATCTTACTTTCTTGTATTGTTGTGCTATAAATTGCTTATAACTTGACTCATATAATCTGTTATTTACTTAGACGTATAAAAGGTTTTAATTTGCAAAAATTAGCAAAATACCTAATTCATCCCCCCCTCCTGGTATTTCAATTGGTATCAGAGCTAGAACTTCTTTGTGTGGTTTGACAACCTAGAAGACAAAGATCCTATAGCTAATATTTCAAACCTACCTTACCTAGAAGGATCATCTACAAATAGACCAACGTTGTTTGATGGAACAAATTACACTTTTTGGAAGACTAGATTTAAAATATATATTTGTTCTATCAATTTTGATTTGTGGAACATAGTTGGGAAAGGTCCTTATGTCCCAATGAAAATGAGAGCAGATGGAGTAACCTCAGAACCCAAATCCATTAATGAATTTGATGAGCATGATTCAAGGAAAATGACATTAAACTATCAGGCCATGAACATATTAAGTTGTGCATTAGATGTTACTGAATACAATAGAGTTAGTGGGTGTGATTCTGCTCAGATATGTGGAGATTACTCCAAATTATACATGAAGGTACTAATCAAGTTAAAGAATCTAAACTTGCTATGCTTGTTAGAGATTATGAGCTGTTTACCATGAAACAAGGTGAAAATATTAGTGATATGTTTACAAGGTTTACTAACATTTTCAATGGCTTGAAAGCTTATGGTAAAAGCTATACTATGGGAGAGCAAAACAGAAAGATTTTGGATGCTCTACCAAAATCCTGGTAGCCAAAGACACTTGCTATTGAGGAATCCAAAGATCCAAAAACTCTTCCTCTTGAAGAGCTTATCGAATCACTACTCACACATGAAATGAAGATGAAATGGTTGAATGACAAGGAAGATGAAGAAAAAGGAAGAAAAGGAGTTAGTACTCAATGCTTCAAATCACTTGAGTGAACAAGAACTATCTTCAAGTGAAGAAGAAGGAGAAAACAATGGAGAAGAAGAGATTGCAATGGCAGTGAGAAAGTTCAAGAGATTCTACAAAAAGGAGTTTCTCAAGAAAGGAAGAAAGCCGGTCAAGAAGCGTGGACAATCCTCATCTTATAAACCTCAATGCTTTGAATGCAAGAGCACAAAGCATCTTATTGCTGACTGTCCCAAAGTGTTAGAGAGGGAAAGAGACAGCAAAATCAAAAAGAAATCTGCCAAGAAAGGAAAAGGATTAGCTAGAACGTGGGATCAACAAGAAAGCGAAGACGACAGTCAAGGGAAGGCCAACATATGCTTTATGGCCATTGATGATGAGGTACAGTCTTCACCTTCTATTTCAAATTTCTGTGATGATGATATTGGTTCTAGTGATTTGATTGTTGAACTGTATGAAGAGTTGAAAAATGCTTCAAAAAGAAACAAAGAAACGAAATTCAAAATCAATGATTTATCAAATGAGAATTCAAAATTATGTGTTGAAAATGATAAACTTCTTGAGACCATTAATTGCCTTACCATTGAAAAAGAAGTTTTGAATATAACCATACAAAACGTATCTTTTGAAAACAACAAGCTTTGTACAAGAATTATTTCGCTTGAATCAATGCTGAAAGATCATGTGTCTTTAAAAAAGAAAGTTAATGATCTTACTTTATGCATCGAGAGATTTACAAATGGAAGAGAAAATTTAAATAAACTACTCGGTTATCAAAGATCTTCATTTGTAAAACATGGTCTTGGTTTTACACATGATTGTTTTGATCCAAAACAAAAAAAGTTATTTGTTAAAGAATCTTCTCATTCTAGGTCTCATATTTGTTGCACATATTGTGGCAAGCATGGACACAAGGTTTCTAAATGTTTTATAAAAAGAAAGATAGAAAATGGTGTTAAGACCATTTGGAAAGTCAAAGGAACTATTACTAACCCCCTTGAACCCAAGAAGATATGGGTACCAAAATTCACTCTTTCTAATTTGGTATAGGTACAATTTGCCTCAAGATCAAGTGCCACTAAATGGTTTCTTGACAGTGGCTGCTCAAGGCACATGACAGGAAATGCATCACTTGTTAGTGAGCTTCAAGCTACAAGTGAAGGTTTTGTCACTTTTGGAGATAAGAAGAAAGAGAAAATACTTGGAATAGGTAACATTGGTAAAGGTTCTTTCCCTCTTATCAAGAAAGTTTTACTTATTGATGGTTTAAAGTATAATTTACTTAGTATTAGTCAATTATGTGACAATGGTTGCAAAGTTGAGTTTAAATGTGATACTTGTACTATTTTTGACAGTGCAAGTAATAAAACTATTTTTGTTGCTAAAGAGTTAGTAATGTATATGTGTTATATCTTGATGAGCTTATTACTAATGATATTAAATATCTTGTCATTCATGACAATGATGGATTTTTATGGCATAGAAGATTAGGACATGCGAGCATGGATTTATTGAACAAACTTTCTACACAAGAACTAGTTAGAGGATTACCAAAAATGCATTTTGATAAAACCCGTCTTTGTGATGCTTGTCAATATGGAAAACAATCAAAATCATCTTTTAAACCAAAGAAAATGGTTTCTACCTCAAAACCTCTTGAACTAGTTCATATGGATTTATTTGGACCTATGAGGACTACTAGTCTTGGTAGTAAAAGATATGCTTATGTGATTGTTGATGATTTTTCAAGATTTACATGGGTAGTCTTCTTATCACAAAAAGATGAAACATTTAATGAATTTTCCAAACTTTTTAAAAAGGATCAAATTTCTCTTGATTGCAAATTGATTTCTATTAGAAGTGACAATAGAAGAGAGTTTTGTAACCAAGATTTTACAAAATTTTATGATGAGTATGCCATCACTCATAATTTTTCAGCTGCCAAAACACCTCAACAAAATGGTGTTGTTGAAAGGAAAAACAGAACTTTACAAGAAAAGGCTAGATCAATGCTTTGTGAAAATTCCTTACCAAAATATTTTTGGGCTGAAGATGTAAATACAGCTTGCTATGTAATGAATAGAGTTTTACTAAGACCTTTTATAAGAAAAACACCTTTTGAACTTCTATTTGATAAAACTCCATCAATTGTCTATTTTAAAGTTTTTGGTTGTAAGTACTTTATTTTAAACACTAGTGACAATCTTGGTAAGTTTAATAGAAAATCAGATGAAGGCATTTTTCTTGGCTATTCATCAAATAAAAAGGCGGATAAATCACTGTATTGATCTCCAATATTTTATATGTTGACGACACTAGTCCTTTTTGATTTATTATAACTTTTTGAGTCCCTAATGTAAAATCGAGCCGAACTTATGGTCCCTCCACCACCATATACGGCAGAGTTTGACAAAATAAAGCACGAGTTAAGCACATGGTCTGTGTAATGAAGGGCAAAATTGGAAGACCAAATTTTTTTCCCTCCAAAAAACAATTGAGAGATAACTAAACCTATCTGAAACACTATTAACCAAACTTATCAATTAGGGTTCTTCCCTCCAAACTAAATCCTAAATATGCTCAGGTGTAACACACAATTTTCAACTGAAGTCTGAGAAAAGGAAGAAACTGAGATTATTGCCGAGGAGAAGGGTGAGCACGAAGAAGGAATCGAAATGAAGCTTCACGAAGCAGGTGATGAAGTACCCAAATACAGTGAGTTGTAAGCTCTATAATTTCTTTTGCCTAATTCGTTATTGCATCAAGAGTGTATCTAATAATTAAGCGAGAAGAAGGATTAAAAAATCACAGCTTTGTCGAGTATTAGACTGGAATGGTCACTGTCTCTGTTTCAGTTTTACTAATGGTCCCCCTTTTTGGACCATTTAGTGGGTTTTTGGTAGCTGAAATGGTTATATTATTGTGCACAAGACTTTTGTTTTCTTCCTTGTTCTTCATCACGTGTTTGTCCTTTACATGTGTGATATGTTTATGCTGTCCTTTACATGTTTGTCCTTTACAATATGTTATTACGGTTGTTTTTTTTAGGGAAGGATCTAGTTATTTCACAGTGAGAATTCACCATGGGGGTAAACTAGAGGACATAAAGAATAGGAAACAGTATGTTGATGGATATGTTAGCTTTTTTGATTGGTGTGAAAAGGATATGATGTCTATGGTTGTGCTGGATAAAATGACATATGTTATCGGGTATGATTGCTATGTGGGATACTTTTGGAGAATTCCAGGGGTTCATATTGTAGATGAGTGGAGATTCTTAGCATCTGACATAGATGTAGAAGAGATGTGTAAATTTGGAGAAAAAAAGGGACTAGTTGAGGTGTACATTCGGCATGAGAATGAAGCTCCATAGTTTGAGTATGTTAAGTTCTTGCCCAAGGCAGATGTATTGGAAATAGAGGATGTTGATGTTGGTGATGCAGGAAATTCAACCGTAGAGAATTGTGAAGTAGAGAACAATGAAGATTACACTGAAGTACAAGACACAAGGGTAGCAAATGAAAATAGTGAATATAAGATACAAACAGAAAATTCCCATGTTGATAAAGAGCACAAGATACAGGAGTGTCCAAGTGCTATATCTGTAAACAGTGAAAAAGAGCATCAAGAGGCAGAAGCTGAGACTAGGAAGAATGCAGATCATATTCAGAAACAGAGAGCTAACCATCACCTTAGTTCTGCACATAAACTTGCCCAAAATATTGCTTCAAATCAGACAGCAGATGGACAAAAGAATGGAAGACTGTATTTGTTTGATTCAGCAGAGGGGTCATCGGATGCAGAGGAATTTCAAGACTCTGATTACCATGACAGTGAGAATGATGATGATCAACTATTTGAGGACTTTGTGGATGAGGGACTTGAAGATTTTGATCAAAGTATTAGACTGGAACTAAGGAGGCAAAAACTGCAAAAAAGAAAAAGGGAGAATGTTTTAGTTGCAGGGGCCTCAGGCACTGTTATGAATGATAAAGAGTCAGATTGTGTGGAAAGAGGTGGTATAGATGAATGTGAAGAACACAATCCAGCTAATGAAGATGATGAACAGAACGCTGACAATAACAGTCCAACGATGGATAAAATACCTAGACGTATCAGGAAGAAGTATATCTATCAGTCTAATTTTGATGTTGAGCTGTTCACAGGAGATTTAATCTTAATGCTCAGAAGAATCAGAATGTAAAAATTCGGATGAGGAGTATGAACTATCAGAATTCAGTTCAGATGAGAATGGCAAGAAAAAGTCAAAGTTTAGCTTTCCAAGGTTTAGATTGGATAGGGACATCCATTGAAATACCTAAGAGGGGGGTGAATTAGGTATTTGGCTAATTTTCTCAAATTCAAATATTTTATATGTATAGATCACTTACAGATGATATGAATAAGAGAGAAACAAATTATGGCAAAGCAGTATACGAAATGTAAACAAACAATTTATAGTAGTTCGATCCTCAAGATCTACCTCCATTACCTTAAGTATACACTTAAGGATTTCAATAACTCTACTATGTGCTCAAGTTCACAGATTACAAGAGAGGCTCACCACACTTTGGTTTTACACATACAACCTCTTCTAGTAATTTTTACAAACAAGGCTCACCAACCTATGCTTTTATATCTCAAACAACCTTGAATCACAACTTCAAGGATCACCCTTATCTAAAGGGCTTTATGTTATCAAGATAACCTTGCTAGAGCTAGTAGATCAACACAATTGAATAAGTAAAGAAGAGTGTGTAGATGTTACCACTTGTTGGTAGAATTTACACAAAGTTGTACCTTCACACTTTGATGTCTTTGGATTGATCAATTGAATGCACAAGACATAAGAGAGCTTGAGAAATGTTTGTAATAGACTTTAGAAAGATTAGAATATTCAAGGATTTTTTTCTTACAAAAGATTGCACGTTTATAGCTTTTATAGAATTTGAAAATCAGTTGAAACAGCTATAAAACGGCTAGTTAACGGCTACTTTCAAAAAATTCGGACGATCGAATTCTGCGTCCGAATTTTTTGGACGACTGAATTTTTCCTGCTGCGTCCGAATCTTCTTCCGAATTTCTCTGGAAGAACAGTGACCATGCTGAAGGCCAAAATTCGGACGAACGAATTTTTTTTGTTGCGTCCGAATCTTCTTCCGAATTTCTCTGGAAGAATAGTAGCAAACTTTTGCTACAAAATTCGGACGACCGAATTTCATGGAATTGTGTTCAAACTTTGTAAAATCATTTGAAATCAATCTTCCAAGTATTTGAAATACATTTGATATATATAGATAACTTATTTAGACAAATATAAGTTTGAAAACTACAATCAAACTCATTTGATCATTTAAAGTTTACTTAAAAACTTTTAGAACACAAAACCACATTTGCTAAAGATTCATTCAAAGTTTTTTTTAAACTTAAGAAACCAATATTATGCTCTCTTATGCATTCAATAGACTCCAAGACATACAAGTGTAGAGTTCACATAGATATTACCTATCATCATACCTACTCTTCACTTCAAGTCTTCAATGCCTTGAGTTTATCTTTGAATACACCTCAAAAGACTCATAGCTTAATGAGGTTATTCTTTGCTCTTCCTCTTGAAGGCAATGAGACTTCAAACTTCTTTCTTCACAAATCCTATCACACAATATAAACATATTAGTTCTCATCAATATTTGTCATGAATCAAAATTACATGATTTGCCCTTAGGGCTTACAATCTCCCCCTTTTTGATGATGACAAACTTTGATACAAAATGTGATGGATTTAAACAATGTAGTACAAAGAAGTATTAATGTCAATGATAGAAAACATCCAATTTAGCACATTGACATACAAAAGGCTCAATATGAGCCTATGACCCAACCAACCTCCATTTGCCTCCTTCCTTCCAACTACTAGGATAGAGGATATAGCATTTAATCATTAAGACAACTTCTAAGAGAGGTTATAAGGTTGTTAAAAACTTATCAAAGCTCCCCCTTAGATTGTGCTCATTTTCAACCAATTTGGACTAGGGATATTATGCATCCGAATTTTTGACATATCAAGTCCAAACTTTAAAATAGGATAAATGAAAGCTCCAAATTTTGTAAATAAGCTTTCCTAAGGTTGTTCAAACATATTAGAAGAGATTAAAACATATTTGAATCAATTTGAACAACAAATGAGCACATTTTGGTAACACAATATGGATGCATCCGAATTTTATACCATGCATCCGAATTTTGAATCACATGCGTTCGAATTTTTAAACTCATGTCCAAACTGCAACAGATTCAATATAATTGAAGGTTTGAAATGATATAAAGGTTTCATAATGTTGTTCAAACATAATGGAATAGATTAAGACAGATTTGAACTAATTTTGAATACATCCAATTCTTAAATCATAGCTTTCGAATTGTAATGCATAAAAAATTCATATTGATGCAACATTCAGTAGTATTAAAGACTAAGTTCACAACTAAGTTCACATAAGATTAAGTTTTTACATGTATTGCATCATATTATTGCATCATATTGCATGTATTGCATCATATTATTGCATCATATTGCATGTATTGCATCATATTATTGCATCATATTTTCTCCCCCTTTTTTCATCATCAAATAAAAAGGGATCAATGAAAATGAGATGTTCAAGTTAGCATATAAAAAAAGCTCTCATCACTGGGATTTCATCATTGAGCTTCACTATTACAAAAACAATATTTAACAAGTTCAGAATAGAAAATGCAGCAAAATGCTTAGAAAACTGAACAAAATACATTAAAGAGATTAGAAGAGAAGGCTTAGTCTTGTGATGATGAGGTTGATGGGGAGGCTCGGCTCACTCCTTTCTTGACTGCCAAGTGCTTGACTCTTCCTTGATCGAAAGAGATTGTTGCTTTGGAGATAAAATTGCAGCTTGAGCTACTTGGCTTCCCTGCCACTGGTAGATCTTCATGAGCTCTGTTCTTGTTCTTTTTTCTTCTCGCTGTGGTCTTATCATTTCCACCCTGATCATCCTCTTCATTACTGCTATCCTCATTATCTTCTTTCTCTGCTTCTTTATTTCTTTCCTCCTCCTTTCCATCTTGAGGCTTAGAGGTTCCTTCACCACTTTGAGTGTTTCTCATAAGGATATCTTCAACGTGTTTTACTCTGTTTTCCAGTCCATCCAATTTTTCAAGAACCATTGGAGCAAATGACTCAAAGAACTTATACATTTTCTCCATTTCCTTGACATGATTGTTCAAGGCTTCTTGGAATGTTTTGGCTATAATGGTGTCCCCTCTAGATACTCCTTTACTACTAGACCTAATTCCAGTTTCTTCTTCAAATAATCTCCTTTTTGTTGGAGGTTGCTCCCCCTCACTTGAGGTGTCATGCTTTCTTTTTGTTTTCATTTCCCTAGCAAGGGTTTCCTCTTCATCCTCTTCTTCTTCTTCCTCTTCACTTTCTATAATTTTCTCTCTTTCTATTCTTTTCGGAGGAGTTTCTCTTTTTGTCCTCCATACATTATCCTCATCATGAACTAATTGCATTCTCTTAAGAGTTTCATTTGTATAAATTTCACCACTCTTAAAGGCTTGCCCTCTTCCAGGAAGTTTGATCTTAAAATGCTTGAAGATTCTGGTTAATAATCTTCCAAATGGGAATGCCTTGGTTACTGTTTTTCTGGCTGCAATCATATGTTTCAAGGCTATATACCCAAAATTCATTCTTCTATTCTCATGCAAGGCTAACATGATTACCATATGCATATTTCCAACTGATGACTTGTGTCCAAAATTAGAAAAAATCATTATGGTCACCATGTGATGTAAAACTCGACCTCTAGCATCCAAATTCTTAATTTCCCTTTCCTTTATGGCCCTAAACTCTCTTCCATTTGTAAATGCATTTTCAAATCTAACATGTGTGAAGAGTTCACGATCATAGCAATGCATGGATGCTGAATAATATCTAGCTCCCTCGTCTCCTACTCCACAAATTCTATTTATCAATCCTTCATTGAATTCAATGTCCATTTGTGATACTCTAGATGAATACCATTGTATCACATTATCCCCTATCATCTCAATTCTATCCTTTTTCAAATTTGCATAGAATTCATATATCAAAGTAGGATAAAATTCCTCATCAATGAAGAGCAAACTACTCCAACCAATATCATTGAAATGAGATAGGACAATATCCATATTTGACAGTTTATCAATATCCACCTTATATCCAGGAATGATTTTTCTACTATTCTTATTCCATTCATCAAATTCATGAGTAGATTTGATAGAGATAAACCTGTCAACTCCAGATTGTGTTTGTGGAATGCGAATCCTTCTTGGTTGATTGAGGATTGGGTCTCCATCTCCTTCCTTAGTCTTTCCTTTTCCTTTCTCAACATTGGGCTTCTTTGTTCTCACCATGATGTTTTCTCTTGAGAAGGATTTGTTTTCTGTATGAAATTAGGGCTTAGAAGTTTAAAAATGAAGGAAAATCGGGATGAGAGTGTGGGATTTTGAAGGGATTTTGATTCGGATGTGAATGGGTATGAAATTCGGAAGTAGTAGTGTTGAAGAGATTGTGTCAACTTCATTTAAAGAGTCACGCCCGTAAAATTCGGACGACAGATTTTTCAGGTCTGCGTCCGAATTTTCGAGCAAAAGTTTCTGTTTCTTCAGTTTAGAAAATTTGATCGACCGAATTTTCTGACCTGCGTCCGAATTCTTGATCAAAAGTCTCTGTTTCTCGACACTCAGAAAATTCGGTCGACCGAATCTTCTGCAGTGCATCCGAATTTTGAATAAAAAATTTCCTGCATTCATCATGACTTTAATACACACATTAGTCATTGAATCTTGATATTCCTAAGAGTCTTCTTAGGTGATTGAACCTTTCCTCAGCCAAAGGCTTTGTAAATATGTCAGCAATTTGATCATTAGTATTTATATATTCTAAGCATATATCTTTCTTAATCACATGGTCACGAATGAAATGATGTTTTATCTCTATATGCTTAGTCCTAGAATATTGAATGGGATTTATGCTCAAGTTAATGGTACTAGTATTATCACATAATACGGGCACATAATTGAATTTAAGACCATAATCAAGTAAAGTATGCTGCATCCATAACAATTGTGCACAACAACCTCCTGCAGCTATGTATTCAGCTTCTGCAGTTGATAAAGACACACAAGCTTGCTTTTACTAAACCAAGATACAAGACAACTACCAAGAAATTGACAATGCCCACTTGTGCTTTTACGTTCAACTTTACAACCAGCATAATCCGCATCAGAATATCCAATAAGTTCAAAAGATGAAGTTTTCGAAAACCAAAGGCCATAATCATGAGTATCAATCAAGTAACGAAAAATACGTTTAACAGAAATTAGTTGAGATTCTTTAGGACATGATTGAAATCTAGCACACAAGCATACATCAAACATAATATCTGGTCTACTAGCTGTGAGATAGAGTAAACTTCCTATCATACCTCTATATAATTTCTCATCAATACTTTTACCTTTCTCATCTTTGTCAAGTTTAGTTGATGAACTCATTGGAGTACTTATTCCTTTTGCTTGATCCATTCCAAACCTTTTCAATAGCTCCTTAGTATATTTTGCTTGGTTGATGAAGACTCCATCCTTGGTTTGCTTAATTTGTAGTCCAAGGAAGAAACTTAGTTCTCCCATCATGCTCATCTCAAATTCATTTTGCATAGTTTTAGCAAACTCTTCACAAAGAGAAGTATTAGTAGAACCAAAAATGATATCATCAACATAGATTTGTACAAGCAAAGTATCATTTTTAGAAGATGCTTTAATAAAAAGAGTTGTGTCTACTTTTCCTTTAGTAAAACCTTTTGAGAGAAGAAAACCACTTAATCTTTCATACCAAGATCTTGGAGCTTGTTTCAATCCATATAGAGCTTTAGTTAATTTGAAAACATGATTGGGAAATTTTTCATGAATAAATCCAGGAGGTTGTTCTACATAAACTTCTTCTTCAATAAAACCATTTAGAAAAGCACTTTTGACATCCATTTGAAAAAGTTTAAAACCTTTAAAGCAAGCAAATGCCAAAAGTATTCTTATAGATTCTAATCTGGCTACTGGAGCAAAGGTCTCATCATAGTCAATGCCTTCTTCTTGGTTGAAACCTTGAGCAACAAGTCTAGCTTTATTTCTAACTACTTCTCCTAGTTCATTTAACTTATTTCTAAAAACCCATTTTGTACCAATAACATAATGATCATGAGGTTTAGGAACAAGAGACCAAACTTTATTTCTTTCAAATTGATTTAGCTCTTCTTCCATAGCAATAATCCAGAAATTATCACACAATGCATCATCAATATTTTTTGGTTCAATATGAGATAAAAGAGCAAAGTGATCAATAAAGTACCGCCTTGTTTTTACCCCTTGGGAGACATCACCAATGATTTGCTCCTTAGGATGACCTTTTGCATATGTGATATCCTTTGGAAGTTCTTGATTATTGCTTGATTGACCATCTTGTTCTTGCTCCATTATTTCTTCTTCTTTGGCATGATCTTCCATTGTGGGTGCTTGGTGTTGAGTATGATTTTCAACCATTGATGTGCCTGTATCATCTTCATTTCCTCTTTGAAGATAAATGTTAGATTCATCAAAGGTTACATGAATAGTTTCTTCAACACACAATGTTCTTTTTATTATAGACTCTATATGCCTTTTTTATTTGATGAATAACCAAGAAAAAATTCCTTCATCTGATTTTCTATCAAACTTACCAAGATAGTTGCTAGTGTTTAAAATGAAGCATTTACAACCAAAAACTTTGAAATAGACAATTGATGAAGTTTTGTCAAATAAAAAGTTCAAAAGGTGTTTTTTCTTATAAAAGGTCTTAGTAAAACTCTGTTCATGATATAACAAGTTGTATTAATGACTTTCAGTCCCAAAAAATACTTTGGTAATGAGTTTTCACAAAGCATTGATCTAGCCATTTCTTGTAAGGTTCTGTTTTTTCCTTTCAACAACACCATTTTGTTGAGGTGTTTTTGGCAGCTGAAAAATTGTGAGTAATACCATATTCATCACAAAATTTTGTAAAGTCTTGGTTACAAAATTCTCTTCCATTATCACTTCTAATAGAAATCAGTTTGCAATCAAGAGAGGTTTGAACCTTTTTGAAGAGTTTTGAAAATTCATAAAATGTTTCATCTTTTTGTGCTAAGAAGATTACCCATGTAAATCTTGAAAAATCATCAACAATCACATAAGCATAGCTTTTACCACCAAGACTAGTAGTCCTCATAGGTCCAAATAAATCCATATGAATTAGTTCAAGAGGTTTTGAGGTAGAAACCATTTTCTTTGGTTTAAAAGATGTTTTTGATTGTTTTCCATATTGACAAGCATCACAGAGGCGAGTTTTATCAAAATGCAATTTAGGTAATCCTCTCACCAGCTCTTGTGTAGAAAGTTTATTTAATAAATCCATGCTTACATGTCATAATCTTTTATGCCATAAAAATCCATCATTGTCATGAATGGCAAGACATTTAATATCATTTGTAATAAGCTCATCAAGATACAACACATATACATTACCAACTCTTTTAGCAACAAAAATAGTTTTGTTACTTGCATTGTCAAGAATAGTACAAGTATCACATTTAAACTCTACTTTGCATCCATTATCACATAATTGACTAATACTTAGTAAATTATACTTTAAATCTTCAATAAGTAATACTTTCTTGATAAGAGGGAAAGAACCTTTACCAATGTTACCTATTCCAAGTATTTTCCCTTTCTTCTTATCTCCAAATGTGACAAAACCTTCACTTGTAGTTTGAAGTTCACTAACAAGTGATGCATTTCCAGTCATATGCCTTGAGCATCCACTGTCAAGGAACCATTTTGTGGCACTTGATCTTGAGGCAAATTGTACCTATACCAAATTTGAAAGGGTGATTTTTGGTACCCATATTTTCTTGGGTCCAAGGGGGTTTGTAAAAGTTTCTTTGACTTTCCAAATGGTTTTAACACCACTTTCTATTTTTCTTTTGATAAAACATCTAGACACCTTGTGTCCATGTTTACCACAATAAGTGCAGCAAATATGTGATCTAGAATAATAAGATTCTTTAGCAAAAGATTTTTTTTGTTCATGAGTAAAACCAAGACCATGTTTTATAAATGAAGATCTTTGATAGCCAAGTAATTTATTCAAATTTTCCCTTCCATTTGTAAATCTCTCAATGCATAAAGTTAGATCATTAACTTTCCTTTTTAGAAGCTCATGATCTTTTATCATTGATTCAAGAGAAATGATTCTAGTGCAAAGCTTTTTGTTTTCAAAAGATATGTTTTGTATAGTTGTATTCAAAACTTCTTTTTCAATAGTAATGCAACTAATGGTTTCAAGAAGTTTTCCATTTTCAACACATAATTTTGAATTTTCATTAGATAAATCATTTATTTTGAGTTTCATTTCTTTATTTCTTTTTGAAGCCTTTTTTAATTCTTCATATAACTCAATAATTAGATCACTAGAATCAATATCATCATCATACACATTTGAAATAGAGGGTGAAGATTGTACCTCATCATCAATGGCCATAAAGCATATGTTGGCCTTTCCTTCACTTTCATCCCCACTTTCTTGTTGATCCCATGTTCCAGCTAATCCTTTTCCTTTCTTGACAGATTTCTTTTTTTTTTTTGCTTTCTCTTTCTTTTTCCAAAGCTTTAGGACAGTCAGCAACAAGATGCTCTGTGCTTTTACATTCAAAACATTGAGGTTTGTAGGATGGGGATTGTCCACTCTTCTTGACTGGTTTTCTTCCTTTCTTGAGAAACTCCTTTTTGTAGAATCGTTTAAACTTCCTTACTGACATTGCAATCTCTTCTTCTCCACTGTTTCCTCCTTCTTCTTCTTCACTTGAAGACTGTTCTTGTTCACTCAAGTGATTTGAAGACTTGAGTACAACTCCTTTTCTTCCCTTTTCTTCATCCTCCTTGTCATTTAGCCGTTTCATCTTCATTTCATGAGTCAGTAGAGATCCAATGAGCTCTTCAAGTGGAAGAGTCTTCAAATCCTTAGATTCCTCAATGGCAAGTGTTTTAGGCTGCCAGGATTTTGGTAGAGCATCTAAAATCTTTCTATTTTGCTCTCCATAGTATAGCTTTTACCATAATATTTTAAGCCATTGAAAATGTTAGTAAATCTTGTAAACATATCACTAATATTTTCACCTTGTTTCATGGTAAACAGTTCATAATCTCTAACTAGCATGGCAAGTTTAGATTCTTTAACTTGATTAGTACCTTCATGTGTAATTTGAAGTAATCTCCACATGTCATGAGCAGAATCACATCCACTAACTCTATTGTATTCAGTAACATCTAAAGCACAACTTAATATATTCATGGCTTGATAATTTAAAGTCATTTTCTTAGAATCATGCTCATCAAATTCATCAGTGGACTTGGGTACTGAGGTTATTCCATCAGCACTCATTTTCATTGGGACATAAGGACCTTTCTCAATTATGTTCCACAAATCAAAATTAATAGAACAAATATAAATTTTAACTCTAGATTTCCAGAAAGTGTAATTTGTTCCATTAAACAAAGGTGGTCTATTTGTGGAAGATCCTTCTAGGTAAGGTAGGTTTGACATATTAGCCATAGGATCTTTGTCTTCTAGGTTGTTAAACCACACACAGAAGTTCTGGCTCTAATACAAATTGAAATACCTAAGAGGGGGGGTGAATTAGGTATTTGGCTAATTTTCTCAAATTCAAATCTTTTATATGTATAGATCACTTACAGATGATATGAATAAGAGAGAAACAAATTATGGCAAAGCAGTATACGAAATGTAAACTAATGAACACAAACAATTTATAGTGGTTCGATCCTCAAGATCTACCTCCACTACCTTAAGTATACACTTAAGGATTTCAATAACTCTACTATGTGCTCAAGTTCACAGATTACAAGAGAGGCTCACCACACTTTGGTTTTACACATACAACCTCTTCTAGTAATTTTTACAAACAAGGCTCACCAACCTATGCTTTTATATCTCAAACAACCTTGAATCACAACTTCAAGGATCACCCTTATCTAAAGGGCTTTATGTTATCAAGATAACCTTGCTAGAGCTAGTAGATCAACACAATTGAATAAGTAAAGAAGAGTGTGTAGATGTTACCACTTGTTGGTAGAATTTACACAAAGTTGTACCTTCACACTTTGATGTCTTTGGATTGATCAATTGAATGCACAAGACATAAGAGAGCTTGAGAAATGTTTGTAATAGACTTTAGAAAGATTAGAATATTCAAGGATTTTTTTCTTACAAAAGATTGCACGTTTATAGCTTTTATAGAATTTGAAAATCAGTTGAAACAGCTATAAAACGGCTAGTTAATGGCTACTTTCAAAAAATTCGGACGATCGAATTCTGCGTCCGAATTTTTTGGACGACTGAATTTTTCCTGCTGCGTCCGAATCTTCTTCCGAATTTCTCTGGAAGAACAGTGACCATGCTGAAGGCCAAAATTCGGACGAACGAATTTTTTTTGTTGCGTCCGAATCTTCTTCCGAATTTCTCTGGAAGAATAGTAGCAAACTTTTGCTACAAAATTCGGACGACCGAATTTCATGGAATTGTGTTCAAACTTTGTAAAATCATTTGAAATCAATCTTCCAAGTATTTGAAATACATTTGATATATATAGATAACTTATTTAGACAAATATAAGTTTGAAAACTACAATCAAACTCATTTGATCATTTAAAGTTTACTTAAAAACTTTTAGAACACAAAACCACATTTGCTAAAGATTCATTCAAAGTTTTTTTTAAACTTAAGAAACCAATATTATGCTCTCTTATGCATTCAATAGACTCCAAGACATACAAGTGTAGAGTTCACATAGATATTACCTATCATCATACCTACTCTTCACTTCAAGTCTTCAATGCCTTGAGTTTATCTTTGAATACACCTCAAAAGACTCATAGCTTAATGAGGTTATTCTTTGCTCTTCCTCTTGAAGGCAATGAGACTTCAAACTTCTTTCTTCACAAATCCTATCACACAATATAAACATATTAGTTCTCATCAATATTTGTCATGAATCAAAATTACATAATTTGCCCTTAGGGCTTACATCCATGATCCAAAATTCGTAGAAGGCTTGCTGTTTAACACCAAGGATGACCTAAGAGCTGCAATAATTGAGCATGGTGTTAAGTGGGGAAAAGAGGTCTATTTCAAAAAGAATGATGATGTAAGGGTGAGGGCTGCTTGCAAGGCTAACAACTGTGGTTGGCTGCTTTATGCACATAGAGTAGCTGAAACTTCAACCTTCCAAATTAGAACACTGCAACCAAAACACAATTGTTCCCGAACATTGTATAATAGGTTAGTCTCAGCAAGGTATCTTGAAAAAAGTACTTAGAAGAATTTAGGAGTGAAAATGGGAAAAACGTTTTGGAGTTTCAGGAAAAGGTTCACAAAGAACTTCTGTGTGGAAGGTTCATAAAACAAGGGCAGATGCCAAAATGTTAATCGAAGGCAAGTATCGAGATCAGTATAAACTACTGTGGGATTATTGTGAGGAATTGAGGAGAAGCAACCCTGGTTCAACAGTATACATTGCTGCTATCGAAGATGAGGACACTGCACAAAAGGTATTTCGTAGAATTTATGTCTGTTTAGATGCACTTAGAAAGGGCTTCAAAGCTGGATGCAGGAAGGTCATTGGACTTGATGGGACATTTCTAAAAGGGCCTCATCCTTGGGTGCTTTTAACAGCCATGGGTGTTGATGCAAACAATGGAATTTACCCTATTGTTTATGCTATTGCTGAGGCAGAAAGTAGAGCAACTTGGTCATGGTTCATTGAAGGTCTTATTGAAGACCTTTCAATTTACAATCCAGATGAATGGTGCCTAATATCTGATAGACAGAAGGTATAAGTACATTGATACATTGTTGAACAAAGAACTTTGATACATTATTTTGATTAAACTGTTGTGCGGTGTTTGATAAACTTGCCATTGACTTGCAGGGCCTTATTCCAGCTATATCTGACCTTCTTCCTGGAGTTGAGCATAGGCACTGTGTTAGGTACCTTCACAACAATTTTAAGAGGCTGCATCCTGGGGAAGCACTAAAAGAAATGATGTGGAAATGTGCCAAGGCTACATACATAAATAAGTTTGAGGCTGAAATGAAGATGCTAAAAGAATTTGAAGAAGGTGCACATGATTGGCTGGGCAAGAACACATATCCTAGGCACTGGTCAAGGTCACATTTCAACACAACCACGAAATGTGACATTTTGCTAAACAACCATAGTGAGACATTTAACAGAAATATCCTTGCCACAAGGTCGAAGCCTATATTGGGAATGTTGGAAAGAATCAGAATGTATCTAATGCTAAGGTTGGAAGCAAAAAGGTCATGGATTGCAAGGCAAAAAGGCAAGGTATGTCCAAGGATTACGAAGATTCTTGAAAAGATAAAGGAGACATCGGCTAATTTTTTTCCATCATATGCCGGGGGCTCCCAATTTCAAGTAAGACATGCAGACATGGAGCAGTTTACTGTGGACAATGATTTGAGGAGTTGCAGGAAATGGGACATATCTGGCATTCCATGCTCACATGTTGTAGCATCTTTAGGGTTGGGAGGGCAGAATCCAGAGGATTATCTAGATTTTTGCTATAGCATAGCTGCGTATAAAATGGCGTATGAGCAAGTAATCTGCCCCACAAATGGCCCTAATAATTGGCCTAAGACCGGGACACTTGCATTGCTTCCTCCTCCCAAGTTAAGATTACCTGGCAGACCAAAGATGAAGCGACGAGCAGAACCTAGTGAGAATAACTGCAAAGTCACAGCTTCAGGAGCTAGAAAGCTTAAAAGATCTACTTTTTGGATTGCTAAGTGTAGAAGGTGTGGCCAGGCTGGTCATAATGTGAGAAAATGCCCTGTCCCTCCTAACAATTCTGCCAATATTGATGCTGATGGTGTTGAAAGTGCTGCCAACAATACTCATGGCCACAACGTTAACAGATGCAAGAAATGTAGAGGGTTAGGCCACAATAGAAGGACATGTTCTGCTATTGTGGAACCATCTCAAGTATCTCAAAACCAGCAAGGAGAAATGCCCTCTACTCAACAGTCAACAATCTCTAATGCTGAAGATATAGAGCAGGTTGTTTTTTAATATTTTCCTTTATGTCTGCTAAGTGCATTGATATATAGGGTGTTGTTTCCATGTGCAGGCCAACAAGGGAAAGAGAAAGGTCAGTGGTCATGAAAATTGTACACATGTTACAGACCAAGTTGAGAAAAAATGTGTTTGTTTGCTGCTTTATTGGTTTCTTAACTTTTTTTTCCCACTAAATACTTACTTTACCTACATGTGCAGGGTACCCCCAAAAAGCAAAGAACAGTGAGATGTGGCTGGTGCTTGGAAGTTGGTCACAACAGAGCCTCATGCACCAAACCTGGGCACCTTGTTGATTAGTGTATATTAGGCGTTGCTATTTTTTGATGTTGCACCTTGTTGATGTATGGTCGTTAGGACAAACTGATATTTTGAAGGCAATGATGTCCAGTTCTTACTCATTTATGTAGTCCTTTGGCAAACATTATGGAAGATAGTCCAATTTTGTAATGTTCACAAAGAAGAGCATCAATTGAAATGTAATGGATTTCACATTCTATCTTCATGGTCATTATTTATTTGATTGATATTTATGCTGCAACCTTTTTGTTTAGGCTGAAAAGGTTCATTTGTAAACAAATAAAGCCAACAAGCACAAGTTCAGAAATATTTTGATCACTTATATAGAATGTACCATACATATGTTTAATCTACAACAATACAACCACATTGTCTCCTGATAAGAGACAGAGAACCGCAACTACACATTGATGCCCATAATTAATTTGAGTAGCACTGTCCATACTGACGAATTCAGAGCTGCTTCAAGCAAAACTAAATACACTCCAATAGCCTTAAACTTTGTTCATCAAGCAATGTCCATACTTCCGATTTCAGAGTTGCTTCAAGCAAAACTAAAAACACTCCAATAGCCTTAAACTTTGTTCATCAACAACCCAACTATTATTACCCAGGACACTAAAAGAGCAGTATACAACATCTTCTCCTTCTTCTTGTGTGATTCATTTTCAACCTCTATTTTCCTGACTTTTCTTAATAGTCCAGGAATGACATGCGTTGATCTCTCACACATTGAAGGGTCATGCCATGAGAAGAAACCACACCCACCGTTCACCTATAAAATGCATACTATAAATTACAGTAGCAATTGAGTAAATGAAGTTAAAGTAACTTACCCCATACTTTTCACATCCTAAAAATCTTCTGCCTGGGTTCCATTTTGTCCATGATGTTCTCATTACGATTGCTTTTCCGCAATGATATTTCCTTGACACTTTGGAAGACAATGATCTCTTTGTTTCTTCCATTCTTCTCCCTAACCTCTTTCTTCTTCTTTTTTGGGTGGTAAGGAATGAAGAGGATAGCTTGAATCCACGCACAGTGGCAACAATAGGAAGAAAACTGGTCTTCCAATTTTTCCCTTCATTACACAGACCATGTGCATAACTCGTGCTTTATTTTGTCAAACTCCGCCATATAAGGTGGCGGAGGGACCATAAGTTCGGCTCGATTTTACATTAGGGACTCAAAAAGTTATAATAAATCAAAAGGGACTAGTGTCATCAACATATAAAACATTGGGGATCAATACAGTGATTTATCCTAAAAAGGCATATAGAGTCTATAAAAAAAGGACATTATGTGTTGAAAAAACTATTCATGTAACTTTTAATGAATCTAACATTTATCTTCAAAGAAGAAATGAAGATGATGTAGGTTCCTCAATGTTTGAAAATCAAACTCTACACCAAGTACCCACATTGGAAGATCATGCCAAAGAAGAAGAAATAATAGAGCAAGAACAAGATGGTCAATCAAGCAATGATCAAGAACTTCCAAAGGATCTCACATATGCAAGAAGTCATCCTAAGGAGTAAATCATTGGTGATGTCTCCCCAGAAGTTAAAACAAGGCGGTACTTTATTGATAATTTTGCCCTTTTATCTCATATTGAACCAAAAAATATTGATGATGCATTGTGTGATAATTTATGGATTATTGCTACGGAAGAAGAGTTAAATCAGTTTGAGAGAAATAAAGTTTGGACTCTTGTTCCTAGACCTCATGATCATTCTGTTATTGGTACAAAGTGGGTCTTTAGAAATAAGTTAAATGAACTAGGAAAAGTTGTTAGAAATAAAGCTAGACTTGTTGCTCAAGGTTTCAAGCAAGAAGAAGGCATTGATTATGATGAGACTTTTGCTCCAGTGGCCAGATTAGAGTCTATAAGAATACTTTTGGCATTTGCTTGTTTTAAAGATTTTAAACTATTTCAAATGGATGTCAAAAGTGCTTTTCTAAATGGTTTTATTGAAGAAGAGGTTTATGTAGAACAACCTCCTGGTTTTATTCATGAAAATTTTCCAAATCATGTTTTCAAGTTAACCAAAGCTCTATATGGATTGAAACAAGCTCCAAGAGCTTGGTATGAAAGATTAAGTGGTTTTCTTCTTTCAAAAGGTTTTACAAAAGGAAATGTGGATACAACTCTTTTTATAAAAACATCTTCTAAAAATGATATTTTACTTGTGCAAATTTATGTTGATGATATTATATTTGGTGCTACTAATACTTCTCTTTGTGAAGATTTTACCAAATCCATGCAAAATGAATTTGAGATGAGCATGATGGGAGAACTAAATTTCTTCCTTGGGCTGCAAATTAAGCAAACCAAGGATGGAGTCTTCATTAATCAAGCAAAGTATACCAAGGAGCTACTGAAAAGATTTGGAATGGATCAAGCAAAAGGAATAGGTACTCCAATGAGTTCATCAACTAAACTTGAAAAAGATGAGAAAGGTAAAAAAAATTGATGAGAAATTATATAGAGGTATGATTGGAAGTTTACTCTATCTCACAGCTAGTAGACCACATATTATGTTTGTTGTATGCTTGTGTGCTAGATTCCACTCATGTCCTAAACAATCTCATCTAATTTCTGTCAAACGTATTTTTCGCTATTTGATTGATACACATAACTATGGCCTTTGGTTTTCAAAAACTTCATCTTTTGAACTTATTGGATACTCTGATGCTGACTATGCTGGATGCAAAGTTGAACGTAAAAGCACAAGTGGTCATTGTCAATTTCTTGGTAGTTGTCTTGTATCTTGGTTTAGTAAAAAGCAAGCTTGTGTGTCTTTATCCACTGCAAAAGCTGAATACATAGCTGCAGGTAGTTGTTGTGCACAATTGCTATGGATGCAGCATACCTTACTTGATTATGGTCTTAAATTCAATTGTGTGCCTATACTATGTGATAATACTAGTGCTATTAACTTGAGCATAAATCCCATTCAACATTCTAGTACTAAGCATATAAAGATAAAACATCATTTCATTCGTGATCATGTGATTAAGAAAGATATATGCTTAGAATATATAAATACAAATGATCAAATTGCTGACATATTTACAAAGTCTTTGGCTGAGGAAATGTTCAATCACCTAAGAAGACTCTTAGGAATTTCAAGATTTAATGACTAATGTGTGTATTGAAGTTTTGATGAAAATAGTAAATTTCGGATCTAGAATTCGGATGCACTACAGAAAATTCAGAAGGAAACAGAGACTTTTGATCAAGAATTCGGACGCAGGTCAGAAAATTCGGTCGATCGAATTTTCTGAACTGAAGAAACAGAAACTTTCGACCAAAAATTTGGACGCAGACCTGAGAATTCTGTCATCCAAATTTTACGGACGCGACTATTTAAATGAAAATTAAACAGTCTTCTCAACACTTTAACTTCCGAATTTCACATCCTTTTAAAATGCTCTCATACCCATTCACATCCGAATCAAAATCCCTTAAAAACCACACATTCTCATCCCGATTTGCCTTCACTTTTGAACTTCTAACCCAAAATTCATACCAAGAATTGGAACTTCTCAACAAAAAATATCAATGGTGAGAACAAAGAAGCCAAATGTTGAGAAAGGGAAAGGAAAGGCTAAGGAAGGAGATGGAGACTCAATCCTCAACCAACCAAGAAGAATTCGAATCCCTCAAACATTATCTGGAGTTGACAGGTTTGTCTCGATCAAGGCTACTCATGAATTTGATGAATGAAATAAAAATAGCAGAAAGATTATCCCTGGTGTTGGTTGGAGCAGTTTGTTGTTCATTGATGAAGAATTTTATCCTACCTTGATATATGAATTCTATGCAAACCTAAAAGAGGAAAGAATTGAGGTTGTAGGGGATAATGTGATACAATGGTATTAGAATATCCCAAGTTGACATTGAATTTAGTGAAGCATTGATAAACAGAATTTGTGGAGTAGGTGACAATGGAGCTAGATATTATTCACCTTCCATGCATTGCTATGATCGTGAACTCTTTACATATGTTAAATTTGAAGAGGCATTTACCAATAGAAGAGAGTTTAGATCTATAAAAGAGAGGGAAATCATGAACTTGGATGCTAGAGGTAGAGTGTTGCATCATATGGTAACTACTATGATTGTTCCTAATTTTGGACATAAGTCATCAGTTGGAAATATGTATATAGTAATCATGTTAGCCTTGCATGAGCATAGGAGATTGAACTTTGGTTATATAGCTTTGAAACACATGATTACTGTAGAAAAACAGTAACCAAGGCATTCCCATTTGGAAGGTTGTTGACAATAATCTTTAAGCATTTTAAGATTAAACTTCCAGGGAGAGGGCAAGCTTTTAAGAGTGGGAAAATTTACACCAATGAAACTCTTAAGAGAATGCAATTAGTTCTTGATGAGGACAATGCATGGAGAACAAAAAGAGAATGCCCTCCAAAAAGAATAGGAAGAGAAGAAGAAATAGAAAGTGAAGAAGGGGAAGAAGAAGAGGATAAAGAAGAAACCCTTGCTAGAGAAATGAAGACAAAGAGGAAGCATGACACCTCAAGTGAAGGGGAGCAACCTCCAACAAAAAGGACACTGTTTGAAGAAGAAACTTGAATTGGTTCCAGTGGTGAAGAAGTAACTAGAGGTGACACCATAGTGGCCAAAGCATTCCAAGAAGAAGCCTGGAACAATCATGTCAAGGAAATGGAGAAAATGTATAAGTTTTTTGAATCATTTGCTCCAATGGTTCTTGGAAAGTTAGATGGACTGGAGAGTAGGGTAAAACACATTGAAGAAATCCTTATGAGGAATGCTCAAAGTGGTGAAGGACCCTCTAAGCATCAAGATAGAAATGAGGAAGAAGGAGATAAGGAAGAAAAGAAAGGAGATGATAATGATAGTAATGATGAAGATGATGATCAAAGTAGAAATGAAGAGAATGTGGCAGAAGAAGAAGAAGAAGAACATGCACATGAAGAGTCACAAATAGCAGGCAGCCAAGTAGCTCAAGTTGCAATAGTCTCTTTATCAATAATCTCTTTCAGTCAAGGAAGAGTGAAGCACTTGGCCATCAAGAAAGGAGTGAGCCGAGCCTCTCCATCAACATCAGCATCACAAGACTAGTCCTTCTTTCCTTCTATTCTATTTACTGCTTTTTAAGTTGCTTATCTGTAGTGAATTTTTTTTATTATGTATTCTGAACATGTTAAGTATTTTGCTGCATTTTATGTAATAGTGAAGCTCAATGATGAAATATTAGTGATGAGAGCTTTCTTTATGTGCTAAATTGATAGTCTTGTTTTCATTGATCCCTCTTTTATGTTTTTTTTTTGAGTGGTGACAAAAGAGGGAGAAAAATGATGATATGATGACTGCAACATGAGTCTTGAAATTTTGTAAATCTAAACTGAGTTGCAAAAACTTTGGATTCAAAATTCGGATGCAAGGTTAAAAAATTCGGATGCATCCATATTTGTGGCCAAAAAGTGATCTTTTGTTGTTCAAATATGTTTTAATCTATTCCATTATGTTTGAACAACCTTAGGAAAACTTTATTTCACTTTAAATATTCATTATATTGAATTTATTGCAATTTGGACTTGAAATTTCAAAATTCGGATGTATGAGTTTAAAAATTCAGATGCATGTTCTGAATTTCGATGCATCCAAATTTTGTTACCAAAATGTGCTCCTTTGTTGTTCAAATTGATTCAAATATATTTAATCTCTCATAATATGTTTGAACAAACTTAGGAAAGATTATTTACAGAATTTGAAGCCTTTCATTATCTTATTTTAAAGTTTGGACTTGCTATGCAAAAATTTGGATGCATGATATCTCTAGTCCAAATGTGTTGAAAAGTGAGCACAATCTAAGGGGGAGTATTGTTAAACTATTACAACCTTTAAAACCTCTCTTAGAAGTTTTCTTAAATGCTATATCTTCTATCCTAGTTAGTTGGAAGGAAGGAGGAAAATGGAGATTGGTTGGGTCATAGGCTCATATTGAGCCTTTTGTATGTCAATGTGCTAAATTGGTTATTTTCTATCATTGACATTAATACTTCTATGTACTACATTGTTTTAATCTATCACATTTTGCATCAAAGTTTGTCATCATCAAAAAGGGAGAGATTGTTAGCCCTAAGGGCAAATTATTTAGTTTTGATTAATGAAAAATATTGATGAGGACTACTATGCTTGTATGTTGTGTGATAGGTTTCCTGAACTAAGAAGTATGAATTCTCATGCCTTGAAGCCAAAGTGCAAGAACAATTTCAGTAAAGCAAAGTGATTGAAGTTTGAAGAAGGTTGTTCTTAGATGATCTAAAGGCATTGAAGACTTGAAGTGTAGAGTGTATATACTTAGTAGGTAAATCTCTATGTAAACTCTACACTTGTATGTCTTGGTTATCATTGAATGCATAAGAGAGCATAAAATGAGTTTTAAGATCTGAAAAGGTTTTGAATAAATTTTTTGATGAATGTGGTTTTGTGTCCTAAAAGTTTTTAAGTAAACTTTATATGATCAAAGAAATTTGATTTTGGTTTTCAAATTTATATATGTCTAAATAAGTTTTCTATACATACCAAATGTTTTTCAAACTTATTGAAGTTAAATCTCAAATGAATTTACAAAGTTTGAATATGCTTCCAAAAAATTCGATCGTCCGAATTTTGTAGCAGAAGTTTGCTGCTGTTTTTCCAAAGAAATTCGGAAGAAGATTAGGACAAATGAAGAAAAATTTGGTCGTCCGAATTTTGGCTTTCAGTATGGTCACTGTTTTTCCAGAGAAATTAGGACGAAGATTCGGACGCAGCAGCAAGAATTTGGTCGTCCGAAAATTTCGGATACAAAATTCGGTCGTCCCAAAATTTCGGATACAAAATTCGGTCGTCCGAATTTCTTAAAAATAGCCGTTAACTAGCCATTTTATAGCTGTTAAAACTGATTTTCAAATTCTATAAAAGCTATAAACATGTAATCTTTTGCAAGTTTTGAATTCTTGAAAATTCTAAGCATTATAAAGCTTTTTACAAACATTTCTTAAGCTCTCTTATGTCTTGTGCATTCAATTGATCAATCAAAAGATATCAATGTGTGAAGGTGCAAGTTTGTGTAAAATCTACCAACAAGTGGTAACATCTACACACTCTTATCTTTTTATCGAATTGTGTTTTTCTACTAGCTCTTGCAAGGTTATCTTGATAACATAAAACCTTTTAGATAAGGGTGATCCTTGAAGTTGTGATTCAAGGTTGTTTGGGATATAAAACCATTGTGTGTGGTGAGCCTTGTTTGTAAAAGTTACTAGAAGAGGTTGAGAATGTAAAATCATAGTGTGGTGAGCCTCTCTTGTAATTTGTAAACCTGAGCATATAGTAGACTGGTTGAAATCCTGAAGTGTAGGCTTAAGGTAGTGGACGTAGATCTTGAGGTTCAAACCACTATAATTTGCTTGTGTTCTTTGATCTTACTTTATTGTATTGATGTGCTATAAATTACTTATAACTTGACTCATATAATCTGTTCTTTACTTAGACGTATAAAAGGTTTTAATTTGTGAAAATTAGCCAAATACCTAATTCACTCCCCCCCCTTAGGTATTTCAAGTGGATTGTTCCGTATGTGGTTCTGTAGAAGATGATAGATTTTGAAACTATTTTTCTTCAACTAACTCATGAGAATTAGTTTCAGAAGTGTTGAAGTATAAAGGCACCGCTGAGACAATAGGTGGCTCCTTTATTTCTTCAAGTTCCACCTTTTGTGGTAAACCACTCCCACTTTCTTCATGATCTTCAAGAAATTTAGCATTTCTAGCTTCCACAATTTTAGGAGTATGAGAGGGACAACAAAACATAAAACCTTTGGAGTTGACTGTATAGCCTATAAAGTAACTGCGAGTTGTTCTTTCGTGCAACTTCCTTAGTTGAGGAATATAAATCCTAACTTCAGTTGGACACCTCCAAATGTGTAAATGTCTTAAACTAGGTTTCCATCCATTCCATAATTCAAAAGGAGTCTTAGGGACAACCTTGGATGGAACCCTATTTAAAATATACACAATAGTTTTTAAGGCTTCACTCCATAAGGATAAAGGTAAACTTGATCTGCTAATCATGCTTCTTACCATATCCATTAAAGTGCGGCTCTTTCTTTCAGCCACACCATTTTGTTGTGTTGTTCCTGGCATAGTATATTGGGCAATAATACCCTCACTTTCAAGGAACTCAGCAAATGGACATTTGGCTTGCCCTTTCTCTGTATACCTTCTATAGTATTCTCCACCCCTATCAAATATTACAATTTTGATCTTATTTACTTTTGTTTCTCTACTTCTGTTTTGAATACTTTAAAAACATTGAGTGCTTCAGATTTTTCAAACAAAAAATATAGATACATATATCTTGAATAGTCATCAATAAAAGAGATAAAATATCTCTCACCATTCAAGCAAGGGGTAGGAAAAGGTCCGCAGATATCTGTGTGTATTATTTCGAGTATTTGAGAGCTCTTTGTGGCACTTTTAGAGGACTTGTTAGTATGCTTTCCCTTCATACAGTCCACACAAGTACCAAAGTCAAAAAAATCAAGAGATTTTAAAACTTCACCATTTACTAACCTCTTAATTAGGTCAATTGAGATATGGCCTAATCTTTCCAAAGACTTGATGAGTTCTCATTGATAATACATCATTTAGTGCCAATTTTCTTATCATAAAAAGTTAAAACATTGCACTCATATGTGGAGTCTAGCTCAAATTTGAATAAATTTCCATCCTAAATTCCAAAACCAACAACTTGCACTCATATGTGGGGTCTAGCTCAAATTTGAATAAATTTCCATCCAAAATTTCAAAACCAACAACTTTATTGTTTTTCAAAAGTTTCACAGAAGAAGAATGAAAAGAAATACAATATCCAATTTTTGAAAGTTTTGAAACAGAAACTAAATTTCTCGAGAAAGATGGAACATAAAAAGTATTTTCAAGATCTAATTGAAAATCATATTTTAAAATGAGCCTATAGGTCCCCACGCCTTCCATAGTGAACGCATCCTATAGCCAGAATAGATATCTTGTTCACTTCCCATCGGCTTCCTTAGATTCAGAAAGCCCTTTCTTTTCGAGCCATTTCTTATATTTCAGGCAATCCTTCTTGAAGTGTCCATTCTTTTTTAGAAAATGGCAAAGATCTTTGCTCTTGCATTTTTTCTTGATACGAATCGCTTTGCCTTTCAATGCCTTTCCTTTATCATGAGTTACAAGATGAACATTTTCAAGTAACTCATGTTTCAATCTCCCTTCCTCTTGAACACACATGGTCAAAAGTTTATTAATTGACCATTTTTCCTTATGGGTGTTGTAGAAAATTTTGAACGGACCATATTTCGTAGGAAGATAATTGAGAATAAAATGCACAAGGAATGACTCAAACATCTCAACTTCAAGGGCTTTAAGCTTAGCAGCAATATCCCTCATTTCCATAATGTGCTCACGCACAGATCTGCCTTTATCAGGCATCATACTAGAAAGCTTCTTCATTAAGGTGCTGGCTAAGGCTTTGTCAGAACTCACAAATTGAGCAACAATTGCCTCCATGTAAGATTTGACTTTAGTGCAATCAGGGATTGAACCCCTGATACTTTTACTAATATGGTCTTTAATGAGTATTAAACTTATGAGATTAGATTTCGCCCACCGTTAATAAGCAATGTTAGCCTCTGGCATACTTGATTTCGTGGGGACGGGTGGTTCGTCCTCAAGAAGTGCCAGATCCATATCCATGCACCTTAAAGTTAGAAGTACTTTAGCTTTTCAATCAGAGTAATTATCACCCGTAAGCATTGGATTACAAGCATTTTCAATAAATAATGCAGTAGGAAAAGCTACAAAAACCAAGTATAAACACATAAACTATAAAGCACAACCATCAAAAAAGAATCAACTAAGATGATTCAATGTAAATTCTGATCTTCTTGTGGGTAAAGGTTGCATTTCAAGTATAGAATATACATTAACTTTATAATGAGACTACTAAACTAGAAACACAGAAATAATCCACACCTGTGGGCATAGGAAAATTTCAAACTAAAGATTTACCATCTCATTCCAATTGATCTTAACCAAAATAGTTACCTCCCTGTAGGGTTGAGTTACTATTTTAATAAGATAATTATACTTTATGAATGTCATTAAAATAATCACTAATGTAAATGTGATTTATTTTTCTTTACATATCAAGTACTTAAGATGCTATGGCTACTCATAAGTACATGACATGAAGAGAACTTATAAAACGACACTCAAAATCTGAATAATCAACTTAATCAAAATGTTGATTTAATCCATATGGATATTACATGGAAAAATATGAATAAGAAAGTCCAATTGTCCTATATCAAAATGGACAATTTTGGTAATCAAACTTAATATTACCAATTTTTATGTATTATTATTATTATTATTTAAAAAATAACCATTACTTAAAAGGATTTTTAATAATAATAATAATAACCATAAATAAATAAAGCAAAAGCAAAATCTCAAAAGATTTTACACCCCTAATAGGACAAAAACTAGTGAAGCCTTATGTAAAAAGAATTGGCTTCATTAATGACAACACAAAGGCCGAAAAGAAAAAAAACAAATTTTTTTAAATAATAAATGGCTACAAGGCCGAACAACTGAAATTTCATGCAAAAGGCAATGCTTCAGAGACCAAATAGGAAAAGGGAAAGACATGTAACAAAATGCTTTAACTCAAATCATGATTGCCTAGGGAATGGTTCTATTTTTTTTTTATTCCAAACATGAAGCATTTTTAAGCAAAGTGAAACTTCAATTTTCGTTCCATCTTCAGCGTAAGACAGGATTTTTTAAAGCAAAACAGATTTCATAAAAAATTCATCTTTTGCATTTCTAAACAAATTCAATTACTAATACAATATAGTATACATTATGAATTTCTGACGGGAGATATTATTACATAACATATACACCAAAGAACATAGCTAACGATGGCTCTAATACCGCATATTAAAAACTTTTAAAGGTATGCATCTAAATAGTAGCGGAAAAATAATATAGAAGTATACCTTCAACGATAGCTATAATTGTTCAAGTAAAATTGAAAGATGTTCTCACCAACTTTGTAATCCACGACAGAAATCCTGAAGTCTTCTAGTCTATATCTATCGAAAAGAAAATTTTATCAACAGATGGATGTCACAGGCATCATATATACATCACATATATATATATATATATATATATATATATATATATATATATATATATATATATATATGTAAGCTATGGACCCTCAAAGTAAATAGCGTACGTATGTATTTCTATCTATCAAGGAAACTAACTAGTATGCATAATCCAATCGAAAATAGAATCCTTATCCTATCTACATTAGTAAGAGACCTTAGTTACCTTAACCATTATAGTAACCTAATATGTGGGATATATTTAAGTCCCTAAATAAATTAAGAATAATTGCTAATATGTCATGCTATTTTATTGATGGAGGTATTGTACTTGCAGCAGCAACAACAGCTTTCCATGGTGTCGACCATGAACATCATTTCTCAATTGTGAAGGTTGTTCACTTGATGGATGTGTGGGACATATACTGATCTTTTGCGGCAGTCACTTTAGAAAAAAAAATAGCATCTATAGGGAAGCTAAAGATCAGCTCACTTTGGTGGATATCTTTAGATATATACACCTAAGCCTTTCTTTCTTTGAGAAGGGAAATTTGAAGTGTGTGTAGGGATTTGGTCCTAATGTCATTGGCTTTCTATTAATGCCAACTTGATGGGGCATTGATTTTTCTATTTTTTCCTTCCACCAACTTGGCTCAAAACTGATACGTCAGAAAATAGCAAAAGAAGAATTTAATGTCTAAGTCCTTCTTTCTCGTTGTATTTTCATGAAGCAATATTTTGTAGATGTCCTTTTCCAAAAAAAATCACATTTTTGTTAAAATTGCAGAACTTTAGAAGATTTCTTCATGTTGCTATTAGAATCTCCGCTGCCCTTTCCATTCGACTTTCTAGATAGTTCGTTGCAAAAATTTATGACAAGCAAATGTGGGGAACTTTAAGGCCCTATTTGGTTCAAGGATTTTAATAAGGAAAATAAAAATAATTTTTTTGGGGTGGAAATAAATATGGATAGTTGTTTAAACTGAGAGAAAATCAATGAGTATGATGATGGCTGAGTAATCGGTCAAAACAACTAAGGTTTTACAATGTCTTTATTTTGGGTGTAAACATTGAGTTGTAAAATAGGTTTTTGATCTCTTCTCAATTAAAGAGGTTGGATTTAATGGAATAAAAATAAGTCTTTGATCTTTTTCCATTTCAAGAGGTTAGGTTTAGTGGAATACTTAAGGTGGAATTATTGGAGTGAAAATAGGCAAGTTGTCGAACCACTATAAAATCTTCATGATCTTCACTTTATTTCATTTGCTTTACATTCAATTCTTTTCCATTTACGGGTGATTTATGGGTTTAAATTTTTTCAAGAGGAAGTGTCTTGTATAATGATTAGTAAGGTCATAAAGTATATCTTCCAAGTTGATGGAAATATAGAGTCCGATTCCTGTGCTGCATGTACGATTTCTCTCCACATGCAGCACTCAATCTTAGTCGGATCAGAGAGACGGTTGGCAAAATTTATCAAAATTTTTTTAAAAAATACATATAGGGACAAAAAATTTGTTCCGTTAAATCAGATTCGGGTCATATTTGGTCTTGCACGTACGGTAGGACCGTAAGTTCAGTGAGAAATATGTACCTAGACTCTATCAAATTTGATTAAACAAGTGTTCAAGCAAAATTCATCTATAGCTAGTTTAATGTTTTAATTTGGTTTGATAATTTAACTACAAGTCTATTTTAGTCTATTAAAGCACTCTATATCTGATCAGCTTGATAAAAGGATTTTTATAAAGTTAACGTGAAAATATTTTGTCTGTGAAAAAAATTATTAAGTCCAATTCAAAGATTGAAGAATTAAAAGATTGAATCTAAAATAGAGGTTGTAAAAATCATCATGATGAGGCTCAAAGAGATTTGGCAGCCACCGGATGAAAGTTAACCGAGAAAGGAAAAGGTTACCCGGAGAGGAAGAAAATGAAGAAGGCATATGAAAATTAAAATACTTAAAAGAATATAAGTCTCTTCACATGCGAATTTCAAGCAATTCAAATTATTTGGAAGTTCAAGGGGGTTATAAAAACAATTAAAAGATTGAGGAGATAATGCGCCAATCAAGATATGTTTAAGGGGGTGAAATGCTTTTAACGTATAAAACTATTAGATATAATTGTAATTGCAAATAAAAGATAGGGGTATAATTGACATTTCATCAATAAAATAATAATTGTTAGCCTAATCACCAATTACTAATGGTCTATAGACGACATTTGCACTTTTTTGAACAAGATAAACCAAAGTGCAAAATCTCCTTAGCCTAAGGGCACTAAATCACAGTATACTCCAATTTTAATACTTATACTTGAATCTTGGGATCAAATTATTGCTCATATGGACTTTTTAATTTAATCAGTCTTTAAATATTTTACCAAAGTTCAACAAACGTTAGCTATGATAAGGCCCTTTTTGGTTCAAGTATTTTGGTGCTGAAAAGAAAACAAATTTCATAGGAAAGTGTTTTTCTTTTAATTGGTTTTGAAGAAAAAAGTGAGGAAAATAAACCCAGAGAAATTAGTAAGGAAAAAATGTATTAGGAAGTGCAGAAAATTAGTTTCCACACAAAACTGTGAGGAAAAGGGAAAGTTGAAGGAAAACTTAAGAGGCGTCTTGCGATGAACTGATTAACTCAATCCATCTAAATCTATAATTTTAGTTTTCTTATGGCCCTTCAAATTTTCTTTCCTCACCAACATCATCACCTTTTGTCTTGTTTTCCTTACCCCTTTTTTATCCATGCAATTCGTTTTCCATTTTTCATTTTCTTTTTTTTCTCTCCAAGCTACCAACTCCTCCCAACAAGCATATTGCAACGAAATCCCTTTTTGAGAAAAGAATTGCAAAGAAATCTAGCATTAGATAATTAGCTAGAGCGATCAATATTTATTAAATTAACATGTAAAAACTAATAAAACTATTTAGATGGAGTCAAAATAAACTATTTAAAAATTAAATCTCATTTAAAAATTTTTCCATCAAAGACCATTAACAAAAGATAATTCAAGAAAAAAATGTCCATTCAACAATCCACATCCTTTTGATATTCTAGATTCAAAGAAGACAATTTTAGATTTTAACTTGTTTTCGAATGTACGGAAACAATATTTTTGAAGTCGAAGATAATTTGGAAAAGAAATTATTTTGCTTCTGTCGCTATCTCCTTCTGATCTCTCTTTCCCTCTCTTATTCATTCTTTTGTTATTTTGTGTTGGTATAAAAATCAAATTGAAAACAATGGTGTTGTGTGTATAGATGATGCTAATCCTTTGATCAATGCTTTGCCATTTTACACCAAAAATCATAAAAGTTATATCTAAACTGAAAGACCTAGGAGAGGATGAATTTAGTCTTTGACTAATTTTAAAAATCCTTCTCTTTTTCCAAACTTAGTTTGGAAGTGACAAGGATTCAGGTTCTTAAAACAATTTTAAATAAACACAATAAGTGAACAAGTAAGCAGAAAAGAACAAGGAACACAAAAGCAATTTATAGTGATTTGATCACTTCAAGATCTACATCCACTATCTTGAGTCAACACTTCAGTATTTTAAGAAACTCAACTATAGAAATAGTTATCAAAGTATAGGAGAGGCTCACCCAATAAGTGTTTTATACCACAACCTTTTATCAACACACTAATCAATGCTCAACCTATCAAAAGGGGTTTTATGTCATTAAGAAAACCTTGAATAAACAAGTATTATGAAGATAAAAAGAAAGACGTTACTAACAACTTAGTAGATGATGACAAAAGCTAACACCACTTCAACTTTTTGACTTTGGAATCTTGAATAGTCACTTGAAGCACAAGACAAAAGAGAACTTTTTGATATTCAAATGATTTGAAAGTATAAAGATTCTTAAAATGCTCAAAACTATTCAAAATTTTGAATTTTATGAATTTTATAAGGTTTGAAATTCAATTCTAATATTCAAACAACAGCTAGTAATAATAAAGTTTGATCAATCGAACATGCACTATTGCTTCTGAATGATTGTCCTAAATTCTCTATTTACCAGCCTACCAGGATAAATTCAGCCAACTGAACTTGGACATAAGCATCCAATTTTTTTTGAAAATTCAGCAACCAAGGTGTTCACCCTAAGGGCAAATCATGTAGTTTTGATTAATAACAAATATTGATGAGAACTAATATGTTTATATTGTGTGACAGGATTTGTGAATTAAGAAGTTTGGAGTCTCATTGCCTTCAAGACAAAGTGCAAGAACAACCTCAATAAACTATGAAGCCTTTTGAAGGTTATTCAAAGATGAACTCAAGGCATTGAAGACTTGAAGTGTAGAGTAGATATAATAATAGGTAATATCTATGTAAACTCTACACTTGTATGTCTTGGAGTCTATTGAATGCATAAGAGAGCATAAAATAGGTTTCTTAATCTTAAAAGGCTTTGAATAAATTTCTTAATGAATGTGGTTTTGTGTCCTAAAAGTTTTTAAGTAAACTTTATATGATCAAAGGAATTTGATTTTGGTTTTCAAACTGATATTTGTCTAAATAAGTTTTCTATATATACCAAATGTATTTCAAATACTTGGAAGATTGATTTCAAATGATTTTACAAAGTTTGAACATAATTTCAAGAAACTCGGTTGTCCGAATTTGGTAGCAAAAGTTTGCTACTATTCTTCCAGAGAAATTCGGAAGAAGATTCGGACGCATGAAGCAGAATTCGGTCGTCCGAATTTTGGCCTTCAGCATGGTCACTATTTTTCCAGAGAAATTCGGACAAAGATTCGGACGCAGCAAGAAGAATTCGGTCGTCCGAATTTCCTGAAAATAGCCGTTAACTAGCCGTTTTATAGCTGTTATAACTGATTTTCAAATTATATAAAAGCTATAAACGTGCAATCTTTTGTAAGTTTTGAATCCCTGAATACTCTAAGCATTCTAAAGTCTTTTACAAACATTTCTTAAGCTCTCTTATGTCTTGTGCATTCAATTGATCAATCCAAAGACATCAAAGTGTGAATATGCAACTTTGTGTAATATCCACCAACAAGTGGTAACATCTACACACTCATCTTTATTTATTAAATTGTGTTGGTCTACTAGCTCTAGCAAGGTTATCTTGATAACATAAAACCCTTTAGATAAGGGTGATCCTTGAAGTTGAAATTCAAGGTTGTTTGAGATATAAAACCATTGTGTGTGGTGAGCCTTGTTTGTAAAAGTTACTAGAAGAGGTTGTGAGTATAAAACCATAGTGTGGTGAGCCTCTCTTGTAATTTGTAAACCTGAGCATATAGCAGATTGTGTGAAATCCTTAAGTGTAAGCTTAAGGTAGTGGACATAGAACTTGAGGATGGAACTACTATAAATTGTTTGAGTTCTTTGATATTGCCTTCTTTCATTACTTAGCTATAAATTGTTTCTATTTTGCTCATATAATCTGTTCTTAGGTATTTCACAAGATTCCAGTTTGAACGTCCGAACTAGAGTCCAGACTTTTCAAACTTTGTCAAAAATATTAGGAAACCAACTACAGCAAGTTTGAAATCATTTGAGACTAAAAGATAAACCTTTAAAAAAAACTTTTGAACTACAAGTTGTTATCAAATATTTGGTACATCAAGAAGCCTTTTAAGGTTTAAAAACCAGGTTTGGTGCTCCCTTATGTATTCTATAGATTCCAAGAACAAGAAATGTAAGGTTTACAAGAAGATATCTATTAAGCAAAGACAAATCTACACTAGTGTCTTCAAGCCTTCAATCTTCTACAGCAAGCTTCATATTCTTGGTTATTTGAGTTGTCCTTAGTATTATAGCTCCAAGGTAATGAGATCACTTGGCTTCTTAATCCAAAAAGTCTATCACACAATGATCATATGAATTAATCCTTATCAATGTTTGTCAATAATCAAAACTACTAGATTTGCCTTAAGGTTTACAATCTTTCGCTTTTTGAGGATGACAAACTTTGATACAAAATGTGATGGATTTAAACAATGTAGCACAAAGAAGCATTAATGTCATAAATGAATGATAAACACTTTGGCGCAATGATATTTGAATGGCTCATGATGAGCCTATGGCCCAACCAGCCTCCATATGCCTCATTCCTTCCTTGAAGATAGAAAATATAGCATTTAAGTATCACGAGTAATTCTAAGAGAGATTTTAAAGCTTAGAAAAGGTTAATGATGCTTTTCCTTAGATTGTGCTCATTTTTCAACGTGTTGGACTTGAAGTGTTGTAAGTCCAAAATTAGAAGTTTCAAGCCCGAATAGCAATATATTCAAGATAGTGATTCTAATTTGAAAATAAGCTTTCCTAAAGTTGTTGAAACATTATAGAAAAGATTGAGATATTTTTTGAGTAATTTGAACAACAAAAAAGTACTTTTTGGCAAGAAAGTTTGGATGCGTCCAAGCTTTTGGTCTGCGTCCGAATTTCAAGTCTAAAACTTTTGATAAAAGTTTTAAAAAGTTAATTTGGCAACATAAGTGTTTAAAATCAATCACTCAATCATCAAGGCAAGATAACCAACCACAGAAAACATTCATAATCATCATGATCATTCATATCAACATATTAACCAAATCATATCAAGTCAATCAATCACATTTCATTTCATTTTGCAATCAATTACATCACTTTTCTCCCCTTTTTGTTATCAATCAAATGTGGAGTCATCAAAGTGAAGTTAGATCAACAAAAAAGTGAAAGACCTAAGATGGGATGAATTAAGTCTTTGGCTAATTTTCAAAAACTATTTCCTTTTTATGAAAAGAGCTTGGACAGATTGTACTCACTTGATTCAATGAGAGAGTAATGAATTTAATGACAAAGTAATAAACAATTTAAGAACAATGAACACAAGGAATTTATAGTGGTTCGATCTCTTCAAGATCTACATCCACTACCGTGAGTCTAATCTCAAGGATTTCAACCAATTACACAAGATGCTCACCACAAACGGTTTTACACCAATAACCTCTTTTTCAATTCTACAAACAAGGTTCACCATACCAAAGGATTTTATATCTACAAACAACCTTGAATCAATATCTCAAGGATCAACATTACCTAAAGAATTTTATATTTACAAGAAAAACTTGTAATGAGCGAGTAGAAAACAAGATTAAATAGAGTATGGATGAGATGTTACCACTCCTTGGTAGATGAACACCAATTTAGAACCACTTCACTTTGATTTCTTTGGAATCTTGAATGATCACTTGTAAGCATAAGACAAAAGAGAGCTTTGATGTTTTCAAATGATTTTAGAGTGTTAGGATTTCTTAGATGATCAAAAGGTATAAAAAATTTGAATTTTATGACTTTTATAGATTTAAAAAATTAGTTTTAACAGTCATAAAATAGTTAGTAACGGCTAGTTTCTGAGAAGTTTGGACGATTGAACTTGATCATCTATGTCCGAACAGTCGTCCGAACATTATTGTGACATGTTGTCTAGAAAAGTTCAGAGGACCTAATTTTGCCCCTTGCATTCGAACTTTCTCCTATGCGTCCATAGTAACAATGTGAACAGTGAACAATGCATGAATAGTAACACGATGAACAGTAACAACGCATGAATAGTAATACTATTCACGTGAACAGTACACTATTCAGACGAAGCTGGAAAATTCGGTCATCTGAATTTTGTGAATAGTGCATGAACAGTGACTATTGTTCACATGAACAGTGCCGACTGTTTTTCCAGAGAAATTCGGACGAATATTCGGACGAAGCTGAAAAATTCGGTCGTCCGAATTTTGTGAATGAATAACTTGTTCTTGAATCGTTACTCTATGAAAACTCTATGAAAATATTTGAATGTATGAGCTATAACTTGTTGCCAAAAAATATTCTATTGTTTGTTCAAATTGATCTAAATCTGTTTTAATCTCTCTATTATGTTTGAACAACCTTAGGCATTCATTATATTGAATTTATTATAGTTTTTGACTTAAGATTTAAAAATTCGGATGCATGATCAAAAAATTCAGATGCATGTTCTGAAATTCGGATGCATGCATATTTTGCTGTCAAAAAGTGCTCTATTGTTGTTCAAATTGATTCAAACTTGTTTTAATCTCTTCCACTATGTTTGAACAACCCTAGGAAAGCTTATTTTCAAAAATTGAAGCTTTCATTTAACCTATTTTAAAATTCGGACTTGATATGTCAAAATTCGGATGCATAGCATCTCAAGTCCAAACTTGTTGAAAAATGAGCACAATCTAAGGGGGAGCAATATTAATCTTTTCTGACCTTTAATACCTCTCTTAGAAGTTGTCGTAATGATTAAATGCTATATCTTCTATCCTAGTTGTTGGAAGGAAGGAGGTTAATGGAGGTTGGTTGGGTCATAGGCTCATATTGAGCCTTTTGTATGTCAATGTGCTAAATTGGTTATTTTCTATCATTGACATTAATACTTCTATGTACTACATTGTTTTAATCTATCACATTTTGCATCAAAGTTTGTCATCATCAAAAAGGGGGAGATTGTTAGCCCTAAGGGCAAATTATG